>SJYW01051989.1:74640-94689 GCA_006410735.1 Raphicerus campestris
GCTTTGATGGCAAATGGCATTGGGCCCAGGGGGAGAGGCCCCCTAAACCCAGCCCATTGTATGTACAGCGCGGTCAGGGACTGAATTCTGCCTCAGTTTCTCTGTTCTGCTGGGAATGTGCCTGATTCTCTAAAAGCAGTCTCTGTGGGTCCAAGCTGGCATGACAGTCTTATGTACTGGTGGTTCCATGACAACTGCGTGTAGTCGGTGCTCATATAAAGTGAAAATAAGACGCCGGCGTGGCTCCTGCCTGCCTGCACGGCTGTCCAAGAGCATCAGGGCTGCAGGCCTGGGCTATAACTGGAGTGTTCCTTCCAGGGAACTGGTCTCAGATGCCCTCCAGACTCTCGGTGTCTGGCTTAGGTTTTTTACATTCTCATAAATAGGGTGACATTACAGAGTGCTATGCAGTAATAGTTTGAGAGAGAGAATAAAGTATTTGTCTATATCAGCAAAAGAGCCAAATCTGTGTCATAGGAAACATGTCATCTAAGGAGTTGCAACCCTCCAGCTATGTGCTCAATGTTATGGTTCATTTGTGTTAAGTTTATGTAATTCTTCTAATTAAGTGCATTTTCAAAGACTATTTTACAGTCTATATAATGTTGCATGTGAGCCACAGTAAGTTCTGTGTAGTTGCTGCTGCTGCTGCAGCTAAGTCGCTTCAGTCGTGTCCGACTCTGTGCGACCCCATAGACGGCAGCCCACCAGATTCCCACGTCCCTGGGATTCTCCAGGCAAGAGTTCTGGAGTGGGGTACCATTGCCTTCTCCAATGCATGAAAGTGAAAAGTGAAAGGGAAGTCGCTCTGTTGTGTCTGACTCTTCGAGACCCCATGGACTACAACCTACCAGGCTCCTCCATCCATGGAATTTTTCAGGCAAGGGTACTGGAGTGGGGTGCCATTGCCTTCTCCATCCTTCCTTCTACCTTCTATCTTGCAGAGTCCATGTTGCTTGATATGTGCCTTTAAAACATTTTACATACATTTACATGTGCATTCTGTGTAGTTAGGGTATATAATAAGGGTTCCCTGGTGGCTCAGATGGTAAAGAATCCACCTTCAATGCAGGAAACCAAGGTTTGCTCCTTGGGTCAGGAAGATCCCCTTGGAGAAAGGAATGGAAACCCACTCCAACATGCTTGCCTAGAGAATCCCATAAACCAAGCGGTCTGGTGGGCTACAGTCCATGGGGCTGCAGAGTCAGACAGGACTGAGTGACTAAGCACACACAGGGTGCATGAGGCACAGCGAACGTGCTGCCTGGAGGCTGTGATGTCAGCGCTACTCTCTGGGCCCCTTGGTGCTCTTGGAGACTGATTTTATTCGGGTGATAAGCTTCGGCGAACTCTGTGCCCATAAGGGTCTCTGAAGCAGTGTCACACAGTGGGCAGTGAGATAGCCGCTGTGTCCCCTAACCTCTAGCCAGCTCTGTTCACGGTGCCGTTGAGAACACCATCACCCACACCCTGCTCTGGTGCTCGAGCTGGGCTCAGGAGGCCAGTTCCGTCTGGGAAGCTGAGCCCTGGAGCCTCCTCTCCTCCTTGGCTCCTGCCCGCCTCCCAAACACTGCTTCCAAGATTCTCTGTACTGGCCTGGATCCGCAACTGTGATGGGACTTAAAGGACTTCTTTAATGAAACAAGAGAGATATTCAGAGAAAGCGAAAACAGAGGCTTGGTGATGCTTTTTTCCTTTACTTGACCCTTCCACCCAGACACAGTGTCTAGGGTATCTTGGCTTTAGCCTTGAACTTGAACTGAGCTAGAGAATGGCTCTGGAACTGTCTCCCTCCATAGTCCAACCTCCCCAAACAGCTCCTGGCATGCTCTACGCAGGGCAAGAAGCAGACATCTCGCCCCCAGTCCAAAGCCTCCCTTTGAGGGTTCATCCTTACTCCTCACCTTGTTGGAACTTCTCGGAGAAATCCACTTGGCTTCAGGGAGCTTCAGGAATTGGGGGGCACTGTATCCGGGGAGGGCCTAGCAGAGAACTGAATGTGGATGGTGTGAGTGTGAGAGACGGAGCCTGGAAACCCACGTGGACGGAAACTGACCAGAGCGCTCAGTCACGGCCGCCTCCTTCTCTGTCTTTTGGGAAGCTCTGTCACGTGTGTTTACGTGATTCATACGAAAAGATATTTTAACTTTTAAATCTCAAGTAAGCAGAATATCTGCAGATAATGCGACTGAGTCCTGAGGACAGCGCCAAACCCTGCAAGACAGTGCTGTTGGCAAGAACCTTCCACTAGAAGGATCCATTTTTCTTGGTCCTTAGAATGACTGGGCTTCCCAGGTGGCGCTAGTGGTAAAGAGCCAGCCTGCCAAAACAAGAGATTTAAGAGTTGTGGGTTCCATTCCTGGGGCAGGAAGATCCCCTGGAGGAGGGCATGGCAACCCACTCCAGTACTCTTGCCTGGAGAATCCCATGGACAGAGGAGCCTGGCGGGCTACTGCCCACGGGGCCCCAAGAGTCGGGCACGACTGAGCGGCTTAGCATGCAGAATGGCCAGTGACTCCCTTCCTAGTTGTTTTGCTTACAGAGGATGCTTTGGGGGAAATTAGGGGGAAAGAGAAAANTGCCCACGGGGCCCCAAGAGTCGGGCACGACTGAGCGGCTTAGCATGCAGAATGGCCAGTGACTCCCTTCCTAGTTGTTTTGCTTACAGAGGATGCTTTGGGGGAAATTAGGGGGAAAGAGAAAAACATTAAAAACGGATATTAATAACAGTGTGGTGTGCTGTTCTCCTGACACAATCGCCTGCATGTATTTTAAACAAAATTTATTTTGTTTAAAAAAAAGTTTTCTTTGTGAACATTATTTTGGTGTTTAGTCACTGACTTGTGGCCGACTCTCTGCGACCCCACAGGCTCTAGCCCACCAGGCTCCCCTGTCCATGGGAGTCTCCAGGCAAGAACACTGGAGTGGGGTGCCATTTCCTCCTCCAGGGGATCTTCCCAACGCAGGGATGGAACCCGNACCGAGTGAAGTGCGTCTTCCCGCTGGCACTCCTGAGCCCTGGAGGAGGGTCCAGACCCCTCCGGGTGCCTCCCCTCTGCCCACCGCCCTCGGGAGGACAGGTGGCCACGTGGGGCTCTGCCCTGCTGTAAAGTGGATAAAGGAAGTTACGTCCTGGGTCTGGCTGATGCCGGGTGCCTCAGCCTGGGCTCCTTTCTGCGTGTTTGTGGAAACAGTCAGGAAGGGAGCTTAGGGTTGTAACCAGGTGGTAGATAGCCCTGAATTACCGCAGCCTGGCAGCATTTCTGGGGTCAAGACATGCATTCAGTATACCTTCGAACCTTTAAGCTCCACCTGTCTTACGGTGGCCTGTGTTCTTGACTTTAACTTGTATTTTTGGAAATCAAGAATGAATTCCAGAACCCCCTCTCCCGGCATCCCAGGAAGTGCTGTCGTTGCAAGTCAAGAAGATGGTGCTTTTTTTCCTTCGCTCACTTTTCTCTCATCTGTGTCTTGAGCATCTCACAAACAGAAGAGCAGTGGGTAAGTAATTCCCACTTTGTCGAACAACTAATGAGTCTGCAGGATCTGTTTGATCGTCTAATGAGACCAGATGTCTTCCGAGGATTCTGGGAATAGATGGAGAAGAACTTCCCCTCTGTGAATGAGTCTTGTACATGGAGGAATAAAAAAAGTCTAAATTAATCCTGACTGAAATGCATAACTAGTGTTTCTGTGGAAAATGGGGCTCAGAGGCTCAGGGAGTTTGTGCCAAAGGGATCCAGCCACGCAGAAACCAGTTTTCTTGAAAGCCAGCTGCCCTTCTTTCTCTGCTCTGGTGTGGACGCTTTTTGAGCAGAGTTTTAATTTATTTATCGTTAACATCCTAGATCCCTTTTCCCAAGCCTCAGTTGACTTCTCCCAACCAACACAGGCCTGCAGTCTGCAGTTTGCTGGATTTGCCCCAGTGTGAAGCCGGGTTCTTTAGTGGACTTGCGTGGCCCTTCCTTTCTGCGCATTTGTGTTTACCTGCCGTATCTGCCATCCTGCTCTCTTTAATGCCTCCCAGGTGGCTCAGTGGTGAAGGATCCGCCTGCCAATACAGGGGATGCAACACAAAAGGTGCGCGTTCAATCCCTGGGTCGGGAAGATTACCTGGAGAAAGAAATGGCCGCCCACTCCAGTGTTCTAGCCTCGAGATGCCCATGGGCAGAGGAGCCTGGTGGGCTGCAGTCCATGGGGTCACAAAGAGTCAGACAGCCGAGTGCACACACACACCCACGGCTCCCTCTTGCCTCTGCCTGAGCTTTCAGGATCCTGTACCCAGAATGATTATCCGACACTTTACTTACCCGTGTTTTCATTTCTTTGGATGCAAAGTAGTTCCTCCTGGAAGCAGATGATCAGCATTTAATGTGATTTCCCATAAAGAGGAGAGAAGTATTGCTACTCGAAGGCAAATAAAAACATCTCTGACCATGAAACCTATTTCTCAAAAAGAGATCAGAAGGA
Source organism: Raphicerus campestris (assembly GCA_006410735.1). Classification (NCBI taxonomy): domain Eukaryota; kingdom Metazoa; phylum Chordata; class Mammalia; order Artiodactyla; family Bovidae; genus Raphicerus; species Raphicerus campestris. The sequence goes on from SJYW01051989.1 coordinate 79,111, forward strand.
AATAAATGGACCTTCCGTAGGTTTACAAGGAAGCCGGAAAACTGGCTTTTCTTCCACTGGGGGTGGGCATGGGAGTTTGCTGCTGCCTGTGAGTTTGGAGGGAAGGTTGGGAGCTGCAGGTCTGACCCTGACTCGGGGCTCTTCGGCTTCAGACGTCCGCTTCTGTGGCTCCTCCGGGCAGAGCTGGCACAGAGCCTCTGGGCTGGTTGCTGGTGCTGAGATGTGGGTCTTTCTGGCTCTCTGCACCTGTCCAGGCTTGTGTGTTCCTGCACCCGTGTCGCTTGCTAACTGAGGGATCATCCCGTAGCCGCTGAAGTCTTCTTGGTCCCTGTGTGCGGGGTGAATCGCTCTGCCCCATCAGTACCTGTTTGAGATGGAGGTGCTGTTTTTTGGCAGAAATGGCCTCCCTTCTGCGGAGTGCTAGACTCTCCACCCTCTCGGTTCCTCTTAAAGTATTGTTGTTATTGTCATTGTTAAGTTGCTAAGTCAGGTTGGACCCTTTTTCAACCCTGTGGACTATAGCCTACCAGGCTCCTCTGTCTGTGGGATTCTCCAGGCAAGAATATTGGAGTGGGTTGCCATTTCCCCCTCCAGGGAATCTTCCCGACCTAGACATCGAACTTGCGTCTCCTGCATTGCAGGAGCCACCGGGGAAGCCCTTGTAAGGATTACATTTGCTTTGCTCAGTGAGGCTGCATCTCCAGGCTGCAGGCTCTTTCAGACTCTGGGTTTCCGTGCGACCAGACACGGGCAGTTACCGTGCAGTCGGGTGGAAGCCGTGGGATGCGCTGGGAGCGATGAGCGTGGCTGCATGCTGGCTTTGCTGGTTCACATACCCGACGCGCTTCCTGTTCCTGTTAATCCGTGTGTTGCCTACCGGGATGGTGGGGATCATGGGAGAGGCCTGCCACACCAGGGGCGCCGTGTCTAACTGGCTGGCTCGCCGTCAGGCGTCAGGAATGCACGGTGAACGTGGGAGGAAAACGGGCCTCTCCCTTGCTCTGCTCACGGTCAGAGGGTGGAGGGAAGACGCCCCTTTGATCGGGTGCTCGCTCTGCCTGCGGTAGGTCTGGGTGCCTCTCCTCAGGCGCCAGTCTGGTCCACCCCTTCCCTCCTGGGGAGGGAGGGCGGGACAAGGTCCCAGGAGGGCAAGCCCTGGACCCTCGCTGTCACGTAAAGTGGTCGTCCAGAGGACACGTCCGTCCATCCCTTCTGGATCCAGAGAGACACAGAGTTAACAGATTAATAAAAGTTTGCTAACTAGGTTTCTATTTTTTAGTTCTTTGAAGTTTGTTCTGTTCCCATGTAATTGATTGACAGCGTCGTATTCATGTCTCCTGAATAGCAGGGTGGCTCAGCTCTGTGTATATCGCTTCCCACCTAGTTTGGTTTGTCACGGAGGATTGAATACAGTTCCCTGTCCTGTACAGCAGGACCCTGTTGGGGCAGCCTGTGTATAACAGTTTGCTCCTGCGAATCCTCACCCCCAGCCCCTCCGGGAACCCACGGTCTGTCCTGTGCGTCTGCGAGTTTGCCGCGTCCGTGTCAAGTGTCAGCTTCCACGCCTCCGTGATGTCGCGTGGTCTTGTCCGTCTCACCTCACTTAGCGTGGTGATCTCTGGGGCCTCCGTGCCGCTGCAGATGCCGTGGACCCGCTCTTTCCCGCAGCTGGCTGGCACTCCACTGTGCGTGTGGGCCATGTCTGCGCCCACTCTCCTGTAAACGGGCATCGAGCTTGCGTCCGTCCTGGCTGTTGTAGATGGTGCTGCTGTGAATGTAGGGATGCGTGCATTTCTTGAATTATGGTTTTGTTTGAATATACGCCCGGGGCTGGGGTTGCAGGCAGCTCTGTCTTTAGAGTTTTAAGGAACCTCTCCACCGGTCTCCACAGTGGCTGTGCCAAAACACATTCCCACCAGCGATGATGGAGGAAGGTCCCCTTTTCTCCACACCCTCTCCAGCGCTTCTTATCCGTAGGCTCTCTAAGGACGGCCACTCTGACCAATGTCAGATCTTACCTCACTGTAGTGTTGCTAACTAGGTCTTTAAACCACCAACTTGTTTTCTAGTCAAATAATCTGTCTCTGGCAAAATTAATGGAGGCACTTCAGCCAGTTTGGGGAGGGGGGTGGGAAGCAGGCGTGCGAGAGACGGAGGAAGAAACACCGAAGCTGGAGGGGTGGGCGGGAAGCGCAGGAGGTCACCTGCCCCAAGGCTTGGAGTTACAGTAATAGGAGAGAGCTAAGGGAAGACTCAAGGTCAACAGAAAATACTTTGTTTGGACAACAGGTGATAATAGTAGCTGCCACTTACTGAGTTTTTACTGTAAGTCAGACGATTGTCCATCGCTTTACCAGTCTTGTTTCTCATTTAATCCTCATTACTTCCTGGGCAGTGAGCGTGCTTGCTCCCAGTGTGCAGCTGAGGTTCCGAGACCTAAACCCTTTCACTGATTTGCCCCAAGTCACGCAGCTATTAAGTACTAATGATGTCTTTGAAACCAAAAATGCATATGGCAGTCTTTTGTAAACTACGTCCATCTGAGTACCACTTCACAATGGGTCTTAAAGAACCTGTATTCTTCACCTGCAGAGAGCCATTTCTTAAAATGACTCAAGAACATGTAAATTCTTTCTTTTTTAAATTGGTGGTGACCTTGTAGGGCTGGAATACAGAACCGGAGAAAAGGAGGAGTTTGCCATTGGTTGCAGACTCTAGAGCTTCTAAACCTTAATCTGTAAAAGCATATGTAACTGGAGGGTCAGCAGGGGGGTGGTGCTCCCCACTTGGGGACGCCGGGCAGGCTTTCCCACCCTGAAGCCCACCCCGAGTGCCCAGCTCTGGTTCCGACCGCATGGCCAGGAGAGGCCAGTAGGCCAGTGTGTCAGCCTGTCTGCTTAGAAGCTGGTCCACACCTGTTTGCTGAGACTCCCCTGAGTCCCTGTAAGGCCTGCACATGTCTGCCCAGCAGGACACACAGGCTGCTCACAGATCTTACAGAAAGTCCGGAACATCTGCTCCTCAGTCTCGGGGAGGGCAGCTCCCCGAGTCCGCAAGCCCCGGGACCCAGTCTGCCGATGATGTCCGCCGTCAAACCGAGTCTGGTAGTGGTTGACAACGCTGCAAACATGACTCATGTGTGACCCTCCTTAACACACTTTTGAAGGACTTTGCCCTCTGAACCTGTGAGGTAAAATGGGTCTTTCTATTTTCCAGGGCAAGTGAAGGATGACTTGCTCTGACTTATTCTTCTGCAGCTCGGGAAGTCAATCATACAAATCTCTGCGGGCCCCACCTCCATTTGCAGAATGGCTGCATGGAAATTGCGCATTTGTGCTGTTGTTCACGTTAAATGCATTCATCTCTAACCCAAGAATGCCGCCGGCCCTTGGGCACAGCGTGGTCCACAGCGTCCCTCTGCCAGCCCTGGGTCTTTCTTAAATACCTGATGCTTAACACCTGCTTCCTCTGTGGGGCTGCCTTCGCCACGCGCCAGGCGAAGCTTGGGCCTCCTGTGCACAGGGCCCTGGAGTGTCTGGAGACACTCTGACCTGCTGTATCGTCGTCTTGGTTTTCTCCCGTTTTCTTCGCCTCCATCTCTCCTTTCTATCTGCCCTGGCCCCCTTTCTCTTTGCTCACTCACATGGCTTCTCCTCCTTTCCCTGGGGTCTCTCAGCTCCCCACGGGTGCCTGCAGCGTTGTGGGTCCTGGGAGCCCGCCCCGTCCGGGGCTGCGTCTGTATTTCCCTGCAGATGGGACTTGGGGGCCAGGAGGGCCCCTGCGCCCTGGAGGCCTGAGAGCAGATAGAGAAGACATGAGAAACGGGCAGGTCAGTGAACCCAGGAGTGGGCAGCGCTCGCGGGTAGTTGGTGGAACGTCTGGGTGGCTTTGTCTCTGGGCGAAGGGACTCCACATGGTGGGGTTTCCTGTTGCAGAAGCAGGTCAGCCTCCAGGGCCAGGGCGCAAGAGACTGACGGGGGGTGTGGGGACCCCTGTAACACCCATCCACACTGTGTAAGTGAAACCTCCACACAGTCCCGCAAAGGGCTGGCTGCCCTGTGTCCCTGCCGCCTTACTTCCTCCGTGGAAATCTTTCTCTTCTTTTTTAATGTTTACTTGGCTGCGTGGAGTCTCAGCTGCGGCACGTGGGAACTTCTCTGCGGCATGTGGGGTCTTCCTTGCAGTGCACAGAGCCTCTAGTTGCAGTTCTAGGCTTCGTTGCTCAGAGCCATGTGAGTTTTTAGTCCTCAACCAGGGATCAAACCCATGTGCCCTGCATTGCGAAGCAATTCTTAACCCCCGGACCACCAGGGAAGTCCCCTGGAAATCAACTTCAAATGCCACGTTTCTGACCTCCCAGGACCAAGCCTGGGTTATTCGCATCCAGCACCCTTGGAAGGAACAGCCAAACACTTGGAAGAGAAATTGTACAGATCTGAAGGGAGCAGGACTGGAGGGCCCTGCTGCTCTCCATTTCTCTGTGAAGACTAAAAGAGCCCCACATTATCTTGAATATTTAGAAATGTCCCCAGGATTACGCAACATTAAGGATTAACTTTGCAACCAACTGTGATCCGATTTCTGGCGCTGTAAGAAGGCCTTCTCTTGATGGAGCAGATGGACTAATTGGGCAACAGGTCTAAAGTCTGTCTTTTATTGCACAAGCGAGGGTTGCAGAGGCAGAGGGTAGCCCCTTCTGTCATTCATTTAGGGAGCGTGGAGGGAGCTGGCCTTCCATCGTGCCTCACAGTGTTGCTCTTTAAAGTCTACGCAGCAGGGCCACCTCCTGTGAAATGACCATTGCATTTCTAAATAGCCTGTTTACAGAATACTTTACCTGGGAGAGCAGGATAATTATTTCACTTAAATTAAAAACATATTTTTATGGAGGATGAGACACAGAAGACATCAGGTCCATTTTGCAGGGAGACGGAGGGACGTGGCGGGGGGAGGGGGTGGTCAAGGCCGCACTGATAACAATTCCTGTCTTCACTTTTAAGCAGTATTAAATTCCTAACTGATCATCAGAAGATTCCCAGGAGGATGTTTTCAGTGACTTCTTAAGCAGTGGCCCTGATGTGGTTGATTCAGCCACTCCTCCGTCCCTGGGATTCTCCAGGCAAAAACACTGGAGTGGGTTGCCATTTCCTTCTCCGATGCATGAAAAGTGAAAAGTGAAAGGGAAGTCGCTCAGTTGTGCCTGACTCTTAGCGACCCCATGGACTGCAGCCCACCAGGCTCCTCCGTCCATGGGATTTTCCAGGCAAGAGTACTGGAGTGGGGTGCCATCGCCTTCTCCTGATACAGCCACACTCACATGCATTTGGTAGGAAATAATTTCACGCACATGTAGGTTTTGGGTCCTCCGTGCTTCTCCCGGGCAGGCCTTGTATGTATGCATCATGAGAGTTTTGAGTGCATATCCTGTTTTCAGACGTGCTCTCTGAAATGTTAGCAGATTCTAAGAACTCTTGTTTCATTTTGACCAGAGTATCTTGCCTCTGAACTAACCACAAATCCTTTACCTCACACATCTAAGAACCACCTTTGTGCTTCTTTGATCCCAAAGTCACGATGAATAAGAGGGTTTTGCTTATTGCCTAATTTAAAAACTTACTTACTAAATATTACATTTCCCCTTGTAAAATAATGATACAGATTAGTGTTTGTGCAGAAGTGTGGGCAACAAAATTCTTCAAAAGTTCTCCTTTGGGTGATGAAAGCTGTTAGATGATTTTGACTGGCTAATCAAATGTAATTGGAAGCTTGAAGTGCCTCAGATTTCCTTGTACGGTTATCAAAGTGGGAAATGTAACTCTTGGAGCTGATGAAAGGCTTCTCTCACGGTATTCTTTCAATTACAGATCTGACAGAGGGAATGAAAGAACAGGGCTGTTGCTAAAAACCCAGGGCTTGAAATGCCCCTGAGCGTTAATTGCTATATTAGCTAGTTAACACATTATTATACATTTTAATTGATTCTTGCTCCAGTTTTGGAGGAAGAAAAGAAATTCTGGATCTGTTTGGCAAGCAAATGAAGGAGGGAAGATGCTTGGGCACAAAAATACTACCATTTATATAAGGTTCAACTCATGCCAGATATCTAGCGTGGAAACAATAACCATCACTTTTACAGGGTCTAACTTGCTTTAAAAGCATTAATAATTTGCGCTCATGTATTGGGATTTGTGGTTATGAATGTTTTCAGAGGAGTTTTATTTGACCATAGAGAATTCCTTTTATGGTTTTATCAATGACATGTCACAATCTTGGAAACATAACTTCTTTCCCGTCATGGATTCGGTTTGGTCCAGCTGAGGGCTGGCTTTTGAAAAGAGTCCAGAACACGTTGTAGCTGCATTTCTTTCACCCAGGGCATAGTGGTTTTTTCTCTTTAGGAGTGAGTCTCTGTAGAAATCCTTCAAGAATCTAATCAGTTCAAGAAGGCTTGACTCCCGCTGCTAAGTCGCTTCAGTCATGTCCGACTCTGTGTGACTCCATAGATGGCAGCCCACCGAGCTCCCCCATCCCTGGGATTCTCCAGGCAAGAACACTGGAGTGGGGTGCCATTTCCTTCTCCAGTGCATGAAAGTAAAAAGTCAAAGTGAAGTCGCTCAGTTGTGTCCGACTCTTAGTGACCCCATGGCCTGCAGCCCACTAGGCTCCTCCATCCATGGGATTTTCCAGGCAAGAGCACTGGGATGGGGTGCCACTGCCCTCTCCAGCTTGACTCCCTAGCCATTGGTGAAACACTTCTGGTGTAAATGATGGGCTGTGACTCAGGATCAGGGCAGAGCTGAGATTTTACCCGCTTGCGTCTGGCCTGCTCACACCCTTGCTCACGCAGCCCTTACTGAGTTCCGACTGCGCATCCGTGCCTGTGTGCAGACGGGACCGGTGGGCTCCCCACCCCCGACACCAGCCGTGTCCTGCGGGGCGCTTTGCTCAATTCAAGTAGGAGCAACACTTGGCCCCCCGGCAGACCCTGCCTCTGGAAGCCTGTGCAGCTTCATGTGACAACGCTCGCACTGATGGCTGAAACGGTCCCGAAACTGAGGAGACGATCACGGACAGCACCCCAGGGAGCCCCCGCCCCCGGCCGCCGAGAAGCACGGCAGGGGTTTGTAGCAGCGGTGGTAAACTGCATGAATGAGTGCATGTGCAATTCATGCATCTTAAAGAGGGGACTCTTCATTTTGGATAAATAAAATGTAGGTTTAATTCTGTCACTGAAGCTTAAAAATAAACGCTTCATGTAAAAAATGACATTGGACAATTTCATGTAAGCACAGTTGACAGAGGTGGATATTAGAAGATACTTATTTATTCTTCAGTTGAGTTGTTCAGTCTCTCAGTCGTGTCCGACTCTTTGCAGCCCCATGAACCGCAGCACGCCAGGCCTCCCTGTCCATCACCAACTCTCAGAGTTCACCCAAACTCAAGTCCATTGCGTCAGTGATGCCATCCAACCATCTCATCCTCTGTCGTCCCCTTCTCCTCCTGCCTTCAATCTTTCCCAGCATCAGGGTCTTTTCAAATGAGGCAGCTCTTCACATCAGGTGGCCAAAGTATTGGAGTTTCAGCTTCAACATTAGTCCTTCCAGTGAACACCCAGAACTGATCAGTCTCCTTTACGATGAACTGGTTGGGTCTCCTTGCAGTCCAAGGGACTCTCAAGAGTTTTATTTATTCTTAGCTATAAATAATGTGGATGAAGAAAGTAAAGATGAGGAAAATGAAGTACCGTTTATATAATTCAGTTAATTGTATACAGTCCAGAATTTGAAACACCGTATTGATACGTTTGGGGCTTCCCTTGTGGCTCAGCTGGTGAAGAATCTGCCTGCAATGCAGGGGACCAGGGTTCGACCCCTGGGTCGAGAGGATCCCCTGGAAAAGGAAGTGGCAAGCCACTCCAGTGTTCTTGCCTGGAGAATCCTATGGACAGAGGAGCCTGGTGGGCTACGTCCACGGGGTCGAAAGAGTTGGACACGACTGAGCAGCTAAACCACCCCCACCAAGTAGCCCATTGGCAGTAGTCCAGTGACTAGTACCAAGAGAGGAAGGTTTGCCCTGAATGCAGGGTGAGCTCTTGGGGGCGCCTGCCCTGCAGAAGCTGGGGCAAGTCTGGTCAGGGGAGGGGAGGTCTTACAGGATGAGAAGGAGATGGCAGCCAGATGAGCAGGGCAGTGCAGGGGTCAAGGGAGTGTCTCCAGCAGAGAGGAGCCGGTGTGGAGAGTGAAAGGCTTGGGCCCCATAATCTGGGGGCGCCTGCCTCCTTTCGCCAGAAGTGACTGTGGGGGGAGGTGACCGGACAGGTAGCAGGACCTCCACGTTGGCTCCTGTGTGTGGCTCTCATCCTAGGCAAAGGGAAGCCACCAGGGGAGCTCGAAGGGTGACCCAGAGGGGCTGGAAGTGTGCACGGTGACCGCTGGACATACACGCCGACTGTTTCTTTTTCCAGGGCCGGGGGGGTGGGGGGCGGGGGGGAGTTACTTTTCTCGTATGTTTATTATATCTCAAAACCACTATTTTATTTTTCAAGCTTTATTTATTTTAAGCTTTATTTTTTTCATTCTTTATTTTAATAACATTTTATTATTCAAGCCTTTTTTTANGCAGAATGGCTGCATGGAAATTGCGCATTTGTGCTGTTGTTCACGTTAAATGCATTCATCTCTAACCCAAGAATGCCGCCGGCCCTTGGGCACAGCGTGGTCCACAGCATCCCTCTGCCAGCCCTGGGTCTTTCTTAAATACCTGATGCTTAACACCTGCTTCCTCTGTGGGGCTGCCTTCGCCACGCGCCAGGCGAAGCTTGGGCCTCCTGTGCACAGGGCCCTGGAGTGTCTGGAGACACTCTGACCTGCTGTATCGTCGTCTTGGTTTTCTCCCGTTTTCTTCGCCTCCATCTCTCCTTTCTATCTGCCCTGGCCCCCTTTCTCTTTGCTCACTCACATGGCTTCTCCTCCTTTCCCTGGGGTCTCTCAGCTCCCCACGGGTGCCTGCAGCGTTGTGGGTCCTGGGAGCCCGCCCCGTCCGGGACTGCGTGTGTATTTCCCTGCAGATGGGACTTGGGGGCCAGGAGGGCCCCTGCGCCCTGGAGGCCTGAGAGCAGATAGAGAAGACATGAGAAACGGGCAGGTCAGTGAACCCAGGAGTGGGCAGCGCTCGCGGGTAGTTGGTGGAACGTCTGGGTGGCTTTGTCTCTGGGCGAAGGGACTCCACATGGTGGGGTTTCCTGTTGCAGAAGCAGGTCAGCCTCCAGGGCCAGGGCGCAAGAGACTGACGGGGGGTGTGGGGACCCCTGTAACGCCCATCCACACTGTGTAAGTGAAACCTCCACACAGTCCCGCAAAGGGCTGGCTGCCCTGTATCCCTGCCGCCTTACTTCCTCCGTGGAAATCTTTCTCTTCTTTTTTAACAATGTTTACTTGGCTGCGTGGAGTCTCAGCTGCGGCACGTGGGAACTTCTCTGCGGCATGTGGGGTCTTCCTTGCAGTGCACAGAGCCTCTAGTTGCAGTTCTAGGCTTCGTTGCTCAGAGCCATGTGAGTTTTTAGTCCTCAACCAGGGATCAAACCCATGTGCCCTGCATTGCGAAGCAATTCTTAACCCCCGGACCACCAGGGAAGTCCCCTGGAAATCAACTTCAAATGCCACGTTTCTGACCTCCCAGGACCAAGCCTGGGTTATTCGCATCCAGCACCCTTGGAAGGAACAGCCAAACACTTGGAAGAGAAATTGTACAGATCTGAAGGGAGCAGGACTGGAGGGCCCTGCTGCTCTCCATTTCTCTGTGAAGACTAAAAGAGCCCCACATTATCTTGAATATTTAGAAATGTCCCCAGGATTACGCAACATTAAGGATTAACTTTGCAACCAACTGTGATCCGATTTCTGGCGCTGTAAGAAGGCCTTCTCTTGATGGAGCAGATGGACTAATTGGGCAACAGGTCTAAAGTCTGTCTTTTATTGCACAAGCGAGGGTTGCAGAGGCAGAGGGTAGCCCCTTCTGTCATTCATTTAGGGAGCGTGGAGGGAGCTGGCCTTCCATCGTGCCTCACAGTGTTGCTCTTTAAAGTCTACGCAGCAGGGCCACCTCCTGTGAAATGACCATTGCATTTCTAAATAGCCTGTTTACAGAATACTTTACCTGGGAGAGCAGGATAATTATTTCACTTAAATTAAAAACATATTTTTATGGAGGATGAGACACAGAAGACATCAGGTCCATTTTGCAGGGAGACACTCGAGATGGGGAGGGACGTGGCGGGGAGGGGGGGGTGGTCAAGGCCGCACTGATAACAATTCCTGTCTTCACTTTTAAGCAGTATTAAATTCCTAACTGATCTGATCAGAAGATTCCCAGGAGGATGTTTTCAGTGACTTCTTAAGCAGTGGCCCTGATGTGGTTGATTCAGCCACTCCTCCGTCCCTGGGATTCTCCAGGCAAGAACACTGGAGTGGGTTGCCATTTCCTTCTCCAATGCATGAAAAGTGAAAAGTGAAAGGGAAGTCGCTCAGTTGTGCCTGACTCTTAGCGACCCCATGGACTGCAGCCCACCAGGCTCCTCCGTCCATGGGATTTTCCAGGCAAGAGTACTGGAGTGGGGTGCCATCGCCTTCTCCTGATACAGCCACACTCACATGCATTTGGTAGGAAATAATTTCACGCACATGTAGGTTTTGGGTCCTCCGTGCTTCTCCCGGGCAGGCCTTGTATGTATGCATCATGAGAGTTTTGAGTGCATATCCTGTTTTCAGACGTGCTCTCTGAAATGTTAGCAGATTCTAAGAACTGTTGTTTCATTTTGACCAGAGTATCTTGCCTCTGAACTAACCACAAATCCTTTACCTCACACATCTCAGAACCACCTTTGTGCTTCTTTGATCCCAAAGTCACGATGAATAAGAGGGTTTTGCTTATTGCCTAATTTAAAAACTTACTTACTAAATATTACATTTCCCCTTGTAAAATAATGATACAGATTAGTGTTTGTGCAGAAGTGTGGGCAACAAAATTCTTCAAAAGTTCTCCTTTGGGTGATGAAAGCTGTTAGATGATTTTGACTGGCTAATCAAATGTAATTGGAAGCTTGAAGTGCCTCAGATTTCCTTGTACGGTTATCAAAGTGGGAAATGTAACTCTTGGAGCTGATGAAAGGCTTCTCTCACGGTATTCTTTCAATTACAGAGCTGACAGAGGGAATGAAAGAACAGGGCTGTTGCTAAAAACCCAGGGCTTGAAATGCCCCTTAGCGTTAATTGCTATATTAGCTAGTTAACACATTATTATACATTTTAATTGATTCTTGCTCCAGTTTCGGAGGAAAAAAAAAAATTCTGGATCTGTTTGGCAAGCAAATGAAGGAGGGAAGATGCTTGGGCACAAAAATACTACCATTTATATAAGGTTCAACTCATGCCAGATATCTAGCGTGGAAACAATAACCATCACTTTTACAGGGTCTAACTTGCTTTAAAAGCATTAATAATTTGCGCTCATGTATTGGGATTTGTGGTTATGAATGTTTTCAGAGGAGTTTTATTTGACCATAGAGAATTCCTTTTATGGTTTTATCAATGACATGTCACAATCTTGGAAACATAACTTCTTTCCCGTCATGGATTCGGTTTGGTCCAGCTGAGGGCTGGCTTTTGAAAAGAGTCCAGAACACGTTGTAGCTGCATTTCTTTCACCCAGGGCATAGTGGTTTTTTCTCTTTAGGAGTGAGTCTCTGTAGAAATCCTTCAAGAATCTAATCAGTTCAAGAAGGCTTGACTCCCGCTGCTAAGTCGCTTCAGTCATGTCCGACTCTGTGTGACTCCATAGATGGCAGCCCACCGAGCTCCCCCATCCCTGGGATTCTCCAGGCAAGAACACTGGAGTGGGGTGCCATTTCCTTCTCCAGTGCATGAAAGTGAAAAGTCAAAGTGAAGTCGCTCAGTTGTGTCCGACTCTTAGTGACCCCATGGCCTGCAGCCCACTAGGCTCCTCCATCCATGGGATTTTCCAGGCAAGAGCACTGGGATGGGGTGCCACTGCCCTCTCCAGCTTGACTCCCTAGCCATTGGTGAAACACTTCTGGTGTAAATGATGGGCTGTGACTCAGGATCAGGGCAGAGCTGAGATTTTACCCGCTTGCGTCTGGCCTGCTCACACCCTTGCTCACGCAGCCCTTACTGAGTTCCGACTGCGCATCCGTGCCTGTGTGCAGACGGGACCGGTGGGCTCCCCACCCCCGACACCAGCCGTGTCCTGCGGGGCGCTTTGCTCAATTCAAGTAGGAGCAACACTTGGCCCCCCGGCAGACCCTGCCTCTGGAAGCCTGTGCAGCTTCATGTGACAACGCTCGCACTGATGGCTGAAACGGTCCCGAAACTGAGGAGACGATCACGGACAGCACCCCAGGGAGCCCCCGCCCCCGGCCGCCGAGAAGCACGGCAGGGGTTTGTAGCAGCGGTGGTAAACTGCATGAATGAGTGCATGTGCAATTCATGCATCTTAAAGAGGGGACTCTTCATTTTGGATAAATAAAATGTAGGTTTAATTCTGTCACTGAAGCTTAAAAATAAACGCTTCATGTAAAAAATGACATTGGACAATTTCATGTAAGCACAGTTGACAGAGGTGGATATTAGAAGATACTTATTTATTCTTCAGTTGAGTTGTTCAGTCTCTCAGTCGTGTCCGACTCTTTGCAGCCCCATGAACCGCAGCACGCCAGGCCTCCCTGTCCATCACCAACTCTCAGAGTTCACCCAAACTCAAGTCCATTGCGTCAGTGATGCCATCCAACCATCTCATCCTCTGTCGTCCCCTTCTCCTCCTGCCTTCAATCTTTCCCAGCATCAGGGTCTTTTCAAATGAGGCAGCTCTTCACATCAGGTGGCCAAAGTATTGGAGTTTCAGCTTCAACATCAGTCCTTCCAGTGAACACCCAGAACTGATCAGTCTCCTTTACGATGAACTGGTTGGGTCTCCTTGCAGTCCAAGGGACTCTCAAGAGTTTTATTTATTCTTAGCTATAAATAATGTGGATGAAGAAAGTAAAGATGAGGAAAATGAAGTACCGTTTATATAATTCAGTTAATTGTATACAGTCCAGAATTTGAAACACCGTATTGATACGTTTGGGGCTTCCCTTGTGGCTCAGCTGGTGAAGAATCTGCCTGCAATGCAGGGGACCAGGGTTCGACCCCTGGGTCGAGAGGATCCCCTGGAAAAGGAAGTGGCAAGCCACTCCAGTGTTCTTGCCTGGAGAATCCTATGGACAGAGGAGCCTGGTGGGCTACGTCCACGGGGTCGAAAGAGTTGGACACGACTGAGCAGCTAAACCACCCCCACCAAGTAGCCCATTGGCAGTAGTCCAGTGACTAGTACCAAGAGAGGAAGGTTTGCCCTGAATGCAGGGTGAGCTCTTGGGGGCGCCTGCCCTGCAGAAGCTGGGGCAAGTCTGGTCAGGGGAGGGGAGGTCTTGCAGGATGAGGAGGAGATGGCAGCCAGATGAGCAGGGCAGTGCAGGGGTCAAGGGAGTGTCTCCAGCAGAGAGGAGCCGGTGTGGAGAGTGAAAGGCTTGGGCCCCATAATCTGGGGGCGCCTGCCTCCTTTCGCCAGAAGTGACTGTGGGGGGAGGTGACCGGACAGGTAGCAGGACCTCCACGTTGGCTCCTGTGTGTGGCTCTCATCCTAGGCAAAGGGAAGCCACCAGGGGAGCTCGAAGGGTGACCCAGAGGGGCTGGAAGTGTGCACGGTGACCGCTGGACATACACGCCGACTGTTTCTTTTTCCAGGGCCGGGGGGGTGGGGGGCGGGGGGGAGTTACTTTTCTCGTATGTTTATTATATCTCAAAACCACTATTTTATTTTTCAAGCTTTATTTATTTTAAGCTTTATTTTTTTCATTCTTTATTTTAATAACATTTTATTATTCAAGCCTTTTTTTGTTTGTTTAATTTTTTGCATTCAATTTTGGTGTCATTTTCCTTTGTTTTCCCAGTATTTAGCTGAAATGCATTCCAGTGACCTCTTTTTATGTATTGCTTAAACGCTGTTGTGGCTGTGAAGAAGGTATAAAGTCTTTTATATATACTTTGTTATTTCTGCTATTCTTTGCAACAGGCCTTTTCTTCTAGGTAAATTCCAGTCACTGGTGACATGAATATATTCGAGGTTCTGGTTTTTATTTCATGTGAACCCATGTGACATTTTAAAATTCCTTCAGTATAACTCGTATTTTGACCAGGAAACTTTTCCTTTTCACCTTACACAGATCTACTACCATTTGTTTCATAGACGTTGATTTAATGGCACCAAATCAGTTTATATTGACAGTGTTGGTGAGAGGGTTCAGCTAGCCCAGTGGACCTAGAGCAACCACATACCAGCTTTTAACATTCTTTGTTCAAATCACTCATTCATTAAAAGCCCAGTAAGAGGACTTCGCTGGAGATCCAGCGATTAAGACGCTGTGCGTCCAGTGCACGGGTGTGGATTCAGTTCCTGGTCAGGGAACTAAGACCCCGCATGCCACAGGGTCGGCCAAAAAATAAGGTTATCCGCTAAGTGACAAGCCTTATTCTAAACCAGGGGAGGCAGTGGTGAACAGGGCTGACAAGGACACCGCTTCTCCTGATGCTCACTTTGTGGTGGGAGGGAAGCGCATGGGTAGCAGACGAGAAAGACAACGTGCGTGGAATAAGCGAGGGAGGAAAGTATGGGACGAGAGGGAGCATGGGGCATCAGGAGAAGCCAGCGGGAGGAGCGGACACTTGCACTGAAACCTAAGCGGCAGGAAAGAACCAGGCTTGCTAAGCTCAGAGACACAGTCCAGACACAGGGACAGCCAGTGCAAAGGCCCCAGGGTGGAAACTAGCTCAGTGTTTTCAAGAAATATGAAGAAAGCCAAAGTGCAGAGAGTCAAAGAGTTTGGCAAGGCCCAGCCCCCATAGGGCTCGGATTTTGTACCGTTTGGGATAGGGACTCTCAGGAGGATTTTAGACAATGCCGCGTGCATTCTCATTACGGGAAACGTCTCTCTGGCCACAGGTGGGAAGTGATTCAGAAGAAAGCACAAAGGGACGTAGGAGGCTCAGCAGGCCCGTGGCTTAGACAGGGTGTGACGACGGGACGGGAGAAGTGACGGCGTGGTCGGACTCGGGACACAGGCTGAGGTAGAGCGGACAGATTTGCTGAAAGGGGCTTTTGGAGAAAAAGAGGAGACAAGTACAGTTTGGGTTTGTGGCCTGAGCCACTGAGAGCCACTGTGAAGCNTTCTTTGGTTTCTAAATCACATGCGCCACACAGAACGCTTTCACAGACAGGAGCTTGGACCACAAAGTAGAATTTTAGCATAAGGTTTTCCATGGTTTTGAGCCCTAATGCACTTTACTCCAATACTCTTGCCTGGAAAATCCTGTGGACAGAAGAGCCTGGTGGGCTGCAGCCCATGGGGTCCCTAAGAGTCGGACACGACTTCACTTTAACTTTTCACTCGTTGGAGAAGGAAATGGCAGCCCACTCCAGTGTTCTTGCCTGGAGAATCCCAGGGACGGGGGAGCCTGGTGGGCTGCCGTC
>SJYW01051989.1:98022-139719 GCA_006410735.1 Raphicerus campestris
CCTGGTAACCACTAGTGTGCTCTCTAGATCCGTGATTCTGTCTCTTTTTGTCTTATTTACTGGACTGTTGTATTCTTTAGGCTCATATATGTCATATCATACAGTGTTTATCTTCTGTCTGACCTGTTTGACTTAGCATAGTGCTCTCCAGGTCCATCCATGCTGCTACAGATGGCGACGGTTTCATTCCTTTTCATGACTGAGTAGTGCTCCACTGTGTGTGTGGTGTGTGAGCATGTTATGTGCGTGTGCATGCATGTGTTATGTGTGTGTTGTGTGTGCACATATGTTGTGTGTTATATGTGTGTTGTTTGTGTGTGTGTTGTGTGTGCACATGCGTTGTGTCTGTTATATGTGTGGTGTGTGTGTGTTATATGTGTGTGGTATGTGTATGTGTGTGTGTGCACATGTGTCTGTTATGTGTGTGTGTGGTGTGTGTGTGTGGTGTGTGTGTGTTTGTGTGTGTGCACGTGTGTTGTGTCTGTCATATGTATGTGTGTGTGTGTGTTGTGTGTGTTGTGTCTGTTATCTGTGTGTGGTGTGTGTGGTGTGTGTGTGTGGTGTGTGTTGTGTGTGTGTGTGTTGTGTCTGTTATATGTGTGTGGTGTGTGTATGTTTGTGTGTGTGTTGTGTGTGTGCACGTGTGTTGTGTGTGTTGTGTGTGTGTGGTGTGTGTGGTGTGTCTATTATGTGTGTGTGTGTTGTGTCTGTTATATGTGTGGTGTGTGCGCACGCCGCATCTTCTTTATCCATCATCTGTTGATGAACACTGAGGTTGTGCCTGTCTTAGCTGTTGTAATGATGCTGCTGTGAACACTGAGATGTGTGTATGATTTCAGATTAGTGGTTTTGTTTTGGGTTTTTTTTTTCAGAAATGTACCCAGAGTGGGATTTCTGGGTCAGATGGTAGTTCTATTTTTAGTTTTTGAGAAATATACTTTTTTCAGTTTTTTAAAAAACCACCTGAATTGTCTCCGTTCTCATGGATTTAGGACTCTGATGGGAAGCAGCGCTGATATTAAGGAGGACCACAGAAGCTGGTACACTTCCGTGACTCAGCATCTCACCTACCCCTAGACAGAGCCAGGCACAGTGTTTAGCAGATTTCTTTTCTGAATGTTTTGAGAGTCGCTCAGTTTAAAAATACATGTACCCAGACTATCCTGACTTTGACTTTGTGATTAAAACAGTCTATGCTGTATTACAAAGGACCCCATGGACATGGGACGCTGGTTCAGGTTGACAGAATATACCTGTATGTCATCTTAGATACGAGGAAGAAATTGATTCATCTTTCCTACGACTGTCTTTCCAAGGAAATACTCATAAAGGGATAGGCTGTAACTCATCAAAAAGCAAGATAGTAAATGGGAAAAGAATTTCAGAAAGAATAGATAAATGTATATATATAACTGAATCACTTTGCTGTATGCCTAAAACCAACATAACACTGTCAATCAACCATGCTCCAATATAAAATGGAAAAATTTCTTTAAATCAAGGTAAAGAAGTATTAGAAGTAAATCTAACAAAATTGATCTTCCTGATTCTGGGTGCTTTTTATACCAGAAAACCCGTAGGGAATCCGTAGATGGGACCATTTGTAGGGACTGTATTCCAACAAGCAGTTTGGGGGCAAGAGGGGAGAAGACAAGGCAGTGTTTAATGTTCCTTATCATGCTGCACAGTAGTCAGATACGTTTGTAAATGACAGTCTGTTTATTAATAAACGCTTTATGGGTTAGTCATAATAGCAACTTTGTTTCAGTATCAAAAGACAAAATTTGAATGATTTGAGATGCATGAGCTACCACATAAAGGGAGGTTCTTTTAATCAAAACGTTTAAAGGTCAAATAATAACATTTCATATAAAATTCGAAAAGAAAACTCACCCCTCCCCCACCACCATTGAAATCTGTTTTTAGTTAATAGGAAACAGGAGTCAAATATTTTATTGAGTCTAAATATAAGCTTTCATATATTAAAAGAAAAGCTATTTACAGGTGATTTGTTACTAAATACAGTCTTGGAGGGCACTTTTAATTACCAGAAAGGTAAGGCAACAATAAACTCAGGAAATATAAATGAATATAGTGCTCACAGAGCCGTGCTGCTATAAATAACCCCCCTGCTCTGTCACTATTATTAGCATGCATGAACAAAAGAAGATTCCAGAAATAGAAAGGGGAAGAGCTTCTCCAGGAGCCTTGTATTCCACGGGGTAGGAAATATTCCTAGCAAGCTCATGAATTTAGGGGTTAACTGATTTTTAAAAAGGACATTTCCATGCTGTCTGTTTGCCAAGGAAATTCTCTTTACTGGTATGTTTGTAAAATTGGCAGGCCGATGTTTCCTCCGGGTGACAAAAGGTGTGATGAAGAATCTTATCTTGACTTTCTTACTAAAATCGGCGTTGAGGTCTTGCGTTGTTAACTTATTTGGTTAGTCCCACATTATTTCTCTAGGGGATCAGGTGATGCGACCAAAGCTGGGAGGGGGTGGTGGGCAGTGCTGGCCAGGGGTCAGGTCTGAGCATCACCTGAGCCACCAGCCCTGAGCTCCCAGTCAGAGCGTCTGTGGATACGTCCTTGTGCCAGTTTGCTGGTTGATGAACATGCCAAGTGTGTGTCGAGCTCCCAGTCCTCCAGGTGCAACACGAAGCAGTGGGGTTATGGGGTAAATGAGAAAACCCGGTTCCTGCCCACAGACCACGTGTGGCTGTGGGGACAGACCTGCAGCTGATGAAGAATACACCATAGAGACCACCTCTATCCCGGAATACAGAGAAGGGACTTCCTGGTGGTCCAGCAGCCAGCTCTGCACGTCCAGCGCAGGGGAGCACAGGTTCGATCCCTGGCTGGGAAACTAAGATCCCATATGCTATGAAGCCTAGATGGTAATAACAAAGAAAGTAAAAATAAACTTGAATGTTTGTTTAAAAAAAAAAAAAAAAGGCAAGGCAGAGCTGTACTTTAAGGGCACTGGGAAAGCTTTGTAAAAATGGGGCCATCTGAATCAACTCCATCTCGGAGGCTGCCTCTTATATAAAAGCAGAGGGAGGCGGCAGTACTTGCTTATCTATCTGCCAGGGGGCTAGTGAGAAACCAATGGCATCATAAAAGTGAGTTGAAACAAATAAAAGACAGTATAAGCACAGGCTACTCTTGTCCCAGATTACANCTGCTTGAAGAATGGAAACTCAGCATCACTCGGTCAACTAAAGAGCAGTGTGTATGGTACCTGATAGAGACCCTGTGTGTGTGCACGGCTGGAGGGGAGGGTGTCACACATCCCAGCCAGGGCTCGCTTCGGGGCAGGAAATGAATGAACTGAAAGGGAAAGTGAAGCCGCTCAGTCGTGCCCGACTCTTGGCGACCCCATGGACAGTAGCCTGCACCAAGCTCCTCCGTCCATGAGATTTTCAAAGCAAGAGTGGGTTGCCATTTCCTTCTCCAGGGAATCTTCCCAACCCAGGAATCGAACCCAGGTCTCTCACATTGTGGACAGATGCTTTACCGTCTGAGCCACCCTGCTTGCATCTCTCAATCAGCGAGTCGAGACTTCTGTTGTCTTTTTAATTTATGAAGAAATCAAAATTAAA
Organism: Raphicerus campestris; assembly: GCA_006410735.1. Taxonomy (NCBI): domain Eukaryota; kingdom Metazoa; phylum Chordata; class Mammalia; order Artiodactyla; family Bovidae; genus Raphicerus; species Raphicerus campestris. Next base: position 101,625 of record SJYW01051989.1, read on the forward strand.
TGCTCCTAACAAAAGGCTTTCCAAGGGGTTCAGTGGTAAAGAGTCTGCCTGCAACGCAGGATCCACAGAAGACCGGGTTCAATCCCTGGGTCGGAAGCTCCCCCGGAGGAGGGCACGGCAGCCCGCTCAAGTATTCTTGCCTGGAGAGTCCCATGGACAGAGGAGCCTGGCAGGCTACAGTCCACAGGGTCACAAAGAGTCAGACACGACTGAGCGACTTACTCTGCTCAGAGGTTAAAGTACCTCCCTCTAAAGCGGGAGACCTGGGTTTGATCCCTGGGTCGGGAAGATCCCCTGGAGGAGGGCATGGCAACCCACTCCAGTACTCTTGCCTGGAGAATCCCATGGACAGANCCTCCTAAGGGGGATCTTCCCAACCCAGGGATCGAGCCCACAGCTCTTACCTCTCCAGCATTTGCAGACCCGTTCTTTGCTACCGTGCCATCTGGGGAGTGCACAAATAGTTCGCTGCCTGCTAATTTTCTTTTTCTTTTTTGATAACTAATGATGAGTGTAATTATTTGAAAACCGACTATGAAAGTGTAGTTAAGTGACAGAAACACAAATCTCAAGTACTTTTTGGTTCTTGTTTTTGATCAGTATGGTCCAGAATCAAAAGAAGAAATGAGAATTCCTCCAAAATACAGATTTGTTTTCCCGAAGGTAATAATGATAGTAATTACTTCCGAAGTAGTTATATTTGTGGTGATTTTCAGGATGTGGAGTTATGACAGTGTGGTCATTAGTATTAATATTAGATCACTTTTGAAGAAAAGACAGATGCCTTATGCACAAACTGTGTGTTTTCAGGTGAAAGAGATCATCTTTCTTAGGCAAATTAAATATCAGATTTATCTCTGTCCAGCAAATATTTATTTTCTTATCCGCAGTTGGATAGCTGACACTGTGATTTACTGATTTATTCCACAGGTATTTTTTGAGGGCCTGTTTTGTGCATTGTCAAACTGGGTGAACAACATCTTACGAAATATGTTCCAATCTGTCTTTTTATTTATTTTTAAAAATATTTATTTGATGTATTTATTTATTTGGCTGTATCAGGTCTTACTTACTGCCTGTGAAATCTGGTCCCCTGACCGGGAATCAATGCCCCCTGCATTGGGACTGCAGAGTCTTGGCCCCTGGACCACCAGGGAAGTCCCAGCAATATATGTCTTTTTAGAATGAAACATTTTTCAAATTAATTTTTAATGGAGTATAGTTGCTTTACAACATTGTATTACTTTCTGTTGTATAGGAAAATGAATCAGTTATCCATCATATACATGTATCCCCTCTTTTTTAGATAGAATGAAACACTTAAACATGCATGCAAGTCAGGCATGGATCACATCCCCCACTCAGCACCTCCATTCATATAAGTGAATCAGTGTTTGACCACAAAAAAAGAGGGAAGCCTCTTCTTATTGCTTTGGCAGTACTCAGATTAATGTGGAGTATGCAAAGGATTTGAGCAGACAGATTACCATTTAAAATTACCATCATGAGTAACTTTGACTTCCAATATTGGCATATCTGTGCCCTTGCTCCTTTACTGACAGGCTGGCGTAAAGCTTCACCCTGACAGCTCAGGTTCAAGTTCAAAGTCCCAGCCCCAAGACTGTGTCCAGGGTCCACCCCTCCCTATAGTCCATTCACGCTGGCTTCTCTCCCGGAAGCTCTCTGCCTTCCTCCTTTTAGCAGCTCGCACTGAGCTGAGAATTCTCTAGTCAGGAGCCTTCATGAGCCCCCTGTTTCCAGGTTTCCAGTAAATGTAAGCATGGTAGTTTGAATTTAGAAAGAAAAAAAAATTCAAAGTGTATATGAAGGCTCTTCTGCTTTCATTTGACTTTTTTTTTGTTAAGAAACAATAGTGTTTATTTATCATGTTTGGCTTAGAATTTCTTTGGTATTCGGTTCTCTCAATTGTTACAAGAAGCAAAACTCAGTCCCATCTTTAGCAAACAAAATAGTTCTGAGTTGAGGGTGGGTGAGGAAGTTATATGAAGATTGAGTGGGAACGTCAACCCAAGGACATAACAGACAAGAAACCATTTTTTTCCTCCTTTTCTTCAGAAGTAGTCTTCCGCATGGTTTAATGTGCTAACATAACCCCGGTTCCAATATTTCAAAAGATACAGAACTTCCCAGCATGATGATAAAGTTTTCCTGTGTTCCAATAATAAAACCTCGGCGTACCAGCGACTTCCAGTTCCTTTGTGGCAACTTGTGAAGACCCACCAGGCCCCGTCCTCAGCCTGCAGTATCAGTGTGGGTGTCGGAAACAGATGTCCGCGGGACAATGCCATTTGTTGTCACTGTCGATACTACGTGGCAACTCGCCCAAACGAAATTGTTTGTGGATGGGAAAGAATGTAAGCAGTGATTCATGCCCAGGAATTTTTTTTTTTTTTTTTTTTTTGGCTACAGGCTGATCATATTTTTGTTTGTTTTAAACTGCAGACCATTAATGGATTAAAAATTTTAGGGTAACTTATTATTAGAGTATCTTTTCCGTTTGGGGGGTCCAGCATTTCCTTCTAAAAGGAGTGACTATTTTAGGTGCTTTACTGGAAATATTCAATGCCTTGCTTTTATCTGAGGAGTCAGAGAAATGAATGCCTGCCGCGCTTCTTATTTTTGTTCATAATTTGGAAGCACAGAGAATTCAAAATAATCAAACATTAAGTAGAACATTTATTGCTAATAGGCAGCATTATATGATCTTGGTTTGAACTTTTCATGATCATTCCAAAGGAGCAGCCATGCTTACCATAAGAGACAGTGGCTTTATCTGTGCAAATTAAATATTAATTTATAAAGAAGCTTAAAATATGCTTTCAATGAAATAGGTGCTATAAAGCTACTTAAAAATTAGGCCCACTGTGTTCTCTCTCTCTCTGTCTCACACACACACACACACACACACACACACATCTTTTTCAGGAAGGAAACTTAACAAGAATTCAAGGCATCATATCCATCATTCTACTGCTGTTTTTATCAAAACAAATTGTAATCCACAAAGGAAAGTCTTTTCATGTTTATTCATAACAGCAGATGCCTAAGGCCATAATTATAAAATGTTCTGTGTTTTTTTAAAAGACATAGGTATCTCTTATAATTAGGTTTCTGCATCAGAGAAAAATTATTTCAGGGGACATGAAACAAAATCTGACTTTTAAATAAGAGCCAAAGGAAAGAAAGGCTGGGGTCACACATAGAGGAGTCCTAGGCTGGAAGCAGGAGTCTGCGGTCTCCTTCCACAAACTAGTTTTTTAGATCGTGGCCCGTGGTGGCCGCATCTCACTCTGTGTTGTCTCATCTGTAGAACAGCGGGTCAGGCTGGGTGACCTCTGGGGCCTTTCCAGTTCTCCCAGTTCCAGATTCTTGTTTGGTGGTAAAACCAACAGCGGGGCTTCAGTTTCTACTTCCGTCCATCCTTGCTCACCTTCTTTGGATCACAGGCACTGCTGAGCATCTGACGAGGATTATCATGACTCTTCCCAGGAAATGGCGTGAACAGGAGTTTGCATGCAGTCTTGGGGCTTCACAGACCCCTTGGAGCCCAGGGAGGGGCCCCAGGTTAAGAATCCCGTGACTGGGTAGCTTCACGTTTTTGTGAAAATTTGATGAGGCATTTTAAAATAGCTCAAAACTTGAGCAGCAGAACTGTAAAAGTTATTATTTAGGTTAACTGTTTATATTCTCTAATGTTTCCACGTGGTAGACTGGACCTTGGTGTCAGCCTGCTTGAAGAATGGAAACTCAGCATCACTCGGTCAACTAAAGAGCAGTGTGTATGGTACCTGATAGAGACCCTGTGTGTGTGCACGGCTGGAGGGGAGGGTGTCACACATCCCAGCCAGGGCTCGCTTCGGGGCAGGAAATGAATGAACTGAAAGGGAAAGTGAAGCCGCTCAGTCGTGCCCGACTCTTGGCGACCCCATGGACAGTAGCCTGCACCAAGCTCCTCCGTCCATGAGATTTTCAAAGCAAGAGTGGGTTGCCATTTCCTTCTCCAGGGAATCTTCCCAACCCAGGAATCGAACCCAGGTCTCTCACATTGTGGACAGATGCTTTACCGTCTGAGCCACCCTGCTTGCATCTCTCAATCAGCGAGTCGAGACTTCTGTTGTCTTTTTAATTTATGAAGAAATCAAAATTAAATGCTCCTAACAAAAGGCTTTCCAAGGGGTTCAGTGGTAAAGAGTCTGCCTGCAATGCAGGATCCACAGAAGACCGGGTTCAATCCCTGGGTCGGAAGCTCCCCCGGAGGAGGGCACGGCAGCCCGCTCTAGTATTCTTGCCTGGAGAGTCCCATGGACAGAGGAGCCTGGCAGGCTACAGTCCACAGGGTCACAAAGAGTCAGACACGACTGAGCGACTTACTCTGCTCAGAGGTTAAAGCACCTCCCTCTAAAGCGGGAGACCTGGGTTTGATCCCTGGGTCGGGAAGATCCCCTGGAGGAGGGCATGGCAACCCACTCCAGTACTCTTGCCTGGAGAATCCCATGGACGGAGGAGCCTGGTGGGCTACAGGCCATGGGGTTGCAGAGAGTCGGACACGACTGAGCGGCTTCACTTTAACTTATGCACCAAAGAGACTAGCAGCCTAGGGAGGGCCATTTCTGGCTCTGTTCATTTTCTGTGCTCTACACAGAATATGGAATGGACGGAGTATGAGTATATAACTCATCATATATAAGTACAAAATAGGAATTAATCCTAAAGCAGATTTAAGAATATTTAAACTGCTAATTTGCTTCCAGCGTAGGTCTCTCTATTTTTAAGCCATCCGTTGGTGATTCAACATTTTTCTAAATTCTGATGTCATTTGGAGAAAGCTTTGGACTTTTTTTTTGTTTGGTTTGGTTTTATCATGTGGCCTGTGGGATATTAGTTCCCTGACCAGGGACTGAACCTAGGCCCTTAGCAGTAAAAGCACGGAGTCCTAACCACCGGACTGGCGCAGAATTCCTGGACTTTGTAAGGTACTTTCATGTAGGTGATCTTATTTGGTCCTTTAGTGAGCTATCTTTTTTTTTGGGGGGGGGGGGGTTGGGGGAGAAAGGAATACGTACATCGCTAAATGTGTGCAGTTCCTTTTAATGAGTCACGTGAGTTTCAGAAAATGTGCTCACCTGCTTCTTCACCCAGCAAATTTCTCAGCTTCAGTAAAACTTTGTTTTTATTGTCACAACCACAGCATTCAAGTTCTCAAGCGGACACATTCCTCATGGGCTCCCTTTTGCATTTTTCGAATTCTATTAACTTCTCTGCGTTCAGGTCAAATTAGACAGATGGATGTTGCCTCCTCTTGGCAGTCCCAGCCGGTCTAAGGCATTCTCCAGAACACAGAAATTCTAGTCCTGATGTTACAGGAAAGCCCCCCGCTCCCCTTGACAGCAGTGATCCCGAGGAGGGCGCCCCACCCGCCTGTCCATACTCTCTGGAGCAGATGTTATTGGCATCAGGGACACGCCAGGGTACAAGATAACCCGCTCTGTCCGTGGAGCAGAGTCCTCGGAGCTCCGCATCCCGGCTTTGATCTCCGGCGGTATTTTTCTCTGTTATGTCACAGAGGTCACCTGGCTCATGTGTGACAAACTGCTTGCATAAGTCACAGTGCCAGTGGCAGAGATTTGTAACCGTGCGCCTGGTCCATTGCTCTTGAATTATTTCACAGGCCCGCTGCTTTACATTTACACTCTGTCGGAAGATGAACAGGCGAAGGGAGTAAAGCCAAGGGCAGGGGCTCATCCTGAAGGACGAGGGGAAACAGGTGGAAGGTTAATGGCCCTGGAGCGATTCCGCCAGCCGCTCAGCCTTGATATATGGGCCTCGGGCCTCAAACGGGCATTGGCTTTCAAAGATATATTATTTCATTTGAGGAGAGACATCCTGGAGTTCCTGCATTTGTCTGCTGATAGATGACCCCCCTGTCCACAATTGGTTATGGCGGCTGAGTTTTCCTTGGGCCCGCTCCCGTACATAAAAATTTTGCTGAGCTCTCCAACCTCTCACGGGCCCGGGGAGCAAGGGTGGGACGCGTGCAAGCCGGCTGCCGGGCTGCGGCTGGAATGCTGGTGCTATTTTGGTAGTTCCTTCTGAACCAGGAGGCAAGTGGGGGGTGAAAGACACGTCTCTTCATTCATGCAGAACTTGATACGGGTGGCCTTGCCCGAAAAAAAGGAGCGTGGAAGGAACGGTGCTATCAGGAGTGTGTGAGGGTCATGTGAGACGAACCTGGAGTAGTTGGGGGCACTGCCCTGGCCGGCCAGTGGTTAGGACGCCTCATATCCCACGCAGGCAGGGCAGGTTAGAGCCCTGGTCGGGGAGCCAAGATGCCACAGGCCTTGCGGCCAGACAACCAGAACATGAAAGCAGAAACAATACTGTAACAAGTTCAATAAAGACTTTAGAAACGGTCCACATAAAAAAAATCTTAAAAACACAAAACGGGGAATGCAGGGAGATACTCCGCCATGAGGATCTCATTAGAGGCTACGAGAGCTCCGGACTTTCCGTTTTGCACCCACCCCTAAGCTTTGAATAAAGGACTTCCTTAGTCTGCTTTATTATTTTGTTCAGAAAATTTGAGTTGCTTTGGGGAAGGGAAAGAACACAGACGAGTGAAGGATTTGCCCAGTGAGAACCGCCGGACAGTGCAACCAAAAAATTTATCTCATGGCTCAGATGCTTTTTGTGAATTGAACTTGGCCCCAGAGTAACGGAACCAGTGCCGCTCGGCCTCTGAGAAGTTGTCCTACAGAGTCTCGAGCTGCAAAAGTCACTCCTACTATTCATAGATTTAATGATCGTGAAAATATTAGGCATTCTAGTAGGCCTTAATGTGTAAATCTTCTGCAATTAATTATTAACTCTAGTTGTGGGATGTGTCCATACAACATCTTCAACTTTATAACTCCTGATAACTGTTATACGAGCCTTGTCAGAGAAGATAATGGTTGTTTTTATGGCAAGCATTCAGGAAAAATGAGCTCTGTAAACTCACCATCGAAACAAAAGGTGAGTTTTCTTTCTAGTTCTTTTGTGTCTCAGTGCCCTTGTGTTTGGTGAGTATATACAGTGTCAAAATTCCATTTGTAGACATTTTCATACCAAATACCTTTGTCAAAGGCAACCTCATTATCATCTTAGATACGTTGGGATTTATAATAAGTTAATATTGGGCAACCCATCTGATAATATATAAGTGCCAATAGGAATTTAATTTCTACGTGAGCGACCCAGCTGTGCCACAAATTCACATATATTGACAAGGCACCGTTGTCCCAATCCTTATTCAGACACCCTCAGGCCTGGCCCGCCGTGGAAAGATACAGTGTCTTCTGACCATTAACTCTGCTAGTAATACGCTTATGTCATTGTTGTGCAGTTTCTAAGTCACGTCTGACTCTTGGCATCCCCTTGGACTGCAGCCCACCAGGCTCCTCTGTCCATGGGGTTTCCCAAGCAAGAGTACTGGAGTGGGTTGCCATTTCCTTCTCCAGGGGGTCTTCCCGACACAGGGATCAAATCAGTATCTCCTGTTATCTCCAGGCAGATTCTTTACCACTGAGCCACCTGGAAAATACTGTAGGCTTATAGAGTTGTTCTTTTCTTTTCCTCTGGAATATTGTAAAAGTGCAGGTTAGACCAGACTTGAGAGACCCACAGGAAGAAGGGTGCCCTGGCTATTNCTGAGCCACCTGGAAAATGCTGTAGGCTTATAGAGTTGTTCTTTTCTTTTCCTCTGGAATATTGTAAAAGTGCAGGTTAGACCAGACTTGAGAGACCCACAGGAAGAAGGGTGCCCTGGCTATTTTAAGGAAAGCTTTAAAATCAGAACCGCTTATTATAGAGATAGTTGGATGGTGAGTGGAATCTCCTTGTCCACTTGTTGCTTGGATGGATGAGGTCCCTGTGGGCTTCCCTGGTGACTCAGTGGTAGGCAATCCGTCTGCCGATGCAGGAGACACGGGTTCAGTCCCTGGGTCGGGAAGATCCCCTGGAGGAGGAAATGGCAAACCACTCCAGTATCCTTGCCTGGGAAACCCCTTGGACAGAGGAGCCTGGCTACACAGTCCACTGAGATCACAAAGAGTTGGACACAACTTATCGACTAAACAACAAACCAGTCAAGGGGACCACAGGTGAAATAACTGCAGCAGGAGGGCAGGTCCCGCGCCGCGCCGGGATGCTTTTCTGCCCCAGAATATGCAGTGGTGGCTGTAGACGTTTGGCTCCTGACCTGACCGCCTCCTTTTCACCTTTTGCAGAGTTGGCAACTCTGTTTCAGCCCTCTTCCCCCTTCCTCACGCTATTTCCCCAGCAGACCCCCATCCTGTAGGTTCTGTCCCGGCCTAAAGCAGAAATCAGATCAAAGGCTCTCACATAATGGGAGCTCACTCTGAATTAGTGAGGAGCCCCCACCCCCTGCATCTGTCGGTCTCGCTCAGATGGACTCTTCCAGAAGGCGAGCGAGGAAGCCACATACTTGCAAACAGTCTCCTAATTGCTCATTTGCAGTTGGACAGAACGCTAACTGCAGAAAGACTTCAAAGCCAATGGAATCTGCATTGAAAACAGGATCTCAATACCCGTAGTCGCTTATTGTTGCAAAATTAGAATAACAAATGTTCCCAGCATGGAGCCAACATAAACTTGCCCGAGTATTATTCACCCTGAGACTGATTCCACTTTTTTTTTCTTCCCCGCAATAGAAGTGGCACACTTTGCCCTCTGCTTGCTATTCTATACCGTTCATTTTAATGATATATTTAAGTCTCCGTCACACTTTGTATTTTTATGTATAATTACCCGTATTAAAAAAACACTCATTAGCGTTCCGTTCCACTGACTTAATTATGCCCTTAATTAAATCTCGACTAACTGGGGGTCACTGCCGTGTCAGTGGGATTTGTCACTGTTCGTCAGCAGGTGTCTGTTTGCTTCTATTTTTGGTTTTCCTCCGGTTTGAATGTATTTAAGAGCTTGCTTTTTCCTAAATACCAGAGTCCTCATTGGAGGAAGGAACAGCATATATTTGACAGGCAGCTGGAAAGCTTGTTTGTAGGAGGACGTTTTTGTTATTGTTATTCTAAGAATACCCCTGGTTTAGGGGAAAGATGCAGAGAACAGAGTTCACTTTTTAAACAGATACACTTTTTAAAAGATCAATATGTTTACATCCTAGAGATCATAATCATATTCATGTATGCAATTCTAAAAATTTCCGTAAAGAACAAAAAATGATGTTTTGTGGTGGTTGTGAGATCATCACATTAGATGCTTTGCACCAGGGTCCTTTGTACTTTTTAATTATTTCACTGACATTTGTTGTTATAAAAATATAAAGCAAATTACAAAAATAGGAATTAAGCTGAAACAAAAAAGTGTCTTTCGTGTGTCTAATGTTCACATAAAAGTCAATTCATTGCTTGGAAGCACTTTTAATAATTAGACTGCTTATACCATCACGTTTGGTATTAGAATCTTTTAGGCTCATGATTTTAGTGCATTACTTAAGGGAGATAAAATTCCCGTGTTTATGTCTATAATAGGCACCTAATGTTGATCTGAGTAATTGATTAGTCCAGTCAGAGTCGTATAATTAGTTGTTGTCAGCTTTTCAACATAAGCCCCCAAAACAGTTGCTGTGAGTCTACAAAGCGTTTACATGTATTAATCAGGTTTTTCATCTAAAAATGCGTGCAAGCTGTCTGAAAAGAATCTATATATGTTTTTGCTGGAATTAGGATGGCTTTTCTAACATAAGCCCTTAGAGACTAAACTCAGACTATATGTCTCTTAAGTTTTTCAGTCTAGAAATTCTGATTTTTTGAGTAGCATTTATTTTCATTTAAAAGTAAAAAAGTCACAATTTTTCTACCAGTTAAGGTGTTTTTCAGAACTTATGGTAACTTTAAATGAGACAGTGGGTTACCGATATCAGACTACCAACAACATAAAACATATATTGTGATCTTATTGTCACTATATTTTGATATTACATAAACAATTTAGATTAACCTATAAATAGGGTAGGGCAGAGTAAGAAGGGCTTTTTAAAGAGATATATATACTATAATTCAACTCACTCTATTTCTCAAATCAATTAATTTCATCCTAAAGTATTAATTACAGTTGCCTTTTCTAGGGGCTTCTAGAGTAATGAATAGCCTCTTTGTTATCCAAATTGTCAATGCCCGTATCATTTGAGATTTAAGTTTTCTTATCAACTTTAAATGTAATTTGAAATCTAAATATGTGCTCATACAGAGTTTCTAAACCATTTCAATGATGAGATGAGATGAATTTTTGTGAATTCTATGGGCTCCTATACAGCCCTGTAATAGCCCCTGGAGAATGAAAGCCTGGATCCTGTGTGTAACCAACAGTAGCTACCAGAGCAACACGAAATACGATTTCCTTACACGTACACGGTTGAGGTCGTAAGCATACGGCTGAATTGCCATGGAGTCGGTCAGATAATTTTGCGACCCCTTCTTTCACTCAGTAAATACTTCTCAAGGGTCCGCTGTGTCTGGTTACATCTCAGGACTTAGAGATTCAGTGTCCCTCCTTTTGAGAAGTTTATTTTTTTGTGGCAGTGACTCCTGTGTGAGTTAGCAAGCCAGGCTTCTCAAGGATTACAGGTCCAAACCCTGGAGTGGCTCTGCTCCCCCCNCCGCTCCCGTACATAAAAATTTTGCTGAGCTCTCCAACCTCTCACGGGCCCGGGGAGCAAGGGTGGGACGCGTGCAAGCCGGCTGCCGGGCTGCGGCTGGAATGCTGGTGCTATTTTGGTAGTTCCTTCTGAACCAGGAGGCAAGTGGGGGGTGAAAGACACGTCTCTTCATTCATGCAGAACTTGATACGGGTGGCCTTGCCCGAAAAAAAGGAGCGTGGAAGGAACGGTGCTATCAGGAGTGTGTGAGGGTCATGTGAGACGAACCTGGAGTAGTTGGGGGCACTGCCCTGGCCGGCCAGTGGTTAGGACGCCTCATATCCCACGCAGGCAGGGCAGGTTAGAGCCCTGGTCGGGGAGCCAAGATGCCACAGGCCTTGCGGCCAGACAACCAGAACATGAAAGCAGAAACAATACTGTAACAAGTTCAATAAAGACTTTAGAAACGGTCCACATAAAAAAAATCTTAAAAACACAAAACGGGGAATGCAGGGAGATACTCCGCCATGAGGATCTCATTAGAGGCTACGAGAGCTCCGGACTTTCCGTTTTGCACCCACCCCTAAGCTTTGAATAAAGGACTTCCTTAGTCTGCTTTATTATTTTGTTCAGAAAATTTGAGTTGCTTTGGGGAAGGGAAAGAACACAGACGAGTGAAGGATTTGCCCAGTGAGAACCGCCGGACAGTGCAACCAAAAAATTTATCTCGTGGCTCAGATGCTTTTTGTGAATTGAACTTGGCCCCAGAGTAACGGAACCAGTGCCGCTCGGCCTCTGAGAAGTTGTCCTACAGAGTCTCGAGCTGCAAAAGTCACTCCTACTATTCATAGATTTAATGATCGTGAAAATATTAGGCATTCTAGTAGGCCTTAATGTGTAAATCTTCTGCAATTAATTATTAACTCTAGTTGTGGGATGTGTCCATACAACATCTTCAACTTTATAACTCCTGATAACTGTTATACGAGCCTTGTCAGAGAAGATAATGGTTGTTTTTATGGCAAGCATTCAGGAAAAATGAGCTCTGTAAACTCACCATCGAAACAAAAGGTGAGTTTTCTTTCTAGTTCTTTTGTGTCTCAGTGCCCTTGTGTTTGGTGAGTATATACAGTGTCAAAATTCCATTTGTAGACATTTTCATACCAAATACCTTTGTCAAAGGCAACCTCATTATCATCTTAGATACGTTGGGATTTATAATAAGTTAATATTGGGCAACCCATCTGATAATATATAAGTGCCAATAGGAATTTAATTTCTACGTGAGCGACCCAGCTGTGCCACAAATTCACATATATTGACAAGGCACCGTTGTCCCAATCCTTATTCAGACACCCTCAGGCCTTGGCCCGCCATGGAAAGATACAGTGTCTTCTGACCATTAACTCTGCTAGTAATACGCTTATGTCATTGTTGTGCAGTTTCTAAGTCACGTCTGACTCTTGGCATCCCCTTGGACTGCAGCCCACCAGGCTCCTCTGTCCATGGGGTTTCCCAAGCAAGAGTACTGGAGTGGGTTGTCATTTCCTTCTCCAGGGGGTCTTCCCGACACAGGGATCAAATCAGTATCTCCTGTTATCTCCAGGCAGATTCTTTACCACTGAGCCACCTGGAAAATGCTGTAGGCTTATAGAGTTGTTCTTTTCTTTTCCTCTGGAATATTGTAAAAGTGCAGGTTAGACCAGACTTGAGAGACCCACAGGAAGAAGGGTGCCCTGGCTATTTTAAGGAAAGCTTTAAAATCAGAACCGCTTATTATAGAGATAGTTGGATGGTGAGTGGAATCTCCTTGTCCACTTGTTGCTTGGATGGATGAGGTCCCTGTGGGCTTCCCTGGTGACTCAGTGGTAGGCAATCCGTCTGCCGATGCAGGAGACACGGGTTCAGTCCCTGGGTCGGGAAGATCCCCTGGAGGAGGAAATGGCAAACCACTCCAGTATCCTTGCCTGGGAAACCCCTTGGACAGAGGAGCCTGGCTACACAGTCCACTGAGATCACAAAGAGTTGGACACAACTTATCGACTAAACAACAAACCAGTCAAGGGGACCACAGGTGAAATAACTGCAGCAGGAGGGCAGGTCCCGCGCCGCGCCGGGATGCTTTTCTGCCCCAGAATATGCAGTGGTGGCTGTAGACGTTTGGCTCCTGACCTGACCGCCTCCTTTTCACCTTTTGCAGAGTTGGCAACTCTGTTTCAGCCCTCTTCCCCCTTCCTCACGCTATTTCCCCAGCAGACCCCCATCCTGTAGGTTCTGTCCCGGCCTAAAGCAGAAATCAGATCAAAGGCTCTCACATAATGGGAGCTCACTCTGAATTAGTGAGGAGCCCCCACCCCCTGCATCTGTCGGTCTCGCTCAGATGGACTCTTCCAGAAGGCGAGCGAGGAAGCCACATACTTGCAAACAGTCTCCTAATTGCTCATTTGCAGTTGGACAGAACGCTAACTGCAGAAAGACTTCAAAGCCAATGGAATCTGCATTGAAAACAGGATCTCAATACCCGTAGTCGCTTATTGTTGCAAAATTAGAATAACAAATGTTCCCAGCATGGAGCCAACATAAACTTGCCCGAGTATTATTCACCCTGAGACTGATTCCACTTTTTTTTTCTTCCCCGCAATAGAAGTGGCACACTTTGCCCTCTGCTTGCTATTCTATACCGTTCATTTTAATGATATATTTAAGTCTCCGTCACACTTTGTATTTTTATGTATAATTACCCGTATTAAAAAAACACTCATTAGCGTTCCGTTCCACTGACTTAATTATGCCCTTAATTAAATCTCGACTAACTGGGGGTCACTGCCGTGTCAGTGGGATTTGTCACTGTTCGTCAGCAGGTGTCTGTTTGCTTCTATTTTTGGTTTTCCTCCGGTTTGAATGTATTTAAGAGCTTGCTTTTTCCTAAATACCAGAGTCCTCATTGGAGGAAGGAACAGCATATATTTGACAGGCAGCTGGAAAGCTTGTTTGTAGGAGGACGTTTTTGTTATTGTTATTCTAAGAATACCCCTGGTTTAGGGGAAAGATGCAGAGAACAGAGTTCACTTTTTAAACAGATACACTTTTTAAAAGATCAATATGTTTACATCCTAGAGATCATAATCATATTCATGTATGCAATTCTAAAAATTTCCGTAAAGAACAAAAAATGATGTTTTGTGGTGGTTGTGAGATCATCACATTAGATGCTTTGCACCAGGGTCCTTTGTACTAGTTAATTATTTCACTGACATTTGTTGTTATAAAAATATAAAGCAAATTACAAAAATAGGAATTAAGCTGAAACAAAAAAGTGTCTTTCGTGTGTCTAATGTTCACATAAAAGTCAATTCATTGCTTGGAAGCACTTTTAATAATTAGACTGCTTATACCATCACGTTTGGTATTAGAATCTTTTAGGCTCATGATTTTAGTGCATTACTTAAGGGAGATAAAATTCCCGTGTTTATGTCTATAATAGGCACCTAATGTTGATCTGAGTAATTGATTAGTCCAGTCAGAGTCGTATAATTAGTTGTTGTCAGCTTTTCAACATAAGCCCCCAAAACAGTTGCTGTGAGTCTACAAAGCGTTTACATGTATTAATCAGGTTTTTCATCTAAAAATGCGTGCAAGCTGTCTGAAAAGAATCTATATATGTTTTTGCTGGAATTAGGATGGCTTTCCTAACATAAGCCCTTAGAGACTAAACTCAGACTATATGTCTCTTAAGTTTTTCAGTCTAGAAATTCTGATTTTTTGAGTAGCATTTATTTTCATTTAAAAGTAAAAAAGTCACAATTTTTCTACCAGTTAAGGTGTTTTTCAGAACTTATGGTAACTTTAAATGAGACAGTGGGTTACCGATATCAGACTACCAACAACATAAAACATATATTGTGATCTTATTGTCACTATATTTTGATATTACATAAACAATTTAGATTAACCTACAAATAGGGTAGGGCAGAGTAAGAAGGGCTTTTTAAAGAGATATATATACTATAATTCAACTCACTCTATTTCTCAAATCAATTAATTTCATCCTAAAGTATTAATTACAGTTGCCTTTTCTAGGGGCTTCTAGAGTAATGAATAGCCTCTTTGTTATCCAAATTGTCAATGCCCGTATCATTTGAGATTTAAGTTTCCTTATCAACTTTAAATGTAATTTGAAATCTAAATATGTGCTCATACAGAGTTTCTAAACCATTTCAATGATGAGATGAGATGAATTTTTGTGAATTCTATGGGCTCCTATACAGCCCTGTAATAGCCCCTGGAGAATGAAAGCCTGGATCCTGTGTGTAACCAACAGTAGCTACCAGAGCAACACGAAATATGATTTCCTTACACGTACACGGTTGAGGTCGTAAGCATACGGCTGAATTGCCATGGAGTCGGCCAGATAATTTTGCGACCCCTTCTTTCACTCAGTAAATACTTCTCAAGGGTCCGCTGTGTCTGGCTACATCTCAGGACTTAGAGATTCAGTGTCCCTCCTTTTGAGAAGTTTATTTTTTTGTGGCAGTGACTCCTTTGTGAGTTAGCAAGCCAGGCTTCTCAAGGATTACAGGTCCAAACCCTGGAGTGGCTCTGCTCCCCCTCTGCCTAAGTTTTCGTGAGACTGCTGCTTCCCCTTCCGGAGCACAGTATGACTTCAAGTCCTTTCCCTGGCTGTGTTCAAAGATGATCTTAATAATTAGTGTCCCTTTCAACTTTCAGAGTCAAGGTGAAAAGGAACAGTAATGATTAAGGAGAATAATAAGTTTTTTCACAAATTAATAGTTACTTTATCAGATGAATCAAAGAAGGGTGAAACTCATGTAGATAAACAATGCTTTTAAAGCCTGATTAGAATCTCTAGAAATATTTTCCTGTGACAGCTGAATGATACCCATTTGTGGACTTTGACTGGTAACTCTCCAGAGCTGCGTAAGTTACGTGGTTTCATTAAAAATGCATTAATCCTTTTGAGATACCTCCTCTAATTCATTGATTCGATAATCTAAGCCTAATAAACTTTTGTGGCATCACAAAATGAAATAGCAAAGTGGACTCTACCTGCAGGCACACAGTGTAGCAGGAGGGCAAGTATACTTCCCAGGAGGATCAGCCTCAGGATAGTGCTGGGCTGGGCAGGGCTAAAATCTGACGTTGAAACTGAGCAGGACCCTTGGGCTTCCCAGGTGGCTCAGTGGTAAAGAATCCGCCTGCAGTGCAGGAGACCGGGGTTCAATCCCTGGGTTGGGAAGATCCCCAGGAGGAGGAAATGGCAACCCACTCCAGTATTCTTGCCTGGATAATCCCACGGACAGAGGAGCCTGGCGGGCTACAGTCCACGGGGTCGCAAAGAGTTGGACATGACTGAGTGACTAAGCCTCCGCCACAGGACCCTTCGGGGCCTTTCAGGTTACAAAAGCCTTTCTGTGTCTCCTGTTTCGTGTTTGTAGAAAAAGAGGTTAGTGTCCTAGGCCTTCCCTGACTTCCAATGAGCAGACTCAAGCAGGTACTAATTAGGGAAGCCAGGGAACACAGCTGACAGAAAGCAGTCGGGGAACAAAGTAAAGCAGAGTATGATTAGGGTTGCCCACGCATCACCCCTTAGCTCATCACCCCCCCATCGGGAGGGGGCCGCACACCCTGCAGCCCTCCCCCTGAATGCTGGCTTTACAAACTGGCCCCTGAAAACCGGTGGGGAGCTCAGGTCTTCTGAGCGCGAGCTGCCCGTCCTCCTGACTCGGCCCNTGAGCAGACTCAAGCAGGTACTAATTAGGGAAGCCAGGGAACACAGCTGACAGAAAGCAGTCAGGGAACAAAGTAAAGCAGAGTATGATTAGGATTGCCCACGCATCACCCCTTAGCTCATCACCCACCCATCGGGAGGAGGCCGCACACCCTGCAGCCCTCCCCCTGAATGCTGGCTTTACAAACTGCCCCCTGAAAACCGGTGGGGAGCTCAGGTCTTCTGAGCGCGAGCTGCCCGTCCTCCTGACTCGGCCCCTGCAGTGAGCGCGTGCTTGCCTTCGCCACAGCCCGGGCCCGTAGGCTGGCTTTGCTGCCTGGCCAGCAAGGGGATCCGAGGTCAGCTCCTAATGCTGTTTAAGAATTCTGTCATCGGCCGTTGTGTAAGCTGCTTTCTTCCAGTTCAGACGACCTGACGGTGATGGGAGGCAGCAGCATCTGGACTGTGCCCCAGGGAGGCTCCAGGGCGAGTTACCACTGATCTGGAAACATCGGTTTCTTCTTTCCTCAATTGATACCTGAAAGTCCGGTGCTGTGCTTGCTGCAGTTCCTGTGCTTGCTGCTGGGCCCTGACGAACCTGTTACCTGCCTCATCACAGCGGAGGCCTCACCAAATGGCCTCAGTCTGTTGCTTTTGTTTGCTTTGGTTTTTATCTTTTGGACTTGCTGGGTGATGTGTGAGATCTTAGTTCCCTGACCAGGGATGGAACCCACGTCCCCTGCAGTGGAAGGCGGCTTCTTCACCACTGGACCACCCAGTCCTGCGTGGGCTTTGGAGTCAGACTTGCCCCGGTTCCTAGATCTGCCGCTTTGCGCTCTCAGGAAAGGAACTTAACTTTAGTGTCCTTATCTATAAAATAGGGATTGTGTACTGTTGATGTGGTAATGTTAAACAGAGGGAGATCATATTTGCACAGTGCACTGTGCGAGAGCCTGGATGCACGGAGATGGAATGGTCTCCCTCCTCGTAGGAGAGCACATGAGTGTAAGATGTGAGGACCAGTGCTATTTGGGAGCTGGGGGGAGAGGACCAGTGTGGTCTGGAGTCAGGGAGAGGAGAGAAGGCTGTCCCCCAGCAAGAACTACGTCTCCAGGGCTCTGCAGTAGAGAGATCCCTGGTGTAGACCGGCAACCAGAAGGTGTGTTTATCTGTATGCATTTCGTATCTCCTCTTTAGTTGCCCAGACCTTTACAAGACAATTCTCTCGCGTCCGGATGGCTCTCTCTGCATCTCTTGGGTCTGATGGAAGGCCTGCTGTCGCTGGTCCTCAGAAGGATGGAAGGAGGGGAGGGAAGCTGTGAGGCCATCAGCCTGTAAGCTCCGCAGTCAGGAGATAAATGCTGGAGGGAGGGCAAAGGCCGGCAGGAGCCAGGGACGGTCCACTCCCCTGAGCTGCGTGGTGACTCTGCGCTCCCCCGTACTATAGCATGTCAGACAGGCGGATTTATGCCGAATAATTATGTCTGTTATTAATGGAGGGGCAGGAGGGCGGGGAGAGAATGAGTTCCGGAAACTTTTTTAGAAATTAAAAAAAAAAAACAACCCTTAGATAATTGCTTTACAATATGGTGAGTGCAATAATAGAGGTCCCCCAGGAGAAGAAAGTCTCAGCACATGTGAGTCCCTTTTTTTTCTCTGCAACCCTGACCTGGGTTAAAACCGGGGACAGAGAAGCGAAGGGCAGGCAGGTTGCGGCTTCTGAAGAAGTCGAAGGGCTTGTGCAGGTGAGCTCTTTTTAGCCCTGACCTACCTGCCCTGATTTAGCTACAGGTGTTCTCCATAGATGCACACACCTGCCCATCAGCACACTCACACACTCAGAAGCTGCCTGCCATGCCTTCAGCTCGGTGCCCTCTTCCTGCTGTGGGCCCCGAGGGTCCCTTCCCGTCTGTCTTTCCGCTGCCCTGTCTCCCACGTTCTCTTACTCCTGTTAGACGTCTCATTGCCCGGCAGTTTTCCCAGCTTTCCCTCCACCAGGTTCCCTCACCCGACAGACAGCTGCGAGACTCCCTTCTCAACAAAGCCCGTCTCCCAACCAGCATCCGTCCCCATCAGGGTCCCTGCGCCTGGGCTCAGCCGCGGGCGTCTGCAGGGTCCACGGGGCCGCACTCCACCCCGCAGGGAGACGCTCAGAGCCTCTGGTGCCCTTGGCCGTGGCGGCTCTGGCCTGTGCCTGCTCTCCCTCTTGCACCCCTGAGGCTCCCCTGCAGCGACCCCTGATGTTCCCTCCCCGGCTCCCCTGCCTTGACCCGCCCCCAAACAGTGTTTTCCTCTCCCTGTCACACTGCGTCCTTGGAGGTGCCGCCCACAAACCGCCCGGAGACTCCTCTGTTTGCCGACACATGACACACGGGCTCATCAGCAACATCAGCGCCCAGAGGCCTCCTGGGGTCACAGCCCCTCCAGCTCGTTTCCCAGGCTGTTTCATCAACGCCACTCTCAGCTGCCCACGGCGTGTGCAGAACAAGCTCCGGCTCCCCAGCAGGCGTCTCATCACTCCCGCCTGTTCACGTCCCTCCCCAACTCCAGACACACGGAACTGCTCACAGCAGCCACCGCTGTGCTGGGCCCACGTGGGAAGCCCTTCACCGCATTCATCAGAAGCCACTGAGCTAAACTCCAGATCCAGGAAGCTTCCGCAGTGGCTTGGGGTGGAATTAACTTCCCTCCTTGCTCTGCACTGCAGTTCCCCACNTATCACTCCCGCCTGTTCACGTCCCTCCCCAACTCCAGACACACGGAACTGCTCACACGCAGCCACCGCTGTGCTGGGCCCACGTGGGAAGCCCTTCACCGCATTCATCAGAAGCCACTGAGGTAAACTCCAGATCCAGGAAGCTTCCGCAGTGGCTTGGGGTGGAATTAACTTCCCTCCTTGCTCTGCACTGCAGTTCCCCACTTATTCTTCTTTCCTAGCTGTCTATATATTCCAACACCGCCACCACCAGCCTCAGAGCCACTGACGGGCCCAGTGTAAGTGTAGACACGGAGATCTCTGAAACTGGGGTGTCAGACTCTGGGGCCCATCGTGAGGCTCTCCACTTCTTCCCCCGGGGGCGCTCACTTGTATGTCTGTCTCTGCTGCTTGTCTGCACCCCAGCTTTGTCACTCTGGAGGATCCTCCCACAGACCCGAGCAGAGTTTTGAACTCATTGCATAGCAAGATTCATTTGTCAGAAATTCACCCATGTTCATATGAAAAGGCCACACTGATTTAAAGCAGGGGTCTCAAACTTTTTTAAAAAATGTTATCTTGGCTGTAACATGNAAGCAGAGTTTTGAACTCATTGCATAGCAAGATTCATTTGTCAGAAATTCACCCATGTTCATATGAAAAGGCCACACTGATTTAAAGCAGGGGTCTCAAACTTTTTTAAAAAATGTTATCTTGGCTGTAACATGCAGTATGTGGGATCGAAGCTCCCTGACCAGGGATTGAATTCAAACCCCTCGCGTTGGAAGCACTGGGTCTTGGCCATTGAACCCCTCCAGTGAAGTCTGGTCCCAAAGGTCTCAGCCGTTTTGATCCCAGGACCCTTTGCGCTCTTGAAAATGACCGAGGACTCCAAGACCTTTACTTCATGTGAATCTTAACTCTCAGTGTTAGTGTCTTTGGAGTTAGAACTGAGAAACAGTTAAAGCACAAGAATTCACCAGCCCACATTCCACTTAGCAGGAGAGTGATGTCACCTCATCCTGGGGCCTCAGCACAGTCCTGAGAGGCAGAGGGTCAAAGGGCGAGTCTCAGCTGAGTGCAAACAGGAAGACCTTCTGACCACACTTGTAAGCCGGCGGTTTAGGTATCCCTCCTGTGGGTATCTCCTCTCTCAAGGGAACTAAAGCATGATGCCAGCTGAATGCACTTCTCAAACCAGAATTTCTGCATCAGCCAGTCAGTGGAGACCCCAGGGAATGAAATCTTCCCAGCTGTGGTGCTTGTGAAGTCGCTGTCGTGGAGTCACAGGGCAAGCAGTCCCCTGCCGTGCTCAGCCCCGGCCTCCCCAACACACGCCCACTCACCTGGACCGTGAGCCCTGGTGAGGGCGGCCGGGCACCACGGCGCTCCCTTGCTGAGGTCGAGACCCTCTGGGTTTCTGCACCAGCTACAGTTTCTGTCTGGTCGCCCCCAGGACAGGGAAGAAAGTGAGCGGAGGGACCCCATCCAGATGAAAGCTTGGACTTGGTGCTTTGGTTTGGGGTTGAACTCTTGGGTGGTAGTAACGACTGAACTGAGGATGAAGGACTGTGCCTGACTTTTGTAGAAAGAAGCACAATGGTGTCCTCTAAACATGGCGAGTATTTACTGAGCCCGAGCCTTGCCCGAAGTTCTAGGCATGTGCTAGCTTGGTGAACTCCGACCACAAGTTCAAGGTGTCAGCATTTATTAGAATCTGACGGGAGCTGGGGAGGGGCTAGGGATAAGTCAGGAGCTTGGGATTAAATATACAGAGTACTTTTGTAAGATGGATCACCCACAAGGACCTACTGTATAGCACGGGGAACTCTGCTCAATATTCTGTGATAACCCATGTGAGAAAGGAATCTGATGAAGAATGAATATATGTATGTGTGTGACTGAATCACTTTGCTGTACATCTGAAGCTAACCCAACATTGTAAATCAACTATACTCCAATAAAATTTTTTAAAAAGGAATATGATGGACACTGGACTAAAGGAAGGCTCAGGAAGTTAAGTCTGTGCCCAGCCCGCCTCTGTGGGCCACTGGTGGAGTCTGGCTCCGTATCACGCCTGACCGACGGCAAAGCTTATACTGTATTTGTGGGCCCAAAATGTTGGTTTGTGAGTGTGTGTGTATTAGACCGTGTGTGCACACACATTCACACTTGGAGAAGGGGTTGTCTGTTTCCTGAAAATCTGCAAAACCTTTTATTCAGGAGATGGTGATTCCGGCAGCACTGCCTCGCAGTCAGCCTGTCAGGCATGCTGCAGAGCCTGGTGAGTCAGAGCCTGTATCTTCAGAAGAGCTGTGCTAACTAGAGGTGCCTTGCCGTTTGAGACACACAGGTGCTTCGTCTCCTGACCTCCAGAATGAGGATGACGTGAGGCCGCTAGGGGGGCTTCCTGCTTAGACATCCAGGAGCTTCAGTGAAAAAGCGGAGAGAGGAGTGCTTCTTAGGAGAACATGCTTTAAAAGCATGCATGTACGCTAACTTGTCCGTAATCTCAGACAACCTGGACGAATTCCTCAAGGCCTAGTCTGTACAGAGGGTGCACTGTAATTTCTCACGGTCAACTTTGAGGTCTGCCTGCAGTGTGCTTGATTAAAAGCCAGCAAAGACGGAAGGGCCCCCTTGAAGAATGTGGTTTGTGGTAGAGTCTAATTTGCACCACTGGGCAAAGGTCATGGAGAGGAGCTCGTTAATGCAGTCAGGCCGGGACGAGATCCATCTCCGTACTTCACCTTATTGATCTGGGCTTGTGGGCGCGCCCCTCCTTGAACTGATCAGCTCACGGGNAGGGAACACAGCTGACAGAAAGCAGTCAGGGAACAAAGTAAAGCAGAGTATGATTAGGATTGCCCACGCATCACCCCTTAGCTCATCACCCACCCATCGGGAGGAGGCCGCACACCCTGCAGCCCTCCCCCTGAATGCTGGCTTTACAAACTGCCCCCTGAAAACCGGTGGGGAGCTCAGGTCTTCTGAGCGCGAGCTGCCCGTCCTCCTGACTCGGCCCCTGCAGTGAGCGCGTGCTTGCCTTCGCCACAGCCCGGGCCCGTAGGCTGGCTTTGCTGCCTGGCCAGCAAGGGGATCCGAGGTCAGCTCCTAATGCTGTTTAAGAATTCTGTCATCGGCCGTTGTGTAAGCTGCTTTCTTCCAGTTCAGACGACCTGACGGTGATGGGAGGCAGCAGCATCTGGACTGTGCCCCAGGGAGGCTCCAGGGCGAGTTACCACTGATCTGGAAACATCGGTTTCTTCTTTCCTCAATTGATACCTGAAAGTCCGGTGCTGTGCTTGCTGCAGTTCCTGTGCTTGCTGCTGGGCCCTGACGAACCTGTTACCTGCCTCATCACAGCGGAGGCCTCACCAAATGGCCTCTGTCTGTTGCTTTTGTTTGCTTTGGTTTTTATCTTTTGGACTTGCTGGGTGATGTGTGAGATCTTAGTTCCCTGACCAGGGATGGAACCCACGTCCCCTGCAGTGGAAGGCGGCTTCTTCACCACTGGACCACCCAGTCCTGCGTGGGCTTTGGAGTCAGACTTGCCCCGGTTCCTAGATCTGCCGCTTTGCGCTCTCAGGAAAGGAACTTAACTTTAGTGTCCTTATCTATAAAATAGGGATTGTGTACTGTTGATGTGGTAATGTTAAACAGAGGGAGATCATATTTGCACAGTACACTGTGCGAGAGCCTGGATGCACGGAGATGGAATGGTCTCCCTCCTCGTAGGAGAGCACATGAGTGTGAGATGTGAGGACCAGTGCTATTTGGGAGCTGGGGGGAGAGGACCAGTGTGGTCTGGAGTCAGGGAGAGGAGAGAAGGCTGTCCCCCAGCAAGAACTACGTCTCCAGGGCTCTGCAGTAGAGAGATCCCTGGTGTAGACCGGCAACCAGAAGGTGTGTTTATCTGTATGCATTTCGTATCTCCTCTTTAGTTGCCCAGACCTTTACAAGACAATTCTCTCGCGTCCGGATGGCTCTCTCTGCATCTCTTGGGTCTGATGGAAGGCCTGCTGTCGCTGGTCCTCAGAAGGATGGAAGGAGGGGAGGGAAGCTGTGAGGCCATCAGCCTGTAAGCTCCGCAGTCAGGAGATAAATGCTGGAGGGAGGGCAAAGGCCGGCAGGAGCCAGGGACGGTCCACTCCCCTGAGCTGCGTGGTGACTCTGCGCTCCCCCGTACTATAGCATGTCAGACAGGCGGATTTATGCCGAATAATTATGTCTGTTATTAATGGAGGGGCAGGAGGGCGGGGAGAGAATGAGTTCCGGAAACTTTTTTAGAAATTAAAAAAAAAAAACAACCCTTAGATAATTGCTTTACAATATGGTGAGTGCAATAATAGAGGTCCCCCAGGAGAAGAAAGTCTCAGCACATGTGAGTCCCTTTTTTTTCTCTGCAACCCTGACCTGGGTTAAAACCGGGGACAGAGAAGCGAAGGGCAGGCAGGTTGCGGCTTCTGAAGAAGTCGAAGGGCTTGTGCAGGTGAGCTCTTTTTAGCCCTGACCTACCTGCCCTGATTTAGCTACAGGTGTTCTCCATAGATGCACACACCTGCCCATCAGCACACTCACACACTCAGAAGCTGCCTGCCATGCCTTCAGCTCGGTGCCCTCTTCCTGCTGTGGGCCCCGAGGGTCCCTTCCCGTCTGTCTTTCCGCTGCCCTGTCTCCCACGTTCTCTTACTCCTGTTAGACGTCTCATTGCCCGGCAGTTTTCCCAGCTTTCCCTCCACCAGGTTCCCTCACCCGACAGACAGCTGCGAGACTCCCTTCTCAACAAAGCCCGTCTCCCAACCAGCATCCGTCCCCATCAGGGTCCCTGCGCCTGGGCTCAGCCGCGGGCGTCTGCAGGGTCCACGGGGCCGCACTCCACCCCGCAGGGAGACGCTCAGAGCCTCTGGTGCCCTTGGCCGTGGCGGCTCTGGCCTGTGCCTGCTCTCCCTCTTGCACCCCTGAGGCTCCCCTGCAGCGACCCCTGATGTTCCCTCCCCGGCTCCCCTGCCTTGACCCGCCCCCAAACAGTGTTTTCCTCTCCCTGTCACACTGCGTCCTTGGAGGTGCCGCCCACAAACCGCCCGGAGACTCCTCTGTTTGCCGACACATGACACACGGGCTCATCAGCAACATCGGCGCCCAGAGGCCTCCTGGGGTCACAGCCCCTCCAGCTCGTTTCCCAGGCTGTTTCATCAACGCCACTCTCAGCTGCCCACGGCGTGTGCAGAACAAGCTCCGGCTCCCCAGCAGGCGTCTTATCACTCCCGCCTGTTCACGTCCCTCCCCAACTCCAGACACACGGAACTGCTCACACGCAGCCACCGCTGTGCTGGGCCCACGTGGGAAGCCCTTCACCGCATTCATCAGAAGCCACTGAGGTAAACTCCAGATCCAGGAAGCTTCCGCAGTGGCTTGGGGTGGAATTAACTTCCCTCCTTGCTCTGCACTGCAGTTCCCCACTTATTCTTCTTTCCTAGCTGTCTATATATTCCAACACCGCCACCACCAGCCTCAGAGCCACTGACGGGCCCAGTGTAAGTGTAGACACGGAGATCTCTGAAACTGGGGTGTCAGACTCTGGGGCCCATCGTGAGGCTCTCCGCTTCTTCCCCCGGGGGCGCTCACTTGTATGTCTGTCTCTGCTGCTTGTCTGCACCCCAGCTTTGTCACTCTGGAGGATCCTCCCACAGACCCGAGCAGAGTTTTGAACTCATTGCATAGCAAGATTCATTTGTCAGAAATTCACCCATGTTCATATGAAAAGGCCACACTGATTTAAAGCAGGGGTCTCAAACTTTTTTAAAAAATGTTATCTTGGCTGTAACATGCAGTATGTGGGATCGAAGCTCCCTGACCAGGGATTGAATTCAAACCCCTCGCGTTGGAAGCACTGGGTCTTGGCCATTGAACCCCT
The DNA here is from genome assembly GCA_006410735.1 of Raphicerus campestris. Classification (NCBI taxonomy): domain Eukaryota; kingdom Metazoa; phylum Chordata; class Mammalia; order Artiodactyla; family Bovidae; genus Raphicerus; species Raphicerus campestris. The sequence continues at coordinate 126,640 of SJYW01051989.1, forward strand.
CCAGTGAAGTCTGGTCCCAAAGGTCTCAGCCGTTTTGATCCCAGGACCCTTTGCGCTCTTGAAAATGACCGAGGACTCCAAGACCTTTACTTCATGTGAATCTTAACTCTCAGTGTTAGTGTCTTTGGAGTTAGAACTGAGAAACAGTTAAAGCACAAGAATTCACCAGCCCACATTCCACTTAGCAGGAGAGTGATGTCACCTCATCCTGGGGCCTCAGCACAGTCCTGAGAGGCAGAGGGTCAAAGGGCGAGTCTCAGCTGAGTGCAAACAGGAAGACCTTCTGACCACACTTGTAAGCCGGCGGTTTAGGTATCCCTCCTGTGGGTATCTCCTCTCTCAAGGGAACTAAAGCATGATGCCAGCTGAATGCACTTCTCAAACCAGAATTTCTGCATCAGCCAGTCAGTGGAGACCCCAGGGAATGAAATCTTCCCAGCTGCGGTGCTTGTGAAGTCGCTGTCGTGGAGTCACAGGGCAAGCAGTCCCCTGCCGTGCTCAGCCCCGGCCTCCCCAACACACGCCCACTCACCTGGACCGTGAGCCCTGGTGAGGGCGGCCGGGCACCACGGTGCTCCCTTGCTGAGGTCGAGACCCTCTGGGTTTCTGCACCAGCTACAGTTTCTGTCTGGTCGCCCCCAGGACAGGGAAGAAAGTGAGCGGAGGGACCCCATCCAGATGAAAGCTTGGACTTGGTGCTTTGGTTTGGGGTTGAACTCTTGGGTGGTAGTAACGACTGAACTGAGGATGAAGGACTGTGCCTGACTTTTGTAGAAAGAAGCACAATGGTGTCCTCTAAACATGGCGAGTATTTACTGAGCCCGAGCCTTGCCCGAAGTTCTAGGCATGTGCTAGCTTGGTGAACTCCGACCACAAGTTCAAGGTGTCAGCATTTATTAGAATCTGACGGGAGCTGGGGAGGGGCTAGGGATAAGTCAGGAGCTTGGGATTAAATATACAGAGTACTTTTGTAAGATGGATCACCCACAAGGACCTACTGTATAGCACGGGGAACTCTGCTCAATATTCTGTGATAACCCATGTGAGAAAGGAATCTGATGAAGAATGAATATATGTATGTGTGTGACTGAATCACTTTGCTGTACATCTGAAGCTAACCCAACATTGTAAATCAGCTATACTCCAATAAAATTTTTTAAAAAGGAATATGATGGACACTGGACTAAAGGAAGGCTCAGGAAGTTAAGTCTGTGCCCAGCCCGCCTCTGTGGGCCACTGGTGGAGTCTGGCTCCGTATCACGCCTGACCGACGGCAAAGCTTATACTGTATTTGTGGGCCCAAAATGTTGGTTTGTGAGTGTGTGTGTATCAGACCGTGTGTGCACACACATTCACACTTGGAGAAGGGGTTGTCTGTTTCCTGAAAATCTGCAAAACCTTTTATTCAGGAGATGGTGATTCCGGCAGCACTGCCTCGCAGTCAGCCTGTCAGGCATGCTGCAGAGCCTGGTGAGTCAGAGCCTGTATCTTCAGAAGAGCTGTGCTAACTAGAGGTGCCTTGCCGTTTGAGACACACAGGTGCTTCGTCTCCTGACCTCCAGAATGAGGATGACGTGAGGCCGCTAGGGGGGCTTCCTGCTTAGACATCCAGGAGCTTCAGTGAAAAAGCGGAGAGAGGAGTGCTTCTTAGGAGAACATGCTTTAAAAGCATGCATGTACGCTAACTTGTCCGTAATCTCAGACAACCTGGACGAATTCCTCAAGGCCTAGTCTGTACAGAGGGTGCACTGTAATTTCTCACGGTCAACTTTGAGGTCTGCCTGCAGTGTGCTTGATTAAAAGCCAGCAAAGACGGAAGGGCCCCCTTGAAGAATGTGGTTTGTGGTAGAGTCTAATTTGCACCACTGGGCAAAGGTCATGGAGAGGAGCTCGTTAATGCAGTCAGGCCGGGACGAGATCCATCTCCGTACTTCACCTTATTGATCTGGGCTTGTGGGCGCGCCCCTCCTTGAACTGATCAGCTCACGGGCTGTGTTGATGGCCAGCTTTCCGAGCTGAGGATCCTAGCAGGGCAAAAGGTGGATGGGCAAACACCCTCGTTTTTAGGTTTACCATTTGGTGCCTAGGGACTCGTTTTTTATTTACTCAGGAAAAAAAGAAAGTAAGAGATGGGTTGCTTTTCTACTGTGAGGAGTTTTCTTCTGCAGTCTCTCTCAATCACGTGAGCCCAAAGGAGAGATTAGATGCATTTGAATATAGACAGATGGTTTGCTTTCAGTCATAACGTGGATGTTAACAAACACAGCTCGTTTCTTCATTAAATGATACCTGCTCAGCGTGGTCTTTAGGACCCAGGAGTCACCCCATCCGTGTTTCTTTCTGTCAAAAGTCACTGCCATAGCTGAATTCCTGTCATCCTTTAATTGCTGGAGCACTGAGGAAGCACTGGCTCGGTGGATCCAGCTCGTAAAACATTTATGTGACCTTTGTGTGCGTCTTCCTGGAAGCAGCGGGCCGTGGGAATTCTAGAAGTGCAGTAGCAAACATTTCCTTTTTCTTCTGAGTGTAGATTCCAGATTCTGGCTGGACGGAACGCGCTCAGTGCTCTGCTAAGCCTCAGACTCGGTTTCCAAGAGACTCGCCCCGCCCCCCAGGCCCCCTTGCACCTCCCGCGGGGTGACAAGCCCCCTGAGACGTTCCCTGGTCACCCCTGAACCCCTCCCCGCCCCAGCCCAGCGCTGAGCTCAGCAAGCAGCGGTCAGCTTCTCCTAGACTCCATTTTGCTCGTTTTCTAGCCAAATTTTGCTTTGTGAAAGAGAGTTAAGCCTGTATCTGAGACAAGTAGACGGGTCAGATTTTTGTAACATGAAAATTACACCTCATTCTTGGCTAGGGATTTCTGAAATGGACGTCTGTGAAATACCACTTTGAAACGGGTTTTCGTGTTGAAACTCCACAGGGCAAGTCTCCTGTTTAGGCTTCTGTGAGATTCCCCATCTAAGGCATGTCTCCACCCCCACCTTTGTGAAGGCAGGCGGTCACCAGAAGGAACACTCTGCTCTGTTTTAATTTTTTATTTTAATTACTTTACAGCACCGTGTTGGTTTCTGCCATACATCACCATGAATCAGCCACAGGCACACACAGGTCCCCTCGCTCTTAAACCCCCTTCCCCGTCCCACCCCTCGAGGCGGCGCGCGGCGCTGGCTCCGTGTTCCCTCTGTGGGTGTGAGCCAAGTCGCGTCAGTCGTGTCCAGCTCTTTGGGACCCTGTGGACTGTAGCCCGCCAGCTTCCTCTGCCTGCATCGCACTGCAGGTTCCCACTGGCTGGCTGTTTAATGTATGGTAATGTCTATGTTTCCATTTCAGTTCAGTTCAGTCGCTCAGTCGTGTCCGACTCNCTCTTTGGGACCCTGTGGACTGTAGCCCGCCAGCTTCCTCTGCCTGCATCGCACTGCAGGTTCCCACTGGCTGGCTGTTTAATGTATGGTAATGTCTATGTTTCCATTTCAGTTCAGTTCAGTCGCTCAGTCGTGTCCGACTTCGCGACCCCATGAATCGCAGCGCGCCAGGCCTCCCTGTCCATCACCATCTCCCGGAGTTCACCCAGACTCTAATCCATCGAGTCCGTGATGCCATCCAGCCATCTCATCCTCGGTTGTCCCCTTCTCCTCCTGCCCCCAATCCTTCCCAGCATCAGAGTCTTTTCCAGTGAGTCAACTCTTCCCATGAGGTGGCCAAAGTACTGGAGTTTCAGCTTTAGCATCATTCCTTCCAAAGAAATCCCANGCCGACACTTTACCCTGAGCCGCACACACAGACATTTGTGTCTATTTTCTAATAGGTGGTTCCACGGAGCTGAGCACTTACACGGTACCTTGAGCCCTGATCACTCTGCATGGGCGCCTCATGTTCGGTTGGTTGGTTTGTAAGTTCCTTGAGCGTAAGGATTACGTCTTATTCCGTTCAAGTCTCGGTGGCTTCGAGCACCAATCTGTGTCATTTGACTGACTGCTGACTGAGAAATATCCATGATCTGAGAGATGAATGACTCCTAGGGCCATTGCGCCCCCATACAGACCATCGTTTTTAATGCCAGTCTCACACATCTGGAGCTGGATTGGCCATGAAATTCACCGATATACTAACTCCTATTTCTTTGCTTTGTAAACTGTTGCGAACTTAGAGAAGAATCACGGCGTTTTCACGGCATCTTGCTGAGTTTTCCTGTCAAAGCTACTCTTACGGAAAGGATGGACCCAGCTCACCTTTCCTGAGTGGCAGAAACCCCCTTCTCTCCCCGTCTCTTTGCTTATGAACAGGCTTTTGAAGCAGTGGGATGTGATTGGTTCCATAATAAAAATGGCCTTTTTACATTTTGGCGCTCGCCTCAGTCAGGTCTGCTGAATTCTANTCTCCCTGTCTCTTTGCTTATGAACAGGCTTTTGAAGCAGTGGGATGTGATTGGTTCCATAATAAAAATGGCCTTTTTACATTTTGGCGCTCACCTCAGTCAGGTCTGCTGAATTCTAAACGCTGCCAGGAGCACGGGGGGCAGACTCTCCACGGAGCCCAGAGATGCCATGAGCACCCTGTGAGCTTATCATTAATTCTTACTTCAGCAGGAAGGTTTGTGAAATGGGAGACGAGGAAAATTTAAGCAGACGTTTTCCTTCCCTTTGACAAATTCTGAGAATACCGTTACCATTCTGCTTGAAAGAAACAGCTAGACTGTATTATGTTGTCTGTTGATGAACAGATCTCAAGTAACATTTCACGCTCACATACATTATGCTGTCTTTTCCCTCCAAACCTCACATATGTCTCTCACTCCCTACCTCATACATATACAAATAAGAAGGTGACACTGAGTATCTGGCATTAGCACATCTTTCAGTAAAGGAAATTCCCTGGCAGTCCAGTGGTTAAGGCTTCCCTTCCAGTGCAGGGCCTGTGGCTTCAATCCTGGGCCAGGGTGCTAAGATCTGGCATCCCTTGTAGCCAAAATCAAAGCATAAAACAGAAGAAATATTGTAACAAATTCAATAAAGTCTTTACAAAATCTAATCTTTTAAAAAGATTACAAAGAAAAAAAAAGTATTGACTTCAGCATGGGAATTAATGTGGACCAGGAACCTGAATACTTTTGATAAGTGAAGCAATTTCAGAAGCTTCTGCCTTTGAAATGAATTTTGTTTGTTTGTTTGTTCGGATGGATGGCAAGCGTGCCGCAGAAGTCGCAGGATCCCTCATNCAAAGCATAAAACAGAAGAAATATTGTAACAAATTCAATAAAGTCTTTACAAAATCTAATCTTTTAAAAAGATTACAAAGGAAAAAAAAAGTATTGACTTCAGCATGGGAATTAATGTGGACCAGGAACCTGAATACTTTTGATAAATGAAGCAATTTCAGAAGCTTCTGCCTTTGAAATGAATTTTGTTTGTTTGTTTGTTCGGATGGATGGCAAGTGTGCCGCAGAAGTCGCAGGATCCCTCATTTCCAAACCGAGGATTTGCTGAGCCTGTTCTGATGGCTTGTGATGGTCACAGGCACCTGCTCTTGGATCTGGGGCTCAGGGTGGTACCCTGAAGGGTTCCTGAGGTCTCGGGCCCCGAAGCATCTCCTGGCCCTGGACTGAGACGTTTGAGAGGTAGATCGAGGGCTGGTCTGCTGATCTTCTACCTCCTGCCTCTGCTGACAGCTTGCACGTTCATTTCCCAGCTCTTCCCCCCACATCATGTGGAGGTGGCCCACGTTCCCAGAGGTCGAGGCTGCCAGCTGTTAGGCAGCCACTCAACCCCTCAGTTCCTGGACAGCAGGGCCAGTGGGCACATCGATCGGTGGTGCCCATTCCCCAAGCGCTGGTCAGGGAGGTCTGCTTTGGGGGAGGTCCTGGGAAGGGAATCCAGGGAATGTGGGAGAGTCTTATGTATGAAGGAATAGCCGTTCTAGTGACTGTGTATGTGATGAACTGAGGGCTTCCCAGGTGGCTCAGACAGTGAAGAATCTGTCTGCAATATGGGAGACCCAGGCCTGATCCCTGGGTTGGAAAGATCTGGAGAAGGAAATGGCAACCCCATGCCAGGATTCTTGCCTGGAAAATTCCAAGAAGAGAAGAGCCTGGTGGGCTACAGTCCACAGGGTTGCAGAGAGTTGGACAGGACTCACGACCAACACCTCTCATGTGATACATTACCTGACAGAGAAGCACGGGGACTCACCTGGGTCCTGATCTCCTTGGAGCCTCGGCCGGGGCCTGCATGGAAGGGACTTGAGGGGAATGGACGCACGAGACAGATGCCCTGCAGTCAGACCCTTCTGCCTCCTGCTTCCCCCTCCGGAAGAGAGCTTCGATCCCAAGGGGAGGAAAAAACCCTTTGTTGCTTTGCTGGAGAAAGGTAGAAAGGGGCGGAAGAGCTGAGGCCAGGGGCTGAGTGCTGCCAGGTAAGTCCTTGTGCTCTGCACCCGCGGCCACACGGTCTAGCAGGCACACCCGAGTGCCTTCAGCTGTCCTCCGAGAGAGGAAGAAGTTCTGCTCATAAGTCTGCTGGGTCTTGCAGCGGTTGACGGGGGAGTCCGACTGGCTGTCACTGCTCTTGCACAGCATTCCTGTTAGTGCCTGTTTAATCATTGCTAATGTGAACTCATTTTGTCTTGGACTTTGTAGCAGTTTATTATAGAGGGTGCAGATAACCATCAGCGTTCTTTATAAAGACAGTAAAGGGGTTGAGTAGTTGTGTCTGACTTGCCCAAAGCAGGTTCTCATTAAGAGTTGCTAAGTGGGTGCTGATTTGTTGAGGGGTTGATTTTCCTTTCCCTGCTTCTGAATATTTCTTTATAAATGTCATCATTGTCACAAATGGAAGTCCACCTTCTGTGATTTTTTTTCTTTTGTCCATAAATATTAGCTGGATGTTATTAATAATGATTCTTAAGAACCTTTTTTTTAAGAGAATAAGTGGTTTATTATTGACTTAATATATATACTAATTGAAAGTTGCTTAGTCATGTCCAACTCTTTGTGACTCCATGGACTATACCCTCCCTAGAATTCTCCAGGCCAGAATACTGGAGTGGGTAGCCTTTCCCTTCTCCAGGGGATCTTCCCAACCCAGGGATTGAACCCAGGTCTCCCGAATTGCAGGCGGATTCTTTACCAGTGGAGCAATCAGGGAAGCCCAATATAAATAATAAGTGGTTTATTATTGACTTATATAGCAGAAAATAGGTTAAGATACGTTGCTGTCATCATAATGAACTCTTTAACTTTTTCTTTTGTATTGGAGTACAGCCGATTTTTGTGATAGCTTCAGGTGGACAGCGAAGCAACCCGATCACACACACACATACCCCTTCTTCCCCAGACTCCCTCCCATCCAGGCTGCCACATGACACTGGGCAGAGTTCCCTGTGCCATGCTGTAGGTCCTTGTTGGCTGGTTATCCATTTTAAGTATAGCAGTGTATACGTGTCATCTTTAGAATCGTCACACTACTTCGTAAATATTTCGTTCCGAGTTGTTTTAGTAGACTCTACTGAGAAAAGAGAAGGCGTATTACTAAATGGTCCTACCACACTAAGACCTGCTTAAACACACTGTTCTCCTAAGCTGCCCTGAGCCCCTGTGAGTCCCCCCAAGAAGAAGCAGGGCTGGGTTTGGGGGAGAATGGATACAGTTTATGGGTGGCTGAGTCCCTTCCCAGCTTACCTGAAGCTGTCACAGTATTGTTGAGTGGCTCTGCCCCAATACCAGATAAAGGGTTTAAAAAAGAGAGAGAAGCGGGGTGAAATGGCCGCAGCGTCCAGTACACGTGGGGTTATAATAGCAGATGGGCCCTTCCAATGCTTCTCCTTGGAGTGTGACTTTCTTGAAGGCAGGGTATGGCCTGGTCACCTCTGTGTCTCCCGTATCTCTAGTAGGAGGCCTGGTGCGCACCAGATTTAATGATCAGAAGTGGGAAGCGGGTTTGCGTTTACTTTCAATTACTGACCCGCGTCAGTTGAGCGTTTTCCTAAAAATGCCTTTCTTGAAGCCGCCCACAGTGATTCAGGACGTCGATTTTCAAATAAGGCCCCTGGGAGAGGGAGCGTGGGCTCAGTTCCGCGGCCAGACACTGAGAAGATAAAGGGGAGGGGGCGTCAGAGAGGCTCTGATAAGTTCGGTGTGGGCTTGAGAAAGATCCACACATTTTTCTTCTAATTGTTTGCCAGCCTCACCGCACTTATGAGAAAGCACAGGTTTCTAATGATTAACCTCCTGGGTTGTAGGGAGGGGTGCGGCAACCCCGTGAGGCCTGCGCCCGTTCACACGCTCATCTATAATGTCAGCCTGAGTCGTTGCCCGCGGAGCAGCCAGGCTTCTGAGATAAGCCCTCCCTTTTATTACAGCTGATAACGCAGGATCGTGTGAAGTGGCATTGCCAGCTAGCGAGAGGTTCTGACGTGTCCTGGAAGTTACAGTCCGTTCGTGCACCCGAAAGCGTTGACAGCGTGAATACCCAGAGAACTGACTTGAAGGGAGGAGATAGCTTTCCTCCTTCCCACCCCCACCACCGTATCGCCTGTAAGCTTGTTTTCTAAAGAGAAGTTGTCTTTGGAACTGCCACCATCTCTTATCTGGAGACGAAGAAGGAGCTGGTCGTCGTATTTGCCTTGTCCTTTCATTCAAAGAACTGCACGCAAACTGGGACACGCAGAGCCCAGGGAAGCTGCATACGCGCCAACTTTAAGATAACGCAAAATATCATATAGTCAGTTATGGAAATACTGAAATGGGATGTCAGCCTGGAAAGCCTCCTCAGGGAGCCTTAAAACAAGGGATCAGTTGCCCGGGAGGGGTGTTAAAATTACAATCCGTCAAGAAGCCTTTACCGAGCGCCAGTAGTGGGTCCTCTGGATGTGGGCGGTGCAGCCCGCATGTGGGGTCATCTGAGTGTTCGAGGGCCCTGCCCTCCACAAGCCCCTGAGCAGTGGCTCCGCCCGTGCCAGGGACACAGGCCACAAGCAGACATTTACGGGAGTGAAGGCACCTCCACCAGGCACGTGTTCCTCCGTTTATCTCACGAGCATTTTTGCCGAGGCGGCGCTGGGCCCCCCAAGAGCTGCTGCATCCGGGCCCCCCCGGCTAAAAAGCGGGGAGACAGGTAAGCAAGCACGGCACTTGGTGGAATCAGAAGAAATGATGACATGAATAGCACAAAGCCGAAAATGAGTGCTAGCATGACAGACACGTGCTCAACTTCACCCATCACTGCAACTCCCGAAGAAGCCGCGCTGCCTCGCTCAGTTATTTCTGACGCTCTGCAGTCCCATGGACTGCAGCCCTGCAGGCTCCTCTGTCCACGGGATTTTCCAGGCAAGAATACTGGAGTGGGTTGCCATTTCCTCCTCCAGGTCCAAAGAAGCTGAGGACCCAAGAAATAGATTTCCAAAGCCAGTCTGCCTCCTTCCTCCTCTGGACGTGGGCAGGGGTGGATGTGAGGACAATCCCACGCCTTCTGGCACTCGCGGTGCTCAGAGACCCGCAAGGTGGCCGTGCCTCAGCTGCTGGCCCAGCCCAGCCTGCACTCCCAGCGCCCAGGGGTTCCTGTGAAGCAGGGCCTGAGCTTCTGCACTCGTGAGCCCACGCGCCGGTGCTGGTGAGCGTCTCCCTGCAGAGGTTGCCGCAAGCGGGGGCCTGCTTCTACCTTGTTCACCATCACACCCCAGACGCGACACTTACTCCCGACCAGCAAGCGGCTCCTCACATGTTTACTCAAGGAGTGCAATCCTCTCGGTTAGAGCCAGCTCACGAGCTCAGATCGTTTCTGATGGAGATGTTTCTGGGTCTGTTTTCCTGATCACAAAGGAGCCTCAGTCTCTGAAGCTGCCTTTTCCCCTCTAAGCAGGGTCAGTGCGGCCTTCCAGACGGGAGCCTCGTGTCTGGCACTGTTGCTTCATTAATGTACTGCTCACACTTTATTCACTCCATCTTCAAGACAAGAGCTATCGTGTATTTTTAGGTGAGAAGATAAGGGTGAGAGAACTAAGTGGCTTGGCTGAGCCCTTGGAGCTGGAAAGCACGCAGTTGTGCCCAGAATCCTTGATTTAGTCTAAGTTAAGGGCTGGCTTGAACTCATTCACTGTCTCCTAGACTCATGGAAATAGTTCTTTGGAAGGACTGATGCTGAAGCTGAAGCTCTAGAACTTTGGCCACCTCATGCGAAGAGCTGACTCATTGGAAAAAACTCTGATGCTGGGAGGGATTGGGGGCAGGAGGAGAAGGGGACGACAGAGGATGAGATGGCTGGGCGGCATCACTGACTCGATGGATGTGAGTCTGGGTGAACTCCGGGAGTTGGTGATGGACAGGGAGGCCTGGCGTGCTGCAATTCATGGGGTCACAAAGAGTCGGACACGACTGAGCGACTGAACTGAACTGAAGCTTATATCACTGGTTAAGACCCTAATGCTGGGAAGCTTTGAAGGCAGGAGGAGAAGAGGGCGACAGAGGAGGACGAGATGGTTGGATGGCATCACCAGCTCAATGGACATGAGTTTGCACAAACTCCAGGAATTAGTGAAGGACAGGGAGGCCTGGCGTGCCGCAGTCCACACGATTGCAAAGAGTCAGACAAGACTTAGAGGCTGAATAACAACAAGCTCGTATCACTGCTCATGTATGAATGAAAACTTCCTAAGAATCCCCAACTATCCAAATCTCATTGAATACGCACTTAAAAATGAGTTTGTTAAAAGTGAGTTAAATTAATTTGAAAAAAAAAATGGTTTAGAAAATTCTAGCACCTTTTTGTAAAAATTGAGTATGGCTGATGTACAACGCTGTGTTAGTTCCAGGCGTATAGCAAGCTGATGCGATTATATGCATTGATATATATTTTTTCTCAGATAGTTTCCATTACGGGTTGTTAAAGATATTGAATATTATTCCGTGTGTTATACAGTAAATACTTGTTGCTTATTTCTTCTGTATGTGGTGGTTTAGTCGCTAAGTCGTGTCCGACTCTTGCAACTCCATGGACAGAGGGGCCAGGCAAGAATCCTGGAGTGGCTTATCATTTTCTTCTCCAGGGGGGTCTTTCGAACCCGGGTCTCCTGCGTCGCAGGCAGATTCTTTACCAACTGAGCTACGAGGGAAGCCCATTCTCTATGTAGTTGTGTGTAATATTAATCCCCAACTCCTCATTTATTCCTCCAGCCCTCCCTTTTTAGCTGTTACACCACATCTAAGTGTCAGCTATTATCTGTGTAAAAGCATGATGTAGCAACATTCAGGCCCAGTAAGATCTTTGGCTGGTTAACGTTGCAAAATGAAGAGAAGCTGTTACAAATAGTCCTGGAAATGGGTCCAGACGCCCTCCATGTCTGAGGGTGGATATGTGACTTGTACCTGAATAGGTGTGTGAAGAATGCCGCCCCCTGGGAGGGGGTGGCATCGTGTGGCTGTGTCACTCCCTGTAACAGCCCTCTGCATCTCACTCCCCACTGCTGGCATGGCGAGGAGGTGCTGTTCTCGGCCCGTGTTTCAGATGCTGAAACTGAAGTGGAGATAGTTTGTGGGAGGATTGCCCAAATCTTAAGGCAAGTGCAGGTGAGCCTCAAGACTGGGGCTTGGTAATCGTTCCAGTCAAGGTCTAGCGTGATGTGGGCCGGCCGAGATGATGGGCCCTGGGCCTCTAAATTCAGAAGCCACTTGAGCTGTCCTGCTGACTGCTTTTCACCTAAATCCTCACGGTTTGGCAGCTTGCTAGTGTGTGTGTGGCTGGCTCTCTGAGACCCCAGGGACCGGGGCCCACCAGGCTCCTCTGTCCATGGGATACTCCAGGCAAGAATCCTGGAGTGGGTTGCCATTCCCTTCTCCAAGGGACCTTCCCCGCCCAGGGATCAGATCTGCACTGCAGCAGACTCTTCACCCCTGAGCCACCTGGCAAGTCCTGACTTGCTAATATCCACACACGGTTTCAGCTCGGGCCCAGTGTTTTAAGCTCTGGGTGGGAATACAAGCCTGGGCTATGTGAGTCATTCCCCTCCTTCTTTTCTTTCATATCTTACTCTTATTTTGGTGGTGCTAGGTCTTCATTGTGGTGTGCAGGCTTTCTCCCCGAGGCATATGGACCTTAGTTTCTGGATCAGGGATGGAACCCAGCTTGCCTGCATTGGAAGGCAGAGTCTTAACCACTGCACTGCCAGGGAGGTCCCTGTCCGGGGTCATTCTGGTGGGGCCCACGAGGACTGCCTGAGGCGCCTGTCCCTCCCACGAGCAAACGCTAATAGCTCTACTCCTGACAAGTAGACCCACCTGATGGAGCACCTTTTCCTAGCAGCTCATTGATTACAGATACTTTGCTTAGATATTTCTCTATGGCCTGAAACGTATTTGTCCAAATGCAAAGAATGACTTTCAGGAGGGAGGGCGTGAATTCATCTGGTGACCGTTGGTGTTTTTCCAGGCTGATATGGTAGGTTCTCTTATGGGGGGAAAAATCATGCAAAATAAAAAATAGTAGTGAGTTACAGAGTCATTTTTTTTCCATTTCTTTTACAGGTGGATGACCAAATGAAGCTGCTTCAGAACTGCTGGAGTGAGCTTTTAATTCTCGACCACATTTACCGACAAGTGGTTCACGGAAAGGAGGGCTGCATCTTCCTGGTTACTGGGCAACAAGTGAGTGTCGACGCCAGAGGAAGAAAGGAAGTGTCTTTTTATTAAGCATGTGCAAGATGGCAGGGATTCAGCTAGGTCAGAAGCTCTTTTTGGCTTTGAAAGGGATATATACTGGCTGCATATAATTTAGAGACGCTGACTTGGGTGCCCTTGGGCGCCCTGTTCCCGCTCAGATGGTTACAGTGAAACTTGTCCCAGACTGCCCACCTGCTGGGGTTGCAAGTGGTGCTTTGAAGGGTCAAAACAATTGCTGAGTCAGGATTAATGGTTGGTACCTTGGGTTTCTTCCCCAAGCTTCTGCATGAATCTATCACACTTGTTTGTTAGCTATTAAAAAAAAAACTTGGAAGTGATGAAATCTTGGTATTTTGGGGTCATGTTGGTGGAAGAGACTGAATCAGATATTGTAGGTCAATCGTCTGCATCTTTGGCCTGAAGGCAGCCCAGTGAGA
>SJYW01051989.1:144700-160662 GCA_006410735.1 Raphicerus campestris
AACCGTCCAAGCAATGGCTGAGTGTCCGAGAACAAAACAGCATTAGTGTGACCTGATCCACGGTCAAAAGGGGTTTTGATGGTGGCTGGGTAGCGCCTTCAGGTCTAAAAATCCTTGGAAAATTACAGTTTGTAAAGCGAGATATTTCTAAGGCCGGACAGAGTGGTTTTCTCCTATCTGTGGCTGCCATAAGCTCTGCAGCCTGGCCCGACACCAGGGGCTAGCCGGTGAGGTCCAGGCTGCCGAGCCCCCGGATTAACCAGCTCTCCAGCCCGTGAGAAGGGGACGCGTATCTGGTTTGCTCCAAGCTTTCTCTTGAACATATAGTAGGTTTTTAATATGTATTGCATGTTTCATAAATGAAAGAATGCTTTTCCATCCAACTTCCGGGTTAAAAAGAAAGGGGTGAAATCTGGTGAGGGAGGGATAAAATGGAATACTGGTGTTGACATATACACAGTACTGTCTATAGAACAGATGAGTAACGAGAACCTTCTCTATAGTGCCACTTGGTACTCTGTAATGGCCTAGATGGGAAAACAGTCTTAAAAAGAGAGGATGTATATGTATGTACAACTGGGCTTTCCAGTGGGCTCAGTGGCCAAGAGCCACCTGCAATGCAGGAGACTCAGGTTTGATCCCTGGGTCGGGAAGATCCCCTGGAGGAGGAAATGGCAACCCACTCCAGTATTCTTGCCTGGAGAATGCCATGGACGGAGGAGCCTGGCGGCCTACAGACCACGGGGTCACGACCTGGAGACTGACCAGCAGCGGCAGCGTAAGTGCAGCTGGCTCACTGTGCTGAGCTCCTGAAACTAACACAACATTATAAATCAATTACACTGCAATAAAAATAAAAAATATTCATATCATAAACATTTTTTAAGTAATGGAAACTGGAAAAAATAGTTTTTGAAAGTGTACAGAGTTTCAGGGCAGGAGGCTGGAAAACAGATCCTCTGGATACATATTAGAGAATTCGGCATCTTTTTATTTTAGAAATTAAGGGTATGAGTCTTCGCATTGTGAGTGGAGTTCTTGTTAGGGAAGTAGAAACTAAACAGAATCATCTCCTCTGGGAATAACATAGTCAATGAAATTAAGGACCGATGCTCAGTATTCAGGCTCCGTTGAAACAGCGGCGCTAAGAGGCTCAGTGTCAATGTGAGCCATAGAAGGAGGGGGCAGGAAGACGTTTCTCCTCTAGTGTTAACAATAAAGTACCCTCAGGACTTCCCTGGTGGTCCAGTGGCTAAGAATCCTTCTTCCAGTGCTGGAGACCTGGGTTTGATCCCCCGTTGGGGAACTGAGATCCCACATGCCAGAGGGCAGCTAACCCCGGGTGGCACAACTGGAGCAGCATGCGTGTTGCAACAGAGACTCAGCAAATTTTAAAAAACATTGTTAAACGCCTTCAAGTAGGTAAATGTCTTGCTATCCCCCTTTCATTTCATGTTTGAAAGAAGACCAGGTAGTCTGCCCCAGCATTTCCGGCTCAGAGCCACGTCTGGAACGGACAACCCCAAAGCCCCGTCGGGCACGACAGACTCTTCAGGGACCTATGAGCTATCAGGCAGTGTTTCTTAAATGCTCCCTACATCCTAGGGCACCATCTCTACAGACAGAATGATGCAGGGAATCAGGACTGTCATCTGAGGAACATGAGCCAGAAAGCCGACCATACTCTCTTGGGTAAAAGCAGGGAGTGGCTTTACGTGAATTTCCCATTGTTACTGAAATTAAGTCATTGCAAAGCTTTTCACTTCCCTTGGTTTCTAAATGTGAGCGTGTGTGTGTGTGTGTGTGTGTGTGTGATTATGTCTGTGTGCACTCTGGGTTCAGGGTCGCAGCGAGCTTGTGGAAAGCACTTGTGTCGTAGCCTCGGTGCCTCCCTCTCGAAGACTCCCTCCTCGTGGTTGCTCGCTGCCTCAGCTTTGCCTCTGTTTTGACGGTGAGCCACGCCTTAGGACAGCCGCACGAGTGACCCCAGGCTTTCAGTGCTCACGTGTCCGCTTTGTCTCCAGCTGGACTCTGTTCACGGGAGACGATTAGCCAGAGTAGCTTAATGGTCATCCTCTTGCCCGTTGGTCATCAGCATCAAACGCCCTAAACGGAAAAAGAGTCTAGGAGATTCGGGACGTGACGCTCCCGCTCCTTGGTGGGGAGGCGAATTAGGACATTCTGTCTTCTGCTTTGCTAAAGGGTCCGCCCTGACTCTTGCAATGTGACGTTGATTTTGCTAATAGTAAATAAAATTGCACTCGGGTTTCTAGCTTGAGAGTGTGGATGGTGAGTTCAGTCTTTTGGGTTAAAGAGAAGTATTCTTGGTCACTGGTTTTTCCAAAGAGCTTATTCTTTGATGGGATGGGTTTTGTTTTCTGTTTTTTAATCTCGTCCGGTAATTCTTCTGCTTGGGGCTTTTAAATGAGGGTTTATCCTTGTTTCCCTCTCCTGCACACATCATTTCTCCTCCTGGCTTTCAGTGCCGAGATGCACGGTCAGTGCTCCCCAGGGAGCAGGTGGCAAAGAAAAACGCCAGGAGGGCTTGGCGAGCCGCGTGCAGTCAGAGCCTCTGTGCAGAGCTCAGAAAGCTGTCACCGAAGGGACTCACGTCACTGTCAGGACCGGATTGTCTATCTATGTAGATTTCATTTAAAATGAGGACGTTCTAGTGGGCCGGGAATCGCGGAGCAACTGTTGCTCTCAGATCCCAGTTAACCAGAGGCCACAGGACTTGCGGGAATAGTCAGCATTGCGTGGTTGAGTGGCGCACAGGAAAGGCCTGCATGTCCCCGGCCCGGCGGCCTTAGCAGTTCAGTGCTGACCTCCTTAACCGAGGCTGCTGCTCCTTCACTGGATGGGAAAGACCACTGAGAAGCCACTGCCAAGGGTGGCGTGTGCCCTCCTATAATAAGAGAAGACCACCCCCCTGCACGCCCGCCTCCTCCCCTCTACTCGGTGTTTGCGGCCCTGAGAACAGACCGGGGTGTGAGCTGGCAGCTCAGCTGCATTCCGTGCGCCAGTCCCAGTCCAGAGGTCACCAGGCCTCAGCGTTCAGTCCCGCCTCCTGCGGGGAGGAGACAGGTTTGCAGGATTCGGTGATGAATGGTGAGTTATGGGACGTGGGGTTGTTCTGGCCTGGGCTGTGCCCCCATGCCCTGCTGACCCCGAGCTGGGCAGCCTTGGCAGGGGCCACACATATGGACACAGCACAGGCCCCATGCTCCGCCCCCCAACTTCTAGATGAGTCTGGAAATAGTGACAGTCACCTTTCAAGGAGGGGATGCCAGGAGAGGAGCTGCACAAGAGCTTGTTTTGCCCGCTTCTCCGGCAAAGGCCCAGCAGCTTGCTGGGTTTGAGGGGTTTTGCCTTTGGACTGTGCGCCTCTGTTGAGTTGGAAGGGGCAGTGGAAGGCAGATGAGACCACAGTTCTAAGTAAAGCCGCAGGAACCGAGGGAAACACAAAATCCCCTTTGCTTTGCTTTTTGGCAACATTAAATCTAATTCACGAAAGTGGGCCCAGACCCAGCAGATTAGATGACAGTGGTTAACGCTACGTTTGCAGCGCCTGAAGCAAAATGAACTGTGCTCTCTGTCAATCAGACCACGACACGCGGGCGTGGGGTCAACTGCGGAGCAAACCCACAGCCCACCCGGGGGTGCTGCTGTGCTCGGCTCACAGCCTTGGTCCAGAAGTGCCGGGAGAGCTTGCGAAGGCTGGAACCCTGGCAGACCTCCGTATTTGCGCATCCCCCTGTGTCTGAATATTAATTCAGTTCTGAAAACAGGCACAGCTATCTGCAGGTCATAGAACTACTTACAAAGTATCTGCAAAAAAAAAGATGGAACAGCAAAAACCAGTTTTCCCGTGAAGTGGTCACTGGTTTTCCTGAAGCTGGTCTCAACATTTGCTTTATTGTAGCCTTCCAAACCCTCACCTGTGTGCTCGAGCACGCACGCGCGCGCACACACACACACACACACACACACACACACACACACACACGCCGTCACTGACTGGTGCCTGGTATTCCCCTCACATCGTCCCCCAAGTGCGCTGATTAAATTGTTCCTTGTGAGACAGAAGGGAAAGAGGGCTCGGCTTCTTCCTACAGTTAGCATTCAGTCTTAGCTTTTCCCGTTTCGTGTATGATACTCTAATTTAGAAGAACACTCACCAGACACTATCCAGATCTCCACAGTAATGCCCGGCTGATGGAGATGCAGTGGAAGGTGATGCTGGCAAATAAGCATTTCCTCAAATTTATGTAATCATTTGAAATTCAGAAAGGATTGATTAGCATTCAGGAGATGCCCCCGCTCAATATTTACACCATAGAGATTTGGCAGGAGCAAATAATGGCACATAAAGTTGATGCTTGTCTTAATTAAATGTAGTATAATAGGTGTTGTGTGGGGTTTTTTTCTTTCAGTGAGCAAAGCAGTTTAGCAATGAGCAGATATAATTCATTTTGGAGTTCTAAGTTTGAGCTGAATCGATATGAATTTACAGCCGTGGAAGAAGTGATTATCATTTGTTATCTGCTGGCGCAAGAATATAATTGCCTAAATAGCATTTATTTAGGCATATTTCTGAATAGCTTATGCCTAAAATATTTATCATTTTTTAGTTGTTCGCACTAATATTGTCATTTTGCTAACTACTGCCATTTAGGGAGATGATTTTTCAGAGTGCGATTGGGCTGGCAAACTGGGAGTGAGCAGGGAGGGAAGTGGCGGAGGGCGTGAGCGTTCTGCCCAGCTGTCTCTTGCCTTGGTCCTGCCAGCTGCTCTGTGACGACCCCAGAACTGACCCCAGAACTGGCTGTCTTAGTCTGGACTCAGAAGAAGTTAGTTGGTTAATGTGGCCGGTTCAGGTCCGCACACTAGTTAACTCCAGACCCCTTGGGGGCATTCTAGAATGGAGCCAGTCTGTCACTCACGGCTGAAACACTCGTAAACCTTTTTCCTATTTGATAAAATCCAGTCTTGAGTTCTGGGTACATTTGGTTTTTGTTGTTGTTCAGTCAGTAAGCGGTGTTTGACTCTTTGCAACCCCGTGGACTGCAGCACACCAGGCCTCTCTGTCCATCACCACGTCCCGGAGCTTACTCCAACTCATGTCTATCAAGTCGGTGATGTCATCCAGCCATCTCATCCTCTGTCGTCCCCTTCTTCTCCTGCCTTCAATCTTTCCCAGCATCAGGGTCTTTTCCAGTGAGTCAGCTCTTCGCATCATGTGGCCAAAGTACTGGAGCTTCAGTTTCAGCATCAGTCCTTCCAATGAATATTCAGACTGATTTCTTTTAGAATGGACTGGTTTGCTTTAGTATATTTGGTTAAGAAAGACCAATTCAAGCCAGGAACCAAGAGGAAATATAAAAGATAAAGGCCTTTCATCATGGTGAAGCAACGGGTGCCTGCTACCTGTAAAANCACACACACGCACACACACACACACACACACACACACGCCGTCACTGACTGGTGCCTGGTATTCCCCTCACATCGTCCCCCAAGTGCGCTGATTAAATTGTTCCTTGTGAAACAGAAGAGAAAGAGGGCTCGGCTTCTTCCTACAGTTAGCATTCAGTCTTAGCTTTTCCCGTTTCGTGTATGATACTCTAATTTAGAAAAACACTCACCAGACACTATCCAGATCTCCACAGTAATGCCCGGCTGATGGAGATGCAGCGGAAGGTGATGCTGGCAAATAAGCATTTCCTCAAATTTATGTAATCATTTGAAATTCAGAAAGGATTGATTAGCATTCAGGAGATGCCCCCGCTCAATATTTACACCATAGAGATTTGGCAGGAGCAAATAATGGCACATAAAGTTGATGCTTGTCTTAATTAAATGTAGTATAATAGGTGTTGTGTGGGGTTTTTTTCTTTCAGTGAGCAAAGCAGTTTAGCAATGAGCAGATATAATTCATTTTGGAGTTCTAAGTTTGAGCTGAATCGATATGAATTTACAGCCGTGGAAGAAGTGATTATCATTTGTTATCTGCTGGCACAAGAATATAATTGCCTAAATAGCATTTATTTAGGCATATTTCTGAATAGCTTATGCCTAAAATATTTATCATTTTTTAGTTGTTCGCACTAATATTGTCATTTTGCTAACTACTGCCATTTAGGGAGATGATTTTTCAGAGTGCGATTGGGCTGGCAAACTGGGAGTGAGCAGGGAGGGAAGTGGCGGAGGGCGTGAGCGTTCTGCCCAGCTGTCTCTTGCCTTGGTCCTGCCAGCTGCTCTGTGACGACCCCAGAACTGACCCCAGAACTGGCTGTCTTAGTCTGGACTCAGAAGAAGTTAGTTGGTTAATGTGGCCGGTTCAGGTCCGCACACTAGTTAACTCCAGACCCCTTGGGGGCATTCTAGAATGGAGCCAGTCTGTCACTCACGGCTGAAACACTCGTAAACCTTTTTCCTATTTGATAAAATCCAGTCTTGAGTTCTGGGTACATTTGGTTTTTGTTGTTGTTCAGTCAGTAAGCGGTGTTTGACTCTTTGCAACCCCGTGGACTGCAGCACACCAGGCCTCTCTGTCCATCACCACGTCCCGGAGCTTACTCCAACTCATGTCTATCAAGTCGGTGATGTCATCCAGCCATCTCATCCTCTGTCGTCCCCTTCTTCTCCTGCCTTCAATCTTTCCCAGCATCAGGGTCTTTTCCAGTGAGTCAGCTCTTCGCATCATGTGGCCAAAGTACTGGAGCTTCAGTTTCAGCATCAGTCCTTCCAATGAATATTCAGACTGATTTCTTTTAGAATGGACTGGTTTGCTTTAGTATATTTGGTTAAGAAAGACCAATTCAAGCCAGGAACCAAGAGGAAATATAAAAGATAAAGGCCTTTCATCATGGTGAAGCAACGGGTGCCTGCTACCTGTAAAACCGCTGCGCTGGGCACTGTGTCTTTCCACACAGTCTTTCCAAGGAGCAGGAAGCTTCCCCTCGGACACAGAACCCGGGGACGCCGTCCCAGGAAAGGCTTTCCCTGGGCCACATACCCTGATGCCATGGCCCTCCCTGCCTGCTTGCTTCCTGGGAACCACATCACGTGCCACACACATGGCTGGCTCACCAGCCCTGTCGTGGCAGTGGGAAGGCCTTGTCAGCCCTCACGTGGCGTGAGTCTGACCACCTGCAGAGGAAAGAGGAACACGAAGCTGGGTGTGGGGTCTGGTAGAACCTCTGGAGGGGCCCCTACCCCACACCCTGAGCTGCCTGGCCTTTCGGCAGAAACTGTGGGCCTGCCCCCAAAAAAGACACCGAATCCTAGAATTTTACGCATAAAAGACCCTGCACTGAGTCCAAGGCCAAGTCCAGGCACTTCTTCCTGGATGAAGAAATGGGGCCAAACATGCCTGGTCCCGCGGGGTCAGTCTGAACTGACGGGTTATACTCCGCCCGGATTTCAGCAATGACTGCCTTACTGCTTTTGCACGATTTCAAAGTTAGACGGAGCTATTTCTTAGGTATCTTTCTAACAAAATCTGTCATCATTCTGATTCATAAAAGTAGTTTTCAAGGGAAGTAAGGGGTGCTCATTGCCTTTTATTACACTCCTGGTGGCTCAGGCAACAAAGAGGCTGCCTGCAGTGCGGGAGACCCCTAGGGTGGGAAGATACCTGGAGAGGGAAATGGCAACCCACTCCAGCATTCTTGCCTGGGAGGTTCCACGGATGGAGGAGCCTGGCGGGCTCCCGGCCCTAGGGTTGCAAAGAGTCGGACACGACTGAGCAACTTGTTCCCCTTTCTCCCTCTAATACCTGCAGTCATCGTGCAGAACTGTTTTTATTTAGAAAGTACTCTTTCTATATAGCATAACATTACAAGTAGTTCAGAAACTGGCTGACATGCCCAAGGCCACACAGCTTGGAGTCTGAGAGCCTGTGACCCAAGCCAGGTTCCCTAATCCCAGAGCTGTAGTCGCCCGTCTACACCCACAGGGAAGGTAGTCTTGGGTTCTGGGTCTAAAGTAGGAGAGGAGAGAAGGGGGACGTGTTTGTAACCAGTTGCTTACTACCCAGGCAGGGAAGGCTACCGGCCTGTATCCACACTCCTAGGCAACTTAGCTCTCCTGTTTCCCCATCTGTAAAATCGAAATAATAATGGTCTCCTAAAAGCACTGTTGTGAGGGCTAAATGCAGTCATTATTATGAGGAATTTAGCTCAGCACCTGGCCCAGGGTCCCAATAAGGTACCAATAATTATTAATATTGTTTAGAGCATCTCTGTTTACATCAGCAGAAGTCANGCACTGTTGTGAGGGCTAAATGCAGTCATTATTATGAGGAATTTAGCTCAGCACCTGGCCCAGGGTCCCAATAAGGTACCAATAATTATTAATATTGTTTAGAGCATCTCTGTTTACATCAGCAGAAGTCATGTAAGTGAAAGTCTCTTATTGGGAAATGCCTCTTTCCACAATGTAATCTCTGATGAACAGATTATATGGAAAAAGATCTTCCTCGTGGCAGCAGAAATCACTCTGTTAATTCAGCACCAGGAGATAGTTTGAAATCTTCCATCTACTAACCCATGGCACCATGATTACCTTGGGTATTTTGAAATGTGCCAGAGCAAGCAGATTCAAGTCACTTCCCTTCACTCCGTATACCACAAACCTTCCAGTTCCACCGAAGGCCCACGGAATAAGCAACCGGTCCTCTTTCTAAGCTGCCGGGGCCCCAGTCATGACGTTCTGACCACGCGGAGTAGTTGGGTCAACACCTGCTCTCTACGAAAATGTTCCCTCCAGGAGAGTCAACATTTCCCTCCAATTGTCTAGGATTATCAGTGCTCTGTAGCTAACTTTACCTAAAAAGGTTGTAAGTTCTTCTTTCAGACATATTAATACTCGGTCTCTCACAGCTTCTAATATTCAAAATGGAAGATTTCACTTAGAGAAAGAAAGCGATTTCTTTTGGAACAAAAATCCTGGATAACCTTTTCCCTTCCGAGGGAGTCATTGGAATTCACAAACTGAAACCTTTCAAAGAAGTTAACTTTGTTCTTTTGTGAACACATTTTAAAATAAGAGGATGCTCTATTAATAACAATTATTAACAGTGATTCTGAGATAGTGATGGACAGGGAGGCCTGATGTGCTGCAGTCCATGGGGTCGCAAAGAGTCGGACATGACTGGGTGAATGAACAGCAACAATGGGAATATTAACAGATTCTCCGCCCCTTTTTATATTTTTTGCTTCAAACTCAAGGGGCTCAATGGAACAGGAAAAATGCATGTTTTAAAATATTTTCGGTTCGGAGTCCTGGGTTCTAGAAGCAGGTCGGGGTGGGGTTTGGGACGCCCGGGCTGACGCTGGCAGCCTCTGCACCGTGCATCTCCCTGGGACTTCCTCCGCCTCCAGCGTAAACACGGACACCGGGGTCTGCCTCACAGGTGTGTGCGGTCACCCTTCGCGTCTCAGGTCAAGATCACTGACTCCGAGGAGTCCTCCGTGTCTCCCAGACGGGCTTGTGCTTCCTCCCCTGGATTCCTGTTGCCTCCTTCACAAATCTCCACCAACCACCGTGGTTCGTCATTGAACTGTGCATCCCGCCTGCACCCGCAGGCCACCTCTCCATTCTCCGTTCCTGGTGCTCAGCACCGTGCCTGGCAGGTCATTCANCCCCTTCCAGCTCCTCGGCATGGAACCCCTGGGGGCTGTCGCAGCATCTGGAAGCCGGGCATGTGAGTGTGGTCAGGAGCTCCTGTGCAGGAAGGTTCTAGGACCAGCCTCACAGGGGGCGTCCTTTCCTGAGCTAGACTCCCCCGCGATAATGCCCATCCTCACTCTCAACATGTTTAGGAAGGGACAGGCCTGTACTGCGGCAGAGGCCGCGCACACTTTCCTCACCAGCCCTAGTCCAGCCCCAGGAGGGGGAGCAGCNACATGTTTAGGAAGGGACAGGCCTGTACTGCGGCAGAGGCCGCGCACACTTTCCTCACCAGCCCTAGTCCAGCCCCAGGAGGGGGAGCAGCTGGCCTTGCGTGGGTTCAGCTGGTGGCAGATGTCGTGGCCCTGTGAGTGTCCAGGGCAGTGGGCGCCGCCCGAGACAGACGGAGCCCTCTCCTCTGCTGGTCCCAGCACTAGGAAGTGGATCCCTGATCGTTAAAGGGCTACGGGAACCCGAAGCACACGGTGAGGAAGGGTCTCGTCAGAGACAGTGAGACGCGCGCTCAGGAAGCCGCCTTGTTCTCGCACTGATGCCTGGTTTGTGTTGAAGCTGGTCTCACATCTCTACTCTTCCGGCGTCTGCCTGAAGCTCTTTGAGAAGTCTAAGAAGACGTTTCCTTTCTCTGCCCCATCCATCTGCACTTGCCAGCCTCTCAGAGCACCCCCTTTGTAGACGGGGCTCCGGGAATATAGATGCTGCAACCCTGGGAGCCAAATTCAACGCCCTTCAGGAGGCTGGGAGGAGCTTCATCCCGCGCCTCCACTCCCACCGGCGACCGAGGCTCCCAGGAAGAGAAGGCGAGCATGAGTCAAGGCCCAGAGTGCAGACTGGAGACTAATCCAGCTCCCAGTTCTGCCACCAACCAGCACCAAGTGGAAGAATGCGGACGACAAGCACACCATCAACCCACTGGGTTGTCTGAAGCCTTGAATGAGAGAGCGCAAACACAGATAGACACTTAAGAAATTTGCTGACATTGTTGGTTAATAGGCCATTCATCATAAATAGACAACCTCCACGCTCTTACAAGCTAAAAATGCTCAGACGGCTGTTAAAATGTATTTATTTGCATACATCCAGTGCACTTCCTTTCTGTCAGGACTTCTGTTTTAATCGGAGAAATAAGAACTGGTCTTGATTAGATGGTGAGGGATTTGTTTGCTTTGAGATAGTGAACATAGACAGTTGCTCTGTTCACCTCACACAATCTAAGATTTATGCCTTTTTAAAAGAAACATTTCTATCCACAAATGTCAAGCATCTGGTTTTTTTTTTTTTTTTTTTTTTGAGATATGCTTGATACTTTGTAGAAGTGTTTCTTTAAAATCTAAGAAATGGAAGCTTCCTTGTTTCTTCACGGTGCTTCAGTGCTTAGCTGCTCAGTCATGTCCAGCTCTGTGCAACCCCATGGACTGTAGCCCACCAGCATCCTCTGTCCATAGGGATTCTCCAGGCCAGAATACTGGAGTGGGTTGCCATGCCCTTCTCCGGGGGATCTTCCCAACCCAGGAATCAAACCCAGTTCTCCTGCATTGCAGGCGGATTCTTTACCAGCTGAGCCACCAGGGAAGCCCATGTTCCTTCACAACTGAAGCATAAGCACAGCGTTCACCCTTGAAAAAACGTCCCTGATTCCAGAGTCACTGTTGCCTCTGGTCGCGGCCAAGTCAACTCCCAGTTTGCTGTTTGTGAAAATTTTCCCGGTTTTCTGTTAATGAAGGACGACACAAAGTCGGCAGATTTCCACAAACCAAATCTTAAACAGTCACTTCAATCCTGCTGCACAAGATGAGACTTCTTGCTGATAGCAGCTGCACCTCAGAGAGTGATCTGGAGCTGCCCTTGAACTTGACATGGGTCGGGTCCCCGGGCCACCGCCAGGCATGGGGAAGGCATATCTAGTGCTTTGTCTCACATGCTGGACACCCACTTAAGGTTAGAAGCACCTGGAGANCAAAGTCGGCAGATTTCCACAAACCAAATCTTAAACAGTCACTTCAATCCTGCTGCACAAGATGAGACTTCTTGCTGATACCAGCCGCACCTCAGAGAGTGATCTGGAGCTGCCCTTGAACTTGACGTGGTGCCGGGCCACCGCCAGGCATGGGGAAGGCGTATCTAGTGCTTTGTCTCACATGCTGGACACCCACTTAAGGTTAGAAGCGCCTGGAGACATGGCGGTTTCTCACCCCAGGCGCCTCGGGGCCGCGGGAGCAGCCCTCTCGCTGTGCGGATGAGCACAGGGCGGAGGTCGGGCAGTGCGGTGTCATCCCCGCTGACCCTGACTCTTAGCAGAGCCGCTCCGGGTGACCCTCGGATCAGGAAGAGCCTTCTCTGCGCTGGAGATGTTTCACAGCAGTGAAGTCGTCACTGTGGGTGAAATGACTGCAGATACCTTACAGCCTCACAGGGGGTGTCCTGCCTCGTGGAATCACCGTTGGAATGCACTGCAAAGATGAGGAACCTGAGACCTGGTACCATTTCCTCGTTCCAAGATCATTTGACCAGGGAGACATTCACAGATTTAAAATCACCTCTCTTCCTTTTTCCCAGCCTTGGAAACGCACAGACCAGTTATTCCCCTAAATACTCAAGCATTGGCTGTAATTCAGCCTCAGGGGCACCAACGTCTGCCAACTCTGGCATCCACGATAGGTGGGGAAGGTGAGATGATCACCAACATCTGCCAACGCTGGCATCCGCGATAGGTGGGGAAGGTGAGATGACCGCTTCTTCCTCATTCCCTTGCTCTGCAGTCTTAGAGTTGAGCACAACATTTCCCAGAGCAAATATGGTCAAATGTAAGGTATTGTAATGCCAGCGCTCTCACTGTCTCAGCAAAATCCACAGTAGTCACAGAGAAGGGGCGCGGAGAGCTTCCTTTGCCAATGTTTCATGCTCTTAAAAGTTCTTTTCTTTCTTTCTTTCTTCCTGTTTTTTCACTGGGTCTTCATTGCAGTGCACAGGCTTTCTCTGGTTGCGGAGCACAGCTCCAGAGTCGTGGTGCACGGGGGTAGCTGCCTCGCTGCACGTGGGGTCTTAGTTCCCTGACCAGGGATGGAGCCCGAGTCCCCTGCCTTGGAAGGCACACTCTCCACTGGGCCACCAGGAAAGTCCCTGAGAAAACAGGAAACAAACTGGTGATGGATTTTCTGTCTTTCACTAACAAATACATATCCCCAAGCAGTTGGGTGAATTATTAATTTATATCCAAACAATTGATGAGAATTTGTCTTCCGTGATCTTCTTAGGTACTCAGCATCCCTTCCTCCCTGGTTCTCACCCCAAAGACCTCTCTTTTCTTTTTATATCAAATGATTCTGATAAGTATCAGTCAACTGAATGATTTTTTTCCCCCTTCATTCAACCTCTGATCTTATTGAGCAGAATTTCAATGAGGAAAATGCTGTAATGATAAGTAGCAAGTATATCTAGCTCTTGAAGGGTAGTTTTGTTTGAATCCTACAAACTAAAGGGAAACCTCGGCTGTCTTGATCAGCTGTATAGAAATACCAGTTTTCATGTGGACCGAGGGTTGCAAGCATTCTGCTGACTGTGATAGTGCCTTTCAGTACAGGTGGAAAACAGAACACGCAAAGTACAGGAAACCTCACTAATTCCTAACAATCCAACTTCAACAGAAAGCTGAATTCACATGCAGTTAAAGAAACGCAGTTTTGGGACCTCGCTCCGATGCTTCCTCTAAAATAAGAGAGTCAGCACGGGAGGGTGTGGTACCGTGAGAAGAGGATTGGAGGCACCAGGTACAGCGTTTAAAAAGTCTCCAGTTCTCCTTCCAGCCCTTGCATTCGCCCTGGTGGCTCAGAAGACGGGTGCTGGGGGTGCCCCGAGTGCTGCGGGGGCAGCTAAAGTGAGGGAAAGGCTGTGGAAAAACGTCAAAGAGCAAAACAAATACTCCGTCTTCAGAAACTGTAAGACGTGCTGAGCCTGCATTTCATAAAGTGCCTTACAGAAAGCCTTTAACATTTTAAAATTGGGTTTTAAAGTAGTTGACAGATTAATAGTAGGTTTTGGGGGTGGTTTTTTTTTTTGGTCTGCGCTGGGTCTTCCTCGTGGTGCTGGGCTTTCTCTGGTTGCAGAGCTGAGGACTCTAGAGCTCAGAGGCTTCGTTGCCTCAAGGCATGTGGGATCTTAGTCCCCACCTGGGGACTGAACCCACAGCCCCTGCATTGCACGGCAGATTCTTAACCGCCCAACCACCTGGGAAGTCGCAATAGTGCTTTAAATGCCTTGAATTTATGATTCTGCTGCAGGTTTCAGATAGAATTCATTTCTCAGGAGTTAGGATATTTACACTGTGAAACAGAAAGTCAGTGTTAGTCGCCCAGTCGTGCCCGGCTCTTGGCGACCCCATGGACGGCAGCCCACCAGGCTCCTCTGTCCACGAGATTTTCCAGGCAAGGATACTGGAGTGGGTTGCCATTTCCTTCTCCAGGGGAACTTCCAAACCCAGGGATCGAACCTGGGTCTTCTGCACTGCAGGCAGATTCTTTACCAACTGAGCTACTGGGGAAGCTCCATGAAACGGAAAGGCATCTTTGAAACTTCTTATCAAAAATAAAGCCCAGATACAGCCTCTGAATGTGCATAGAGCTCAGCTTGCTAAGTCGTCATGCGGGAGCCAACCATGAGCAGCAGTGGGGCCCCTCGCTCCCTGTTCTGGCTGCTCGGGAGGCAGGATTCCTTACCTCGCCACACAGTCGTGGTTGGCATAACCGTCATGGCTTGCATCCTTTTGAAATAACTGGTGCTTATTCTCCAAATGACGCGTGTGTTCTATTCACATCTTGGTTTCTGTTGGAATGAGAGAGGAGAACTGGTCCCGAGGTGTCTGATTCATTTCCGTCTCGTCCCAGCTGCCACTGGGGATGCTGAAGCCGGGCCACAGCCATCACCCCGGAAGGTGGACCACAGCTGGGCAGCGGGGACACTCGTGTTTCTGACCCTGGGCTGCTCGTGGATGTGGGGCCCGGGGAGAGTCCGTGAGGTTCCTGCCCAGGCAGCCAGGGGCCCTGAGGTCTGCGTGATGCAAGTTATATGGAATAAACGGCTTATCTGGGGGAGGATTCTNCGGAGGGCGGGGGTGGAGGTGCCCACCACTCTCTCCCTTGACCGACACCCAGACCACCAGCCAGGGCCTCTCTGCTCTGTCCCACTCCCGATTAACCCGGGCCGGCAGACCCTGTGGCATGACCACCTGGATGGCCTTCAGGTCCATCCCCACCCCTGTGGCCACCGAGTTTGGCACCTGTGGTCTGGCACACACTTGCCATTTCCCACTCAGAGAGCTGACCTCGTCCTTCCTTCCTTCACATCTTGCAATGCTTCTGTGTAGCTTCCAGAACAAAAGACATACTCTTGTCTACAGCACCGCCCCCCCCCAACTTTATGGTCCACCCCCCTGTACCTGTCTCTTATACACATCTTGTTAAAGAGTCCACCTGTCAGTGCGAGAGACGTGAGAGACGCTGGTTGGATCCCTGGGTCCGGAAGATGCCCTAGAGAAGGAAACGGCAACCCACTCCAGGATCCTTGCCTGCAGAATTCCATGGACAGAGGAGCCTGGCGGGCTACAGTCCCTGGGATCACAGAGAGTCGGACACTACTGAGCAACTTAGCAGGCATCAGTATGAGTGTCAGGGGTATGTTACTTCACTCAAATTCTCTGAAAACTGTTCATTCACAGACCTTGAGACCCTTTAGAAGCTGAGCTATTGGACCACCCAGTACATCCCATTCCGAAACCCCCCTAGGTGGCAGGAGCTTGAGGCTGTGTGATGCATTCACGGTCTTAAGAGCCCTGTGAAAACATCCTTTGCAGGGTGACTAATGCTGGCTGAATGTTAGCCATTCCTGCATTCTCTGGGTCTGTCCCTAACTTAGAAATCGTGGAAAAGCTATTTAATCTTTCCGAGTCTAAATCTCACAACCTGTAATGCTTTTACACGAGAAAATCCTTGGCGAGTTGGTAGTCTCCAGACTCCCCGCCCCGGCCCCTTCTCGTCTCTCTCCACACACTCCCCCGACTCCTGGGGTTTCATCCTCACCTGACCGCTGATGGCTCCCACATCTGGACACCAGCCCAGCTTCCCTGCTGAGTCTGGATGCCCCCCCCACCGTCTCTAGCCATTTGCCCTGCATCCCCGGGGATGCCCACATGCCCCTGAACTCACCCCATCCTGCGCCTCGTCCTCTCCTCCTGCCGGAGGGCGGGGGTGGAGGTGCCCACCACTCTCTCCCTTGAC
>SJYW01051989.1:162266-189058 GCA_006410735.1 Raphicerus campestris
AAAACCCAGGACTGATCTACTTTAGGATGGACTGGTTGGATCTCCTTGCAGTCCAAGAGACTCTCAAGAGTCTATCCAACACCACAGTTCAAAAGCATCAATTAAAAAAAAAAAGGCATCAATTCTTCTGTGCTCAGCTTTCTTCACAGTCCAACTCTCACATCCATACATGACCACTGGAAAAACCGTAGCCTTGACTAGATGGACCTTTGTTGGCAAAATATTATCTCTGCTTTTTAATATGCTATCTAGGTTGGTCATAACTTTTCTTCCAAGGAGTAAGAGTCTTTTAATTTCATGGCTGCAATCACCATCTGCAAGGATGGAGCCCCCCAAAATAAAGTCAGCCATTGTTTCCACTGTTTCCCCATCCATTTCCCATGAAGTGATGGGACCGGATGCCATGATCTTAGGTTTCTGAAAGTTGACCTTTAAGCCAAATTTTTCACTCTCCTCTTTCACTTTCATCAAGAGGCTCTTTAGTTCTTCTTCACTTTCTACCATAAAGGTGGTGTCATCTGCATATCTGAGGTTATTGATATTTCTCCCGGCAATCTTGATTCCAGCTTGTGCTTCTTCTAACCCAGCATTTTTCATGACATACTCTGCGTAGAAGTTAAATAAGCAGGGTGACAATATACAGCTTTGATGCACTCCTTTTCCTATCTGGAACCAGTCTGTTGTTCCATGTCCAGTTCTAACTGTTGCTTCCTGACCTGCATATAGGTTTCTCAAGAGGCAGGTCAGGTGGTCTGGTATTCCCATCTCTCTCAGAATTTTCCACAGTTTATTGTGATCCACACAGTCAAAGGCTTCAGCATAGTCAATGAAGCAGAAGTATATGTTTTCCTAGAATTCTCTAGCTTTTTCTATGCCCCAACAGATGTTGGCAATTTGATCTCCAGTTCCTCTACCTTTTGTAAATCTAGCTTTTACATTTGGAAGTTCTTGGTTCACATACTGTTGAAGCCTAGCTTGAAGGATTTTGAGCATTACTTTGCTAGCGTGTGAGATGAGTGCAATTGTGCAGTAGTTTGAGCATTCTCTGGCATTGCCTTTCTTTGAGATTGGAATGAAAACTGACCTTTTACAGTGCTGTGGCCACTGCTGAGTTTTCCAAATTTGCTGGCATACTGAGTGCAGCACTTTCACAGCATCATCTTTCAGGATTTGAAACAGCTCCGCTGGAATTCCATCCCCTCCACTAGCTTTATAAAGGACTTAATAGTAGTTAATTTAAAGCCTTGGTTTCAGTTTTGCCGGAAGCAAGCGGAGACTCTAAATGCAGGCGACGGCACTGGGAGTGCCCTGTCTGCCCATCTGCAGCCGGACAGCCCTCACTCTTTATTCAGGCAACTTGCTTCACAGGAAAAGAGCTAGCATGTTGCTCTCCAAAAGTTGCTACAAAATTATTTCTACAAATTATTTAAGGTTGCTGCTGCTAAGTGGCTTCAGTCGTGTCTGACTCTGTGCGACCCCATAGATGGCAGCCCACCAAGCCCTCCCGTCCCTGGGATTCTCCAGGCAAGAACACTGGAGTGGGTTGCCATTTCTCTCTCCAATGCATGAAAGTGGAAAGTGATAGTGAAGTTGCTCAGTCGCTTCCGACTCTTAGCGACCCCAGGGACTACAGCCCAGCAGGCTCCTCCATCCATGGGATTTTCCAGGCAAGAGTACTGGAGTGGGATACCATTGCCTTCTCCTATTTAAGGTTAGCCCTTTAAAAATAATTTAAAAATGAATACCGAAGAGAAAATTCGTTTTTCTCCTCTACTGACGTTATCGAAGGAAAGGTCTTCGCGGGACAAGTGCAAGCCAGTTTAGAGGCCACCCCTCCAAAAGCCTCAAGGGGAAGCAGTATTCTCCGGATGCGAAGTGGTGCCTCTTCCCCCGATTTTTGTATCTTTGAAAGGACCGGATGAGATTTCTTTTTTTCCCCCAATGTGTAGAAAGTTAACAAAGATAATTATATTCTCTGGCCGTTTGAGCCCCCCAGCCCCCAGCCCCCTTGCTCTGCAGAGAACCGGTCTCCCAAAAGAGCGTGCTGTATGGGAGCCGTGCCATGTGGCAGAGACCAGGGCGGCAGAAACCGGCATCTTCAGTTTCAGAAGGAGGCTGAAAGCTGTGTGCGACCAAAAAGCCAGCTGTAATGTATTCAAGAAGACCTAAGGGTTTACTTTCCAATAAGGATGGAAGAGACTCTGGGCCCCCACTGTGAGCTGATCATCAGGCTGCTCCATATAGCAAGTTGGTAATTAGTCCCTGAGTGAGTAAAGTAGAGTAGATGATAGGAGATTGATACATAGAGGAGAAGCTCAAAATGCTTTTTTGCTGGTCATCAAAATTTAAAGGCGGGGAGAGAGGGCTGGGGGTGCCTCTGCCTGTTTACGCACCGTTTCCGACTCAGAATTTGTAATGATGGGGTTCATTAACTTGCGCTTCTAAATTGTATTATGATGAAGCTTACATCAGTTTCAAAGAAACGTGTAGCGTGCCAAACGCAGGAGGCTTGGGGATCCGGCGTGACGCCCCAGAAGAGCTGGCAGCGAATTTTGGTCTCCTTTCGATCTCCCCAGCTGGGCCTCCTCAAACCCACATACAGGGCAAGGCTGTTTCATCTGGGAACTGAAGAGCAAATCCCAAATCTTCTTGCAGATTTCCAGGGACCCCAGAACGTGGCACAATTTGTCCAAATTTTGCTTTCTCATATAATTAGCTCTCCGTTCAGTCACGAATTCCCAGTGTTGTGGACTCCTGCCAGAGGTGAGTTAAGACCCCCGAGGCATGCCGCACCCATGCGTTCCTGGTAGAGTGGGGCTTGATTTGTAAGGCGGCATCACAGAGAAAATGACTAGCGTTTTAAAGGAATTTCATGTTTTGTGTTTTAGGATAGGGCATGAATTAGCCTAAAAATGAATTCCTTGAGCACAGTTCAATCTGGTCTCTTCCTAAAAAGTGCTCACAGTGGCCTCTGTGGAAGAGAAGAGTCCAGGTCTTCTGAGAGGCAGTGGCTCTGTGTTTCAGCACTTTTCGTCTCTGCTTGCTTTCTTTCTTGAATTCGCAATTTTTGAAGGTTATATTCCATTTGTCGTTACTGTTACTGTGACATCCTGGCTGTGCTCCTGTGTCGTAGGGCATATCTCGCCCCTCCCCTTTTCCCTTTCCCCACTGGTAAGCGCCAGACTGTTCTTCATGTCTGCAAGTCTGTGTCCTTTCGTTGTTGTTAAATTCACTAGATTCCACAGACAAGTGATATCACACAGTATGTGTCTCTCTTTCTGACTTACTTCACTAAGAATAATGCCCTCCACGTCTATCCATGTTATTGCAAATGGCAGAATCTCATTCTTTTTTACAGCTGGGGAGTGTTCCATTATTCAGTTCAGTTCAGTTCAGTCGCTCAGTTGTGTCCAACTCTTTGCGACCCCGTGGACTGCAGCACGCCAGGCTTCCCTGTCCATCACCAACTCCCAGAGCTTGCTCAAACTCATGCCCATCGAGTCAGTGATTCCATCCAACCATCTCATCCTCTGTCATCCCCTTCTCCTCCTTCCTTCAATCTTTCCAGTATCAGGGTGTTTCCCAATGAGTCAGCTCTTTGCATCAGGTGGCCAAAGTACTGGAGTTTCAGCTTCAGCATCAGTCCTTCCAATGAATATTCAGGACTGATTTCCTTCAGGATTGCCTGGTTTGATCTCCTAGCAGTCGAAGGGACTCTCAAGAGTCTTCTCCAACACCACAGTTCAAAAGCATGAATTCTTTGGCACTCAGCTTGCTTTATAGGCCAACTCTCACATCCACGCATGACTACTGGAAAAACCATAGCTTTGACTAGATGGACCGTTGTTGGCAAAGTTTTCCATTCTACATACATACATATATATATATTATATATATATATATATATATATATGTTGTTCAGTCACTCAGCCATGTCCGACTCTTTGCAACCCCGTGGACTACGGCATACCAGGCTTCCCTGTCCTTCACCATCTCCCAGAGTTTGCTTGAACTCATTACACCTTCTTTATCATCTGTTGATGGACCCCTAGGTTGCTTCCACATCTCGGTATTGTAAATAGTGCTGCTATCAGCATTGGGGTGTGGGTGTGTCTTTTCCAATTACTGTTTTCATTTTCTTCAAATACATACCCAGGAGTGGAATTTCTGGGTCATGTGGTAGCTGCTGTTCTAGTTTTTTGAGAAAGCTCCATGCTGTCTTCCACCGTGGCTGCAGCAGTTTCCATTCTCCACTCCAGGTTCTGCCTGTCGGATGGGAAATCCGAGAGACTCAAGAAGAAGGGACCGTATCCCACACCCAGATGAGGGCGTGGGCACGTTCTCCCTAGAGCAAAACTGACCCCCGTTGTCAGAACACGTGAACTGAGCCTTGGTTATTCAGATCATAAAACAGCTCACCACAGGATTCTTGAGTAGAACACACTAGTACATTTAAACTATTTTTCTTCAGGGAGAGGTTTATGGTACAAATCGGTTTTTGAAAGCCAGTGTCAAGCTAGAAAAAGAAAGGAAACCGACTTAGCAGCTACATAGCGGCTCAAGGGTTTCCCTGGTGGCTCAGTGGTGAAGAATCTGCCCGCCATTGAAGGAGGTGCGGGAGACTCAGGTTCTATCCCTGGATGGGAAGACCCTCTGGAGGAGGAATGTCAACCCTCTCCAGTATTCTTGGCGGGATAATCCCACGGACAGAGGAGCCTTCCGGGCTGCAGCCCATGGGGTCGCAGAGAGCCAGCCAGGGCTGAACTCACACACGAGCATCATAAAGATATGTAGCAGCTAACGTAATGGGTCGTTCTATAATTCAGCAACTTTTGGACAAATGCACCTAAATATAAAGCAAACAATTGGAGAAACCTCTGGGGAGGCCTTGACTAAAAGATGACACAGTTCTCATGCCAAGATGCCAAGATGCCAAGATGACACAGTTCTCATGCCAAGATTTCCACGGGGAAATGGACGGTTAATAAGAGGACAGGATGCTGTGAGAGAGAGAGAGCTGAAACAGGTCAGCCGGAGCTGGGATTTGGAAACTTCTTGGTCAGTGGATGAGAGGAACTCAATCAAAATATTTCTCTTTCTTCCCTTCCTTCCTTCCTTCCTTTCTCTCTCTTTCTTTCTTTCACTATATAGCTTTAATATCAGAATCATTGCCACTGAACTACAAACTGCCTGTATAGACAGAGAGACAAAGTGGGCATTTGGTAAGTAGGTACCTTTGGGGCAACCAGCAGCGTGACTTCTGTTACAGTTAATGACAAACACATTAAATAAGATTTCCCTCAGAAGGATGAGTGCATGTGTTTTTAAACTTTGGGGAGTCTGGACCAGTATTCATGGGAATTCCCCAGCACATGCTGACCTGAAGACTTCAAATGTTCATCTGTGACAGGAGTAAGTGGTTTCACCAGAACCTACGAGCCGCCCTTTGCTTTCTGTCTCTTGGCAGTTCATTGTGTTTGCTTTATTAAGAGAGCGGCTTAATTTNTGCCATTTCTCTCTCCAATGCATGAAAGTGGAAAGTGATAGTGAAGTTGCTCAGTCACTTCTGACTCTTAGCGACCCCAGGGACTACAGCCCAGCAGGCTCCTCCATCCATGGGATTTTCCAGGCAAGAGTACTGGAGTGGGATACCATTGCCTTCTCCTATTTAAGGTTAGCCCTTTAAAAATAATTTAAAAATGAATACCGAAGAGAAAATTCGTTTTTCTCCTCTACTGACG
Organism: Raphicerus campestris; assembly: GCA_006410735.1. Taxonomy (NCBI): domain Eukaryota; kingdom Metazoa; phylum Chordata; class Mammalia; order Artiodactyla; family Bovidae; genus Raphicerus; species Raphicerus campestris. The sequence goes on from SJYW01051989.1 coordinate 168,008, forward strand.
TTATCGGAGGAAAGGTCTTCGCGGGACAAGTGCGAGCCAGTTTAGAGGCCACCCCTCCAAAAGCCTCAAGGGGAAGCAGTATTCTCCGGATGCGAAGTGGTGCCTCTTCCCCCGATTTTTGTATCTCTGAAAGGACCGGATGAGATTTCTTTTTTTCCCCCAATGTGCAGAAAGTTAACAAAGATAATTATATTCTCTGGCCGTTTGAGCCCCCCAGCCCCCAGCCCCCTTGCTCTGCAGAGAACCGGTCTCCCAAAAGAGCGTGCTGTATGGGAGCCGTGCCATGTGGCAGAGACCAGGGCGGCAGAAACCGGCGTCTTCAGTTTCAGAAGGAGGCTGAAAGCTGTGTGTGACCGAAAAGCCAGCTGTAATGTATTCAAGAAGACCTAAGGGTTTACTTTCCAATAAGGATGGAAGAGACTCTGGGCCCCCACTGTGAGCTGATCATCAGGCTGCTCCATATAGCAAGTTGGTAATTAGTCCCTGAGTGAGTAAAGTAGAGTAGATGATAGGAGATTGATACATAGAGGAGAAGCTCAAAATGCTTTTTTGCTGGTCATCAAAATTTAAAGGCGGGGAGAGAGGGCTGGGGGTGCCTCCGCCTGTTTATGCACCGTTTCCGACTCAGAATTTGTAATGATGGGGTTCATTAACTTGCGCTTCTAAATTGTATTATGATGAAGCTTACATCAGTTTCAAAGAAACGTGTAGCGTGCCAAACGCAGGAGGCTTGGGGATCCGGCGTGACGCCCCAGAAGAGCTGGCGGCGAATTTTGGTCTCCTTTCGATCTCCCCAGCTGGGCCTCCTCAAACCCACATACAGGGCAAGGCTGTTTCATCTGGGAACTGAAGAGCAAATCCCAAATCTTCTTGCAGATTTCCAGGGACCCCAGAACGTGGCACAATTTGTCCAAATTTTGCTTTCTCATATAATTAGCTCTCCGTTCAGTCACGAATTCCCAGTGTTGTGGACTCCTGCCAGAGGTGAGTTAAGACCCCCGAGGCATGCCGCACCCATGCGTTCCTGGTAGAGTGGGGCTTGATTTGTAAGGCGGCATCACAGAGAAAATGACTAGCGTTTTAAAGGAATTTCATGTTTTGTGTTTTAGGATAGGGCATGAATTAGCCTAAAAATGAATTCTTTGAGCACAGTTCAATCTGGTCTCTTCCTAAAAAGTGCTCACAGTGGCCTCTGTGGAAGAGAAGAGTCCAGGTCTTCTGAGAGGCAGTGGCTCTGTGTTTCAGCACTTTTCGTCTCTGCTTGCTTTCTTTCTTGAATTCGCAATTTTTGAAGGTTATATTCCATTTGTCGTTACTGTTAATGTGACATCCTGGCTGTGCTCCTGTGTCGTAGGGCATATCTCGCCCCTCCCCTTTTCCCTTTCCCCACTGGTAAGCGCCAGACTGTTCTTCATGTCTGCAAGTCTGTGTCCTTTCGTTGTTGTTAAATTCACTAGATTCCACAGACAAGTGATATCACACAGTATGTGTCTCTCTTTCTGACTTACTTCACTAAGAATAATGCCCTCCACGTCTATCCATGTTATTGCAAATGGCAGAATCTCATTCTTTTTTACAGCTGGGGAGTGTTCCATTATTCAGTTCAGTTCAGTTCAGTCGCTCAGTTGTGTCCAACTCTTTGCGACCCCGTGGACTGCAGCACGCCAGGCTTCCCTGTCCATCACCAACTCCCAGAGCTTGCTCAAACTCATGCCCATCGAGTCAGTGATTCCATCCAACCATCTCATCCTCTGTCATCCCCTTCTCCTCCTTCCTTCAATCTTTCCAGTATCAGGGTGTTTCCCAATGAGTCAGCTCTTTGCATCAGGTGGCCAAAGTACTGGAGTTTCAGCTTCAGCATCAGTCCTTCCAATGAATATTCAGGACTGATTTCCTTCAGGATTGCCTGGTTTGATCTCCTAGCAGTCGAAGGGACTCTCAAGAGTCTTCTCCAACACCACAGTTCAAAAGCATGAGTTCTTTGGCACTCAGCTTGCTTTATAGGCCAACTCTCACATCCACGCATGACTACTGGAAAAACCATAGCTTTGACTAGATGGACCGTTGTTGGCAAAATGTTCCATTATACATACATACATATATATATATATGTTGTTCAGTCACTCAGCCATGTCCGACTCTTTGCAACCCCGTGGACTACGGCATACCAGGCTTCCCTGTCCTTCACCATCTCCCAGAGTTTGCTTGAACTCATTACACCTTCTTTATCATCTGTTGATGGACCCCTAGGTTGCTTCCACATCTCGGTATTGTAAATAGTGCTGCTATCAGCATTGGGGTGGGTGTGTCTTTTCCAATTACTGTTTTCATTTTCTTCAGATACATGCCCAGGAGTGGAATTTCTGGGTCACGTGGTAGCTGCTGTTCTAGTTTTTTGAGAAAGCTCCATGCTGTCTTCCACCGTGGCTGCAGCAGTTTCCATTCTCCACTCCAGGTTCTGCCTGTCGGATGGGAAATCCGAGAGACTCAAGAAGAAGGGACCGTATCCCACACCCAGATGAGGGCGTGGGCACGTTCTCCCTAGAGCAAAACTGACCCCCGTTGTCAGAACACGTGAACTGAGCCTTGGTTATTCAGATCATAAAACGGCTCACCACAGGATTCTTATGGTACAAATTGGTTTTTGAAACCCAGTGTCAAGCTAGAAAAAGAAAGGAAACCGACTTGGCAGCTACATAGTGGCTCAAGGGTTTCCCTGGTGGCTCAGTGGTAAAGAATCTGCCCGCCATTGAAGGAGGTGCGGGAGACTCAGGTTCTATCCCTGGATGGGAAGACCCTCTGGAGGAAGAAATGTCAGCCCTCTCCAGTATTCTTGCCGGGATAATCCCACGGACAGAGGAGCCTTCCGGGCTGCAGCCCATGGGGTCGCAGAGAGCCAGCCAGGGCTGAACTCACACACGAGCATCATAAAGATATGTAGCAGCTAACGTAATGGGTCGTTCTATAATTCAGCAACTTTTGGACAAATGCCCCTAAATAGAAAGCAAACAATTGGAGAAACCTCTGGGGAGGCCTTGACTAAAAGATGACACAGTTCTCATGCCAAGATGCTGGCAGTTTCCACGGGGAAATGGACGGTTAATAAGAGGACAGGATGCTGTGAGAGAGAGAGAGCTGAAACAGGTCAGCCGGAGCTGGGATTTGGAAACTTCTTGGTCAGTGGATGAGAGGAACTCAATCAAAATATTTCTCTTTCTTCCCTTCCTTCCTTCCTTCCTTTCTCTCTCTTTCTTTCTTTCACTATATAGCTTTAATATCAGAATCATTGCCACTGAACTACAAACTGCCTGTATAGACAGAGAGACAAAGTGGGCATTTGGTAAGTAGGTACCTTTGGGGCAACCAGCAGCGTGACTTCTGTTACAGTTAATGACAAACACATTAAATAAGATTTCCCTCAGAAGGATGAGTGCATGTGTTTTTAAACTTTGGGGAGTCTGGACCAGTATTCATGGGAATTCCCCAGCACATGCTGACCTGAAGACTTCAAATGTTCATCTGTGACAGGAGTAAGTGGTTTCACCAGAACCTACGAGCCGCCCTTTGCTTTCTGTCTCTTGGCAGTTCATTGTGTTTGCTTTATTAAGAGAGCGGCTTAATTTATCACAGAAGGCTGAACCTTATTCTCAAAAAATACATTCATCAAAAAAAGGTTTCAAAAACAACTTTCTGGAAAGACTATTTATTGTTCATTTATCTTGCGTTTTACACTGTGCAAATTCCTGCACCCTCCCTATGAATCTCGGTGACTTTCGTTAGCTTTTCTTGCTGTGACAATATCTGTCATTGTAGCGTAAAATAATACTTCGATTTTTTTTCCTGTGATTGTGTTAAAATCACTATAACACTGGAACTTGCTTTTTTTTTTTTTTTCCTTTCAACTTCTTAGTAGTATATAAAAGAGAAAACTAAATTATTCCTTAGGTGTGAGGCTTAAATGTTTTCTTTAGGTTGAGCGGGAGGGTAAAGAGAAACCGCACTAAGAGCTGGTCAGAATTCAGAGGAACTATTTTGGAATTACTGGTTCTCTGCCATGATGCTCTAGGAAGGACCAATGGCTATAACCCGGGTGTGCGCCTAGTGTGGCAGAGAACCAGGCTGACACGAACGTGGATTTTTCTGTCATCTATCTTGGTACAGCATATTCAAGGGATTTCCAGCTGTTTACATCTTATAATGTTGAACCAGATATAACTAATAAGTATCTTAATTGAATTCCGAGACGTTGTAGGTGAGATCGGTGGAAAGCGCATTATTAACTCGTGCCACCGGCATGGTGTCCGGTGGACACCACCTCGGGAGGCGAAGCGCCTCGCCAGGGAGCACTTGCCTGTGCGTCTCGTTAATAAGTGATCAAATAGTTTTGACTCCCCCACTGCACTTTGAAGTAGATGTGACCGTACCAGTGCCCACGCTATTTCGGTACTAATTCTCTACTGGTTTTAATTTGGGGCAGAGATTTGGGGACAGAACTGGGGAAGCATGCTTCATGCAAAGTTATGGCTCAGAATGCAAACACTGAAATCACCCTGGACACGTTTCAACAGCACATGTGAGGCAGCCTGTTGTTGCAGCACGTAGAGACACCAAAAGGGCCGCGCACGTATGTACAGACTCGGGGCCACAGCGCACGGTGGCAAAAACATGGGACGCGAGTCATCTTGGTGGCTCAGCGGGGTTTGGTGCATTTAACCTTTCAGCCATAGTGTTATTTGGTTTTCTATGGAATCGTTCTTATTTATTTTTGTCCAATTAGAAGATAAAGCAGAGGGAGAGGTGCCTGTGTCTGTTTGCTTTCTCAGCACGGATGATGCCTGTAGACACGCACACGCGTGTCTGTAGATTTCTCCCAGAGGCGTCTGTCTACACACCGCAAGCAAGCTGTACAGTCCGCATAAACAGGCTCAGAAGAGAAATCCCACCGTGACCACCTCCCTGCTCAGTGTCTGTGTGTCTGTCTGTCTTTTGACTCTGTTGCCCTCTTGCTCCACATTGTGAGGACCCGCAGGGCGAGGATCCTTAGGAGTCAGGCCAGGTGGATTGTCTGAATCCATCTCCTCTGTGTGAATCGCTCGTGTCTAGAAGGGAAAATCCAAAAAAAAAAAAAAAGGCAAAGTATCAACTGCAGAAACTACATTCAGGTTAAAGGGCACCGGCCATCCTGCTTGAACTCTGCCTAAAGGACGAAGCTTTCATTTGATAAAGATCATTAGGCACCAAGACATACATTTTAGAGTTCCCAGCAGCGACACCTCCGCTGGCAGCCACGGGAGTGTACCAGATGGCTCATTAGCATAGGCGAGACAAGTCAGAGGCTTTCAGAATCATTTAGAAAATGTCAAACAGAAACAAGAACCCTGTCACTTTTTATTAGAATTAACTACATCATAGCCTGGACACAGATTTCACCTTGGGTCAGAAAAATTAATACAGAGTCGTAGGCATTGTGTCATCTACTGGGTTAAGATCAGTCTTCCTCAAGGGACTCATTTGCTGGTAATATATTATGACCCTTCTACTTTCGGAATCCTCAAACCTTTTCTTTTGTGAGATATGAAAAGAACTGACCTTGCTCAAAACCCACTGGTGTCTAATTGACTGGAGGCATGGGCAGGATTTCCACGGGATGTTCTGCTAAAGCACGTGTGTGGCCGTCTCCCCAAGCAGGCTCCATGAGTGGGGCTGGCCGACCGTCCTGCGGTGCGTCTAGTGGGCTCTGTGTCAGGAGGAAAAGGCAACCCTGAATTGAACACCGCTATAAACAGGAATTAAAACGCCACTGAAATATTGTTTTGTTTTGTTTTTTAATCCAGATGTCAAAAACCTGGAGAACTCCCAGCTGGTGGAAGGCGTCCAGGAGCAGGTCAACGCCGCCCTGCTGGACTATACCGTGTGCAACTACCCGCAGCAGGCAGAGAAGTTCGGGCAGCTGCTGCTCCGCCTCCCGGAGATCCGGGCCATCAGCATGCAGGCTGAGGAGTACCTGTACTACAAGCACCTGAACGGGGACGTCCCCTACAACAACCTGCTGATCGAGATGCTGCACGCGAAACGAGCGTAGTCACAGCCACCACGAGCTCGGCTTCCCAACAAAACACAGAGATCGGTGGGGTGGGGGAGAAGAACAGGAAGAAAGGGAAAAAAAAATACTCTGAATGGCTCCAAGCAACATGAATTCAACACTTGGTTTAAAGATACTGAATTTAATAAGGCATAGTGGTCAAATAAATGATGTATCAGGGTATTTGTATCGCAAACTGTGAATCAAATGTGTCACATCCCCAAAGCGTTCTGTGCAAAAGACACTGGAACGGAGTAGACTGAACCCACAGACGGATCCCAACACCATGTCAGGCGTGAAACGGACAGAAGCTTTCTTGTATATTGAAACTGATCTCCGCTGTGAAGAAATCTAGGAACTGATCTATGTTATTCGTTAGGCTTACGTGGCAGGGAATTTGAACTTACAGAATTCCTCCGTGGTAAAGCTGAACTGAAACCATCCACAAGAATCCATCAGCTGCGCCGATAACAGCCTTCTCCTCTTCCTTCCAAGGATCCGGCACCTTCTATCCTGTGATCCTGGAGTCTATACCAAGGACCTGTGCTCAGCCGCACCCCCTAGGAGCTCCGCCAGACCTTGAAAAGCCTATTCTTGACTGTCTGTATCTTAGACCTGCCAACAGCTAATAAGAACAGTCCATTGATATGTGAGCTTGCCATTTTGACTGTGTTGTGATTTGTTTTATCACATGCTCATAATGTTTGGGGAAAAAAAAGCAGGCAGTGTCCCTCTTCTGATCCTATTACAAGCGCTCATTAATATTAAGGGTAGCAACTACAAACTTTTAAAGCTTTACCGTTAGCATTACTGGATTTCATAAAAAATCCCAGCAGAAAGGCTTATTAGGGTACATCAGCCTTTTTAACCATCAAGGTTTGTAGTTCATTAAAAAATACAATAGAAACATATTTTGCTGGAATGTCAAATAGTCACCGTTCTGAACAGGAAAACAACGCGGAAGCATGCTAAACTATGCCAAATAAAGGCGGGGCGAGCAGACACATTGATTGACGTGTTGCGATTGATCATCCCCTGAGTGCAGACAGGAAACGGTGAGCCTGGAAAGATAGCTCTTCCCCAGCAGGGAAGGGAAGAGAGTGATAGTGACCTTTCTAAGTCACTGTATAGACCAAAGTCTGCTGTAGAACGAATAGTGGAGAGCAGAGAACTGCAGAACCGTCTCCAGACCACGCTGCCAGCGTCAGCAGCAGGCAGTGCCAGAGACGCAGAAGCCTTGCCTTACTGCACAGTTCTCAAAGGTAGCAGATGTGGATCGACACTTGTTTAAAATAAAGTATTAATACTTTAAAGTCAAATGGAATAGAGTGTTTACATTCCTTAGGGCCTCTGGGGGGAGGGGGGACTGTGATGTGGCGAAAGAGCTGAAGTAGCAATTCCTTAATGTTATTTTTTGGATCGGTAATTATTTTTAACAGTACCTAGTTATTGTATGTCGTGAGACACTAAAATCAGAAACGGGGATCTCATTTAGATTTTAATTTTTTTTTTTTTTGAGATTATTGGCGGCACAATCACTTGTAGAAACTGTAAAAAAAAAAATGAAAGTATCTCCTAGTCCCTTAATTTTTTCATAAATGTTTCTGGCTTTTGAATAGTTTATTTATATTGTATATCATAGGTTCAACTGTAGACAATTATGATGCTAATTTATTGTTCCTTGGTTTCACCTTTGTCTAAAACATAGCCAAGACTGAAGAAACCAAATCTATGTGTTTATTGTAGCATGTCAAGTTAGTGGAACATAGTTCAGAGACAGAGAGGGGTCTTAATGAATTTAAATCATTCACTTGATTAAATGTCTGTAAATCTTCATGGTTCTTACCGTAGTTTATTTAATGTCTATTGTAAATTATGTGACTTGTAGCTTCCTCTGTTTTCTAGTAAATTTAACAAGGGTGGAGTCTTATCTGGTTTTCTTTCCAAGCGTTGTAAGTTGTATACCAAAGATATTAGTTATTACTTCTGTGAGTACAGAGAAGATTATTTTATTATTTTTATTAATCACCTTTAACACACGTCCAAGTGAAGGGTACCCATAGCTAAGCTGGCCGTCCATAGCTTATCACTCAGAGGTCACCTATATTGTCTCCACGGCTCAGAGGACAACAGGAAGATAGTTGATCAGAGTCCATACCCAAAGCAGTAAATAGAGCAGCATCTTTACTCTCTCCAAGTTGGAAGAGAAAAGTGTCAACAGTTTATGAGATGGTTTCATCACTGTATGTGGAACACAGGTTGAGACAATTTCTAGACCTGGGAGATAGTTATTTGGAGGGTCCTTAACATTGAAAAAAAAAAATCAAAAACAAATACATTGATCCCAAAAGTCCAAGTTTTATTTTGAATGTACAGTATTCCCCACTGACTATTTTATCTGAACAAGGCCACATATTACTGAGTTGTTAACCTAGTAAATTACACCATGAGAACAGTTAGAAAGATGGGGAACACAGAGAGTTAAGCCACGCTAATGGTGACTTTAAAGACAGAAGCTGATACACAAGAATGCCACTTGGCGTCCACGGCACATGCAGACTTTCTCTAGTGTTTGTCATTAACTAGGCTGCAACCAGACATTGGCTTAGCCACTGCCTCACCAGCTGCAGGATTTACTAGTAAAGGCAGACTCGGATCTGAGGGTTTAGGGCTCACTGTCGCTGGTCTGTTTTATAAACGGACAATCTGTCACATCTGGATATTTATCTTACGGATCTTCTGCTGCCCCCTGGATCTGAATCCACGTGATGTCAAGAGTGTGAAGTCAGTTCCCCGTTGACANTTGTTCCTTGGTTTCACCTTTGTCTAAAACATAGCCAAGACTGAAGAAACCAAATCTATGTGTTTATTGTAGCATGTCAAGTTAGTGGAACATAGTTCAGAGACAGAGAGGGGTCTTAATGAATTTAAATCATTCACTTGATTAAATGTCTGTAAATCTTCATGGTTCTTACCGTAGTTTATTTAATGTCTATTGTAAATTATGTGACTTGTAGCTTCCTCTGTTTTCTAGTAAATTTAACAAGGGTGGAGTCTTATCTGGTTTTCTTTCCAAGCGTTGTAAGTTGTATACCAAAGATATTAGTTATTACTTCTGTGAGTACAGAGAAGATTATTTTATTATTTTTATTAATCACCTTTAACACACGTCCAAGTGAAGGGTACCCATAGCTAAGCTGGCCGTCCATAGCTTATCACTCAGAGGTCACCTATATTGTCTCCACGGCTCAGAGGACAACAGGAAGATAGTTGATCAGAGTCCATACCCAAAGCAGTAAATAGAGCAGCATCTTTACTCTCTCCAAGTTGGAAGAGAAAAGTGTCAACAGTTTATGAGATGGTTTCATCACTGTATGTGGAACACAGGTTGAGACAATTTCTAGACCTGGGAGATAGTTATTTGGAGGGTCCTTAACATTGAAAAAAAAAAATCAAAAACAAATACATTGATCCCAAAAGTCCAAGTTTTATTTTGAATGTACAGTATTCCCCACTGACTATTTTATCTGAACAAGGCCACATATTACTGAGTTGTTAACCTAGTAAATTACACCATGAGAACAGTTAGAAAGATGGGGAACACAGAGAGTTAAGCCACGCTAATGGTGACTTTAAAGACAGAAGCTGATACACAAGAATGCCACTTGGCGTCCACGGCACATGCAGACTTTCTCTAGTGTTTGTCATTAACTAGGCTGCAACCAGACATTGGCTTAGCCACTGCCTCACCAGCTGCAGGATTTACTAGTAAAGGCAGACTCGGATCTGAGGGTTTAGGGCTCACTGTCGCTGGTCTGTTTTATAAACGGACAATCTGTCACATCTGGATATTTATCTTACGGATCTTCTGCTGCCCCCTGGATCTGAATCCACGTGATGTCAAGAGTGTGAAGTCAGTTCCCCGTTGACATTACTTAACTGTATCTGTGAAATCAAATTGTCATGTTGCTTCTTGCCAGGAATTTCTCAACAAAATGGAATTTTTTTTTCAGTATTTCAATAAATATTGATATGCCCAGCCTGATCATTTGTAAAAGTTTTTATGGTGTCCTCATTCTACAGGGTTCTAAAGCGTCTAAAGTAACTGAGATCCTCGACTAGGAGTGGAGTCAGAAGAATTCCACACGCACAGACACTGTCCTCAGTAGGAAACTTGAAGCATTGAACTCACCTGTGCGTCACCTCTCCATACATGAAGTATAGCATTTTCTATCACTTACTGTTAAGCTGATGGCAGTATCTTACAGCATCTATCTTTGTAGCCCTCCCTGTGCCCTAGTCATTTTCCCAGGTGTTCGGTCAATTCAGTTGATCCTTGGATTAGCTCCAAAGTCTGACTCAATGGACCCAAGTTTCTGAAAACCCCAGGAGATGGTGAAGAACAGGGAGGCCTGGCCTGCAGCAGACCGTGGGCACGCAAAGAGTTGGACACGAATGAGCAACTGAACAACGACGGACCAGCTTCACGAGGTAGCAGCCTCTTCCTGACAGTTTCTTGCTCAAAGTGATACGTTCGTCAGTGGGAATTGTGGATCCAAGACTCAGAAGCCCTTAAACACAATACTGTGTTTATCTCTAGGCCAGGATGACCCTTGGGATTTGCTTCAAAAGGAAAAGCTCTGTTAGACAAAGTCAGGCATCTGGTACTAAGTTATTGGTATTTGATATAAATTTTATTGATGATATTATCCAGATGGCACAGTGGTAAAGAACCCGCCTGCCAGTGCAGGAGATGCGAGCAATGAGGGTTTGATCCCTGGGTGGGGAAGATCTGGAGAAGAAAATGGCAACTCACTCCAGGATTCTTGCCTGGAAAACTCCGTGGGCAGAGGAGCCTGGTGGGCTACAGTCCATGGGGTCACAGAGAATTGGATGCCACTGAGCAACTACCCACCAAAGGAAGCCAAAGAAGCAGAATGCCAGGCCTAAGGTCTAGCTGATTACGGAGCTAAGATTTTTAATCAGCTAAACAGTGGCCCACAAAAGACATCTCCCTTGTCAACCTCTTACCTGGAAGAACTTACGAAATTCTTGCTGACATTCCATGGAATAGGAAAAAAACTGTATATATTCATAAATTATCTGCATTCATACATACAAATATGTACATAGTTCATTCATGATCTATAACAGCACACAGAAAAGTCCATAGCCTTTTACATGTGTATACGCCCACGTCAANGGATACATGTATGTGTGTGGCGGAGTCCCTTTGCTGTCCACCTGAAGCTATCACAGCATTGTTAATCAGCTTTACTCCAAGGAGAAGAGGGTGTCAGAGGATGAGATGGCTAGATGGCATCACCGAGGCAATGGACACAAACTTGAGCAAACTTCAGGAGATGGTGAGGGCCCGGGAGGTCTGACGTGCTGTAATCCATGGGGTCACAAAGAGTCAGACACGACTGGGTGCTGAACAACGACATACGCCAATACACTAGAAAGTGTTTTAAAGCTGCCTCTCCAGCACCTGCCGTTGAGGGGGTGAGCTGTGGTAGTGGAGGCGCTGGCTCCCCAGCGTCCTTCTCTGGGGGCACAGTGGGTCCCAGAATGACCTGCTGAGGCATGTCCACTGACCAGGCTCAGAGGAGAGAGAAATGAACTGCTCTTATTTAAGCCACTGTATGACGGGGTCTCTCTGTTTCGAAAGCTTGATATTTCCCCAAATATACAANCAGTGGGTCCCAGAATGACCTGCTGAGGCATGTCCACTGACCAGGCTCAGAGGAGAGAGAAATGAACTGCTCTTATTTAAGCCACTGTATGACGGGGTCTCTCTGTTTCGAAAGCTTGATATTTCCCCAAATATACAAAAATGATATTGCCGAATCCTCAAGGCAACCCCATCGTCACAACAAGGAAACTGGCATTTACAGGAGTTAAGTGATTTGCCCACGTCCCAGCCGGGAGGCGGCAAGGCAGCCGCACAGGGTTCTGACTCCAAGCCCCACGCTCTGAACCCCCTGGAAGCACAGAGCAAGGCACCCAGGGCTCGTGTTCACTCCTGACCCTTTTCTTCAGGACTCAAAAGACACGATGGTGACAGGCACACCTTTTAAAACAGTGGCAGCCAAAGCCCAAAAACGTGCTTTGTCTCAACAAGACGAGTGGTCAGTTATCAGATGTCACTGATATTCAAAACAGGTGCTGACTGACAGAGAATGAACTTACGGCTGCCGGCGGGAAGGATGGGGGAGGGAGAGTTAGGAAGCTTGAGATGGACACGGATGGACACACCGCTCTATTTAAAATGGATAACCGGGGCTTCCCTGGTGGTCTGGTGGTTAGGACTCTGGGCTTGCAATGCAGGGGGCCCAGGTTCAATCCCCGATCAGGGAAGTAAGATCCCACATGCCGCACAGCATGGCCAATAAATAAATAAATTTTAAAAAAAATAAAATAAAATAAAATGGATAACCAACCAAGTCCTACCGCACAGCACGAGGCACTCTGCTCAGTGTCACGTGGCAGCCTGGATGGGAGGGGAGTTTGGGGGAGAATGGACGCATGTATTAATATACGCAGGGCTGAGTCCCTTTGCCGTCCACCTGAAATGTCACAGCATTGTTAATCAGCTATACTCAATACAAAATAGAAGGTTTAAAATGAATGCGTCGGTAAAACAGGTGTTGACTGCTAAGTGCCTCAGGGACCCCCAAAACCTACAAATTATTTGAGCCTTACCCACAGGAGAACCAGGGGTGGAAACCTTTATTTGTACACCTTCTTGACAGGAAACATCGCCATCACCACCATCCACCATTAGTCCTGACCACGTTACAACTTTGAAAGCTCCCATACTGTAGTCTGACAAGCAGTTTCCCTATTTAGTGTCAGCACAAAACCATTCGAGAAGCATCCTATCTGCTTCCCTTGCTCACAACATCCTATCTGTGGGACGTCCCTCCCTGCCGGTCCAGTTGCTGAGACTCTACACTCCCCGTGTCTGGGGCCGGGTTCGGTCCCCGGTCAGGGAGCTAGAGGGCACGTGCCACAGCTACAGAAAAAGAAAAGGCTCCACGGCTGCAGCTGAGTATCCTGCATGCCCCCACTAAGACCTGCCACACCCCAATAAACAAATACTAAAAATATATATATTCAGAGACAGCCTATCTGGGAATCCAGGGCAATAATGTTCATGAAGAATAAACATTTGCCGCATGTCAATTCAGCTCACTTCCTTTGCCATTAGCCCCCTTACTAATGTATTCAGTATTTTTTTTTTTAAATCTTGTCCCAAGGATTTTCCCCAGAAATAAATCAGGACTGTCAAAATCTCTCTGCCCCCGCGGAGGGGCAGCTTCTATAAATAAGGTGGAAACACGTGTCGCACTGCCCCTGGCGTGGCCGCAACAGGTTTCATTTCCCCTCGGCTCCTCCGCGGCCTCGTGTTATTCCAGTGTCAAATGTTCCTACGACCATTGTGTGGCCTGGCTCGCAGCCAAGTTCCCCAGGCAATGCCCGGCTGCCACTCACCCAGCCTCCAACCTCCCTTAAAAGGAGCAGAAAGTGTACGAGTGCCTATCCCGTGGAGAAGAGGTCTCCCCCTCCACGACCTAATCCCAGTGTCACTGATGAGAAAAGATGACGATGGGGAGCCACGACTGTGCCCTGAGCATTGCTCAGTCCAAGCACCTCCCCTGAGTCTCACAACAAGCCTGCGAGGTGAGCTGTTTGTCACCATCGCGTGGCAGACGAGAAGCCACAGCTGAATCACGGTAGTTTCCTGAGGTCACACAGCTGGCGGAGCAAGGCCAGGATGCAAACCCAGCCCCACTTCTCCACGCAGCCCAGCAGCTCACCCAGATCAACACGGCCCCGCGAGAGCACACGGGGAGACAGGCGCCCAGCTCCTCACCTGTTTCATCTCATCTTCATGCTGCCTAACTCGGGGCAAACGTCCCTTGGCCCAAGTTCAGTTGAGATCTAGGTCCATATCAAGAATCAGCAAGACAACACACTCTGGTCACATGGTAGATTCATGTCAGTAGAAACAGCCACCTTACCGTAGTTAAATACAGAGTAAAAATAGTAAGCCTGGGTGGTAGTAAGCCCCTGCTTTCTTGCTGCTTTTTCCCCTTTTGTTTGCTTTTGCTTTATTTCATTTTAATGTGTGATTGTTGTTCCATCGCTCAGTCATGTCTGACTCTTTGTAACCCCGTGGACTGCAGCACGCCAGGCCTCCCTGTCCATCACCAACTCCCAGAGCTTGCTCAAACTCATGTCTGTTGAGTAGGTGATGCCATCCAGCCATCTCATCTTCTGCCGTCCCCTTCTCCTCCTGCCTTCAATCTTTCCCATCTTCAGAGTCTTTTCTAATGAGTCCACTCTTAGCCTCAAGTGGCCAAAGTATTGAAGTTTCAGCTTCAGCATCAGTCCTTCCAATGAATATTCAGGACTGATTTCCTTTAGGATGGACTGGTTTGATCTCCTTGCTGTTCAAGGGACTCTCAAGAGTCTTCTTCAGCACCACAGTTCAAAGCATCAGTTCTTTGGTGCTTTATGTAAAGGGACTGAAATGAGGGCCTGGGTTATTGTCAACACTAAAATGCAGGCACTTTCTGCAGCCACATTGGTGCCTAGAATTACTGGCCGAAAGAATCTGGTGGAAGGAGCAGTATTTAGACGCGGACGCTGCTCACAAAGGCCTGAAAGGCTGAGCCCTTTTGAGACTGAGGGGTGAGAAGTGGGAACCGGCTGGTATGAGGGAGACACAGACAAGGAACACGAGAGCCCAGCCAGGACAGGAGAATGGGCCCAGAGTTGAGGGGGGTGGGTAAAGCAGGGTGGGGGGTACCCCACCCTGCAAAAGAAAAAGTGTGCAATCTGGGATCCGCCGGGTAACAGTGAGAAGGGTCATTGTTCTAACATTAAACCGTCACTGCATTACCTCATTCTGTGGACGACCGTGGCCAAATAAGGAGCTGGGGTGTTGGGAGGTGACATGGAATGGTCTCACCGGTGTGTGGTTTGCAGCTCTGCTGAAGCTCCCTCAAAACTTCCTGCTTTTATTTTCCCGTGCAGCAGCAAGCGATTCCCTGGTGCAGAGTCAGGAGAAGGGGGTTTCCACCCAGCTCTGATTTACGACCCTCGGAGGTGCCAAGTTCCTGTTTTTCAAGCCCTGCAGGGAACGTTCCCAGATACGATCTGCTGGGCAGCAGAGCCCCCCACAGGTGTCGGCGGGAGGGGGCGGCTGGGGACCGGGGCTGCGAGTGTGTTTATACCGTGAACACAGGGCAGGATCGTCCCGCGGGCACAGGGAAACCCCAAGCCTGCTTATTTTGTAATCTGTTCACGAACCACTTATTCTTTTATGGTTAATCATCTCTGCTTGCTTCTAAGCCCTCCAAGCAGAATAAATGCCTGAGATCTCCTCCTGTCTCTCACCAGGAATTTCTTAGGGGGTCAGGAGTGGAAAGGAGCTACCATCGTCCCCTAGGTGCCTCCCTGGGGGTGCTGGCTGCCTTCAGCCCCTGGTCAGAAGTGTGGACTTGTCGTGGGTGGGAGGGGGAGGTGCAGTGGCTTTGCAATCGGGGCTACATGCCTGCCCCTGTATACCTGGGGACGCGGCAGAGAAAGTGTCGAGCTCCCAGAGGGGGAGAGGAGGGGGAGAGCAGCAGGCAGGGGGCCCGCTCTCCCACCCTGCCTCACCTTCCTGCCTGGTCATCAGCTCTCTGTAAATCAGCTTACAGGGATGTGTGCGCCCCACCCTGCCGCGGACTTTGCCCCCAGCTCTCCTGGGTCTTTCTCTGCATCTTGGGGGCACAGTCTCAGACCTGTGCTTTCCTTGGGCAGAGGAAGGTGAACAGGCGGAGCATCCACTGGTGATCAGGGGCTCAGGGCAGCAGGGGTCCCGGTCCTGGCCCAGATGTCCTTCCCATTCCCCCCCCCAACTTCCTGACCGTGCTGTGCTCTCCGAGAGGCAAGCGGCCATCGCAAGCCTCCAGCAGGGAGTGGGCCTAAAGAATTAAACAGGGAGGTCTAGCAACACCCCCGAGTGTGGCTTTTGAGGGCCAGGCTCTCCATCTGTTCAGACCCTTGGTGTCTTGTAACTCCATAAGTGAAAGTGAAGTCGCTCAGTCCTGTCCGACTCTTTGTGACCCTGTGGACTGTAGGTCAGTAGGCTCCTCCATCCCTGGGATTCTCCAGGCAAGAATACTGGAGTGGGTTGCTATAATACTGGAGTGGGTTGCTATTTCCTTCTCCAGCGACCCAGGAATCGAACCCAGGTCTCCCGCATTGCAGGCAGACGCATTACCCTCTGAGCCACCAGGGAAGCCCTTGTAACTCCATACCGACTCATCAGTTACGTTCAGTTCAGTCGCTCAGTCTCGTCCGACTCTTTGCAACCCCAGGAACTGCAGGGCTCCAGGCCTCCCTGTCCATCACCATCTCCCAGAGTTCACTCAAACTTACGTCCATTGAGTTGGTGATGCCATCCAGCCATCTCATCCTCTGTCATCCCCTTCTCCTCCTGCCCCCAATCCCTCCCAGCATCAGAGTCTTTTCCAATGAGTCAACTCTATGCATGAGGTGGCCAAAGTACTGGAGTTTCAGCTTTAGTATCATTCCTTCCGAAGAACACCCAGGATTGATCTCCTTTAGAATGGACTGGTTGGATCTCCTTGCAGTCCAAGGGACTTTTAACATATGTTTGAAAACAAATAGTTTAAAAAGCAGGACTAATGATCATTCACCGTGAAAAAGATAGACACATCCTGAAATATAAGAAAACCCTCCTTCTCACCTTTCTTATAACTGCTTTCAAACAGAACCAAACATTGTGCTTTCACAATTCCTAATTTCTATGTCAGTAGAAATTTCTATATCCTAATTTCTATATCCTTTATCTAGGATAACGGAAAAAAACTTAGAAAACAGTTTTTTTTTGTTTTGTTTTTAAAAATTATTTACTTTTAATTGGAGGATAATTGCTTTACAATGTTGTGCTGGGTTTGGCCATACCTCAACATGAGTCAGTCTTAGGTAGGCATACGTCCCCTCCCTCTTGAACCTCTCTCACCTCCCACCCACCCCCCCCCCCCCACGGGCANTTAATTAGAGGCAGCGGGTTCTCAGTGAGGGGCTGGCTTCTACCCTCAGGAGAGACGAGAGCCGGGCTGGGAACACAGACTATGCAGACAGACCCCACGCCAGCCTCCTCGCCACTTCCCAGGCGTGCCGCCTCGCCACCTGCTCACCTGAGGAGCCGCAGCCTCCTCACCTGTAAACGGTGATGCTCATAGGAATAAGTCACAGGGTCACTGCGAAGGCTTAACAAGACCCTGACCTAGGATCCAGCAGAGAGAAAGAACTCAGTCAAGGCCAGGTATTGTTAACACAGCACCTCACAAGCGGTGCTACCAGCTACCAAGATGCTCTGTGCACGATACAATCCCTTTCTTCTCCGTGACCTACTTCCTGTGTTTTCTCCAGCAGCTCTGCCACATGCAAGACAACCTGCTCAGACTGCACCAGGGTCAAGCAAAAGTTAAGCTGTGTTTCGGGGAAGTCCCTGGCCATCCTGTGGCCAAGACTCTGGGCCTCCACGGCAGGAGGCATGGGTCCAACCCCAGGNGGTCAAGCAAAAGTTAAGCTGTGTTTCGGGGAAGTCCCTGGCCATCCTGTGGCCAAGACTCTGGGCCTCCACGGCAGGAGGCATGGGTCCAACCCCAGGTCGGGGAACTAAGGTCCCACAGGCCTCGAGGCACGGCCAAAAAGTGTGTGTGTGTGTGTGTGTGTGTGTGTGTGTGTGTGTGTGTGGAGGTGGGGGGTTTCCCAGGGGCGCGGGGGTAGAGAATTCAGCTGCCAGCCCAGAAGCCACAGGAGATGCAGGTTCTGTCCCTGGGCCCGGAAGATCCCCTGGAGGAGGAAGCGGCCGCCCACGCCAGGAGTCTTGCCTGGGAAAGCCCACAGACAGAGGAGCCTGGCGGGCTGCAGCCATGGGTTGCAGAGTCAGACACAACTGAGCAACAGTGTGCGTGTGTAAGTGTGTGTGTTCCTGTGATTCAGTTACACACACACACACATACATACATGTACAACTCAATCACTTTGCTTCACATATGAAACACTGTAAATCAGCTACATTCCAAACAGGATGAAGTGGCGGGGACAGGATCTGGCCCGCCTGGTCAGCGCTCAGCCGTCACTGCTGTCTCCTGTCACTCGATCACCGANCATGTACAACTCAGTCACTTTGCTTCACATATGAAACACTGTAAATCAGCTACATTCCAAACAGGATGAAGTGGCGGGGACAGGATCTGGCCCACCTGGTCAGCGCTCAGCCGTCACTGCTGTCTTCTCCTGTCACTCGATCACCTAAAATCCCCCGGGCCTCGCATCTTGCCTAAAGAGCCGTCACGTTCGAGCCCCACCGCCCAGAGGGGCCCCTCCTCCCTGCTCGCCCGCGTGCCCCACGGTGAGTGTTCTGGGGTCTTGTCACTGTCGTTTTTCACATGGGCCACTTCTAAAGGCTCTGCTCGTCACAATACCACTTCTCATCTATGTTCTGGTTTCTCAGCCACGAGGCACGTGGGCTCTCAGCCCCCAACCAGGGGTCAAACCTGCACCCCCCCCACATCAGAAGGTGACGCACCGACCCCTGGATCCCCAGAAAGTCCCTGCAGTTCGTTCTGGGTGTGGCCTTCTTCCCTCAGACTTTGCACAGGCCGTTCCCTCCACCAGGAACCTTCACGCCATGCTGACTCAGGGAACCCACTCCTACTCCAGCTCAGCGCGGGTGGCTCCCAGCTCTTAAAGCCAGCCCCTTACCTCTCGGTTTCACACTGTAGGATGAATGCTGGTCGCCTCCCTTATTAACACTAGGCTCCCCGGATGGTGACTTACTCCACCGTGACCCTAGCGAACGGCATATAGGAGATCTAAGTAAGTACTTGTGGGCTGAATGAATTCATTATACTTAACAGCTGTCCAGAGGACAGGAGCATCTCGCCCTGGAAGCAAGATTGGGAGGCCTGATCATTCTTAAGAACTGACCCATGAATGCGCGCCTGTGTACGCGCTCAGTCACTTCAGTCACGTCCAGCTCTTTGAGATCCCTTTGTGATGCTATGGACTGGGTTCGCCCGGCCCCTCTGTCCATGGGGTTCTCCAAATAAGAATCCTGGAGTGGGCTGCTATGCCATCTTCCAGGGGCTCTTCCCAACGCGTCTCCTACGTCTCCTGTATTGCAGACAGATCCTTTAATGCTGAGCCACCAGGGAAGCCTGACTTAGGAACACTGGAATCCTAAAAGTATTTTACAGCTTCAAGCACATTATCATGTTACCAAAACTCTGCTGAAACTGTGAGCATTGAACCAAACAAATCTTATAGCAATCTTTACAATAAGCAATTGAAGAAAGATAAAGTGTAATAATCAACGAAATAGTATACTCTGGCCTCCAGGCAAAAGGAATTAGAAATTGATATTTTTTTCAAGAAAAGTCAACAAACATCTTGGCAGTGAAACGGAAAAGTCAAATTCAGTCAAATTTAGTCAAGATGATATTATCATGGAAAGAAATTGATCCAGTAGGCTCGTCTTTTAAAACTATTCAGCTCATCGTGATGTTCTCTCTGAAGGGAATATTATTTTTCTCTGGCTTGAACCTTGATTACCATGGGGAAAGGCTTTTGGTGATAGATAAAATGTGTGTGAATGGGTCACAGAACAGGAGCAGGATTCTCCAAGGAATTAAGGGGTTAGTCATTCTACGGCCAATGGAATAGTTTTGTGAAGCTGTGTTTATAAATATGATTGACTGGAGTACTTGCTGAGATGCTGGATTTTTACTCTTTTAATCAATTAGCCATATAACACAGAACTATGATGGTTCATGAAAATGTTCTTTAAGGAAAAAAAAGGCGGGGGGAGTGTAGGTAAGCAATATTGTCCAGTAATCTAAAAATCTAAGTCATTCCAAGCTGTAGATAATAGGAAATGGTGGTACAGAAGGACATTTGGGAAAGGACTGTGGGTGTCAAAAGATGAGTGTAAGCAATCTGAGAAAGTAACCAAGTCATACAGCGTTGGAACGAGAAGACCCCCTACAGATCACAAGACCTTGATTACTAACCTCATTCCTGAGACCCGGTAAAATCAAGTACCACATGCAGTAATATTCCAGCTACTAGCGTTTCAATCCTGTAGAATCTTATATCCAGACCTGGATATATTTCAACCCTAGTCAGATAAATAATTGCTGTATTTTTAATTCTTTGTAAAGCCACTGTCTTTTATTTTTTTAATTATATTGGGATAAACTCCCTTGACTGTTTATTACATGTTTACTGGTATCATACCATATATCAACTATGTTATAGGAAAACCTAGTGTCAGATTAATCCAGTCTTCCCAGCTTTAATCTTGTGCTCTTTTATAAATCAGAGAGCAGTGTGTTGAAAGATTTCTCCATCAATTACTAGTAAAAAAAAATTCTCTTACTGTAATAATTAAGGCACAAGCTACAAATAAATATGGCAAATGTCATAGACTCAGAGCATTGATAAG
Organism: Raphicerus campestris; assembly: GCA_006410735.1. Classification (NCBI taxonomy): domain Eukaryota; kingdom Metazoa; phylum Chordata; class Mammalia; order Artiodactyla; family Bovidae; genus Raphicerus; species Raphicerus campestris. The sequence continues at coordinate 188,629 of SJYW01051989.1, forward strand.
CAACAATCTTCAATCAGAAGGTTTATTTTTTCAGCTTTTCAAGAAAAATCTATTGTCATTTATTTTACATGTTTTGTACTCTTATCCCCCAAATATCTGAGTGAAATCTGATGCCAGGACAGCTTATGGAAGTAGGTGAACAGAGGAAAATTGGAAACTGGAATGGCATTTAAGTTCTTTGTTTAAAAATAAGTTTTTGTTAAGTAACTATCAGTTCAGTCGCTCAGTCAGTCAGGTCCGACTCTTTGCGACCCCATGACAGGGATTCAGGCCTCCCTGTCCATCACCAACTCCCAGAGTCCACTCAAACCCATGTCCATTGAGTGGGTGATGCCATCCAACCATCTCATCCTCAGTCGTCCCCTTCTCTTCCTGCCTTCAATCTTTCCCAGCATCAGGGTCTTTTCAAATGAGTCAGCTCTTCGCATCA
>SJYW01051989.1:194288-214608 GCA_006410735.1 Raphicerus campestris
GTACTCCTTTTCCTATTTGGAACCAGTCTGTTGTTCCATGTCCAGTTCTAACTGCTGCTTCCTGACATGCATACAGGTTTCTCAAGAGGCAGGTCAGGTGGTCTGGTATGCCCATCTCTTTCAGAATTTTCCACAGTCCACACAGTCAAAGGCTTTGGCATAGTCAATAAAGCAGAAATAGATGTTTTTCTGGAATTTCTTGCTTTTGTGATGATCCATTGATCATCGATCTTGCCTTGAGAACCCCATGAACAGTATGAAAAGAAGCAACTATACTCTAATAAAAATTAATTTAAAAGATAATAAATTAATTAATTATTAAAAATAATAAGCAATAAAAAGAAAATAGGCACTTTTTTAAAGTCAGTAAATTTTTTTTAAAATATAACATTCATAAATGATTTNTCTTGCCTTGAGAACCCCATGAACAGTATGAAAAGAAGCAACTATACTCTAATAAAAATTAATTTAAAAGATAATAAATTGATTAATTATTAAAAATAATAAGCAATAAAAAGAAAATAGGCACTTTTTTAAAGTCAGTAAATTTTTTTTTAAATATAACATTCATAAATGATTTTTGAAATTCAAAAATGTTTGAAAGGATGGTCTATTATAGAAGTAAGAAAACAAAAATAAGGATTCCTTTCTGTTGAGACAAAATTAAGAAATAACGTCACCAGAAGATTTGGGGCGGGAAAAAATAGACATCTCAGGTGTGTAATTTCTCACTATGTAAGACTAAACTTGGACTGCATCTAAATTTGAATTTTTTAAAAAGCATTCTATACTATCTAATAAACAGAAGAGAATACAGTGTTGATCTGGCTTTGAACAAACACATTTTCATTGATTTGTTTACAGGACCACTGAGAAGTCTCTTCACACTTGAAAAATACCCTTCCTNTCACAGCTATTTGTAAGGCCTCCCCAGACAGCCATTTTGCTTTTTTGCATTTCTTTTCCATGGGGATGGTCTTGATCCCTGTCTCCTGTACAATGTCATGAACCTCATTCCATAGTTCTTCAGGCATTCTATCTATCAGATCTAGGCCCTTAAATCTATTCCTCACTTCCACTGTATAATCATAAGGGAATTGATTTAGGTCATACCTGAATGGTCTAGAGGTTTTCCCTACTTCCTTCAATTTGAGTCTGAATTTGGTAATGAGTTCATGATCTGAGCCACAGTCAGCTCCTGGTATGTTTTTGCTGACTGTATAGAGCTTTTACATCTTTGGCCGCAAAGAATATAATCAATCTGATTTCTGTGTTGCCCATCTGGTGATGTCCATGTGTAGAGTCTTCTCTTCGGTTGTTGGAAGAGGGTGTTTGCTATGACCAGTGCATTTTCTTGGCAAAACTCTATTAGTCTTTGCCCTGCTTCATTCAGCATTCCAAGGCCGAATTTGCCTGTTACTCCAGGTGTTTCTTGACTTCCTACTTTAGCATTCCAGCCCCCTATAATGAAAAGGACATCTTTTTTGGGTGTTAGTTCTAAAAGGTCTTGTAGGTCTTCATAGAACTGTTCAGCTTCAGCTTCTTCAGCATTACTGGTTGGGGCATAGACTTGGATTACCGTGATATTGAATGGTTTGCCTTGGAGATGAACAGAGATCATTCTGTCGTTTTTGAGATTGCATCCAAGTACTGCATTTTGGACTCTTCCAATGCTGTGTGCCTCCACCTTATTCTCCTGGGACACTCGCTCTTGGAACTCGGCCAAGCAGCCTACAGGAGGCCCATGAGGGGATGCCACAGCCCCTGCCGAGCTCACAGCTCACAGCCTGTGCCAACCTACCAACCATCTGAAGGAGCCACCTTGAAGAGGGATCTTCAGCCCCTGGCTCAGTAGATGAACTCAGCCCAACATGAAAACACATGAGCATTTTGAATGAATGATAAGAAAATAAATGATTTATCTGTTTCAGATGATTACGTTTGTATGCAGAAATATACAAGTACATATTCTAACACTAGAATTCAAAGATCCTGAAAAAGCTATTCTATTATTTATAATATTTTGCTTAAGTGGTTGATTGAGTACAGCGACTATTTGTAGAACTCAGAAACAGTGGGTTACTTCCCAGACGGTCCAGTGGCCAAGACTCTCATTCCCAGTGCAGGGGGCCTGGGTTCAATTCCTGGTCAGGGAACTCGATCCCACATGCTACAGTTAAGGGTTCCCAGGATGCAACTAAAGAACACACGTGCTGCAACTGAGACTCATCACAGCTGAACAAATAAATACGTTTATTCTCCGTAATAGTAGGCTACATTTTAGTACTAAACAAACTACACGGAAGCTTTTATCCGAACTTCCTTTCACCTACAAGACACAAGTGGCTGTGCAGGGCTCACTTACGCTCTCCAGAAGCTGTTTGTGAAACAACAGCATAGCTTCAAGTAATTAGAGCTTATAAATGTTATTATTAAGTCAGCTGAACAACCCATCCAGAAATGTGTTTCAAAAATTATAAAACCTTTTTGTAGAATATTAAGTTTGGTTCTTGATTCAATGAAGGAATATAAATGGAAAAACACTTTGTGAACTATATATAAAACATTTTCCTAAGAGAAGTTGAGATTTTTTAAAAAGCTTATCACTTCAAAATCTAACAGTTAGCTACAGTTAGATATACATGACCAGAACACTGTAAATAATACATTTATAAATTCATTAATCCTTTTAAAAATTCCAGATGAATGAAAAGTTGTGCATTTTTAAATAGCTTCTTTGCCAAGAGGGGACTGGATTAGATGACCTCTCAAAGTTCTTTTCAGGGCCCATGAATCCAAGAGATGCACGCTGCCTTACTACCCACAGACACCAGATCAGAGGATTTTGAATTCAATTTCAATTACTTACATTCTGTGTGTTCTGCAAAAATGAAGAAGCTCACCTCAAGGCCTATATCAGTGAAGTGATAATTGAATCGTTTTTCATAACAAATAGCACAAATATAAAAATCGTTCATTTCTCAAAAACATATTACTTGCCTCTGATTTTATAAACATGAACATTATTTGCCTCTGATTTTAGTAATTTCTAAAATGCAACACTCTTACAAGAGCTACAGAAGAAAGTGAGACTATAATTAATAAAGTCTTCAAAAGAGCTTTGCCTAAATAAGCATATTTCATGCGGGTCCCCAAAACAAGAGGTTAAATGTTTCTCAGAATCACAGCGAAGATGTTTACGGAGGGGATTTTGACTGTGTTCAGTGGAATCAAATTAATATTCATGACTTCATCTGCATAAGCACTGGAAGGGCCTTATTTGATTCCTCAGTTTTCTGTATAAATATGTGTTTAAATATTTGCTACCTCAGAAGCAAAACCAGCAACTCATTAGACACTGGAAAAATTAAAGCAAAACATAAAAAGCAAATTTTGATCAAACGTAGTGGAAGGAGCAAGCCAGCGATCCCAGAGCATCTGTACGGTAAAATGGAATGCCACCTAGTTTTCTAAAAAGTGAAGATGCTAATTCTGCTGATGAAGACATTGTCTTCCCCTCTCGTGCCCTATTCATTATGCAAGACTGCAGAATATGAAGTGTGGCTGTGTGATCCAGCCGATCTAATGATCTCCCCCACCTGCTCATCTGGTACAGTTTTAATTAACACTCCAAGGAGGTTTGTCAAGAGTAATCAAAAACATTGTCGCTTATAAAGCTGTGGCAAGAAATCAATAGTTTTCATCAGAAAAGGTAAGGTCTGGCATAACTGAACCATTTAATTGCTTCATTCCAATAAACAAAAACTGCACACTTTAATGACTTGATTCGGGAGATCAATATGGAGCCGCAGCTCGCACTGGACAGCAACATGTGGTGGGGCGCCCGCAGCCCTTCGCCTTCCGAAAGCTGCATTTCTCTTTTTTATTTCATCCCCGAGCGGCAATGGGTGGCTGCGCCCACGCGGGGCCGTGATTTACGTGCGCTGGGTGACCTCCAGGGCCGTAAGACGGGGACGGGTGACTAGTTCTCAATGGTAAGCTCCTGGCACTTGACAAAGCGCCTGAAGCAGAATGAATTTACTTCTCTTTTCCTCCGTCATCAACAGGCCCTGCCCTGACCCCCGCTCTGACTCCTATAACAAGATCTCCTGTCGCCGCCGGAAAAATTTACTGTCTGCTCTCCTTCTCATTGAGCCTGAGTGAGGGCTGCCGGCGCCTTCACTGAACTGAGTCCACGGGAGATTTAACTAAACGCCAGCCCCAGTTTAAAAGCGAAGGCAGTGCATTTCCTGCAAAGCAGGAGGCGTTCAAAGGCATCTGTTTGCCCACGGCATGATTTTCTAACAAGCGAAACCTTTCTTCGGGCTACGTTTAAGGCAAAGCCACGCGTGGGCCCCCAGCCTCACTATTTCAATGTGGTGCCCTGAACGTGAAGCTCTCGTTTAAACGACACACCTTAAGAACTCTGTGTTCATCATCATTGCCGGAGAAGACGGATGTCCCCCGGCACTGAAGTCATTTTGAAGGTTACTCGAAAACAGAAATTGTTAACCGTGCAAAAACATCATATGTGATATGCATAAATGGAACCCCGTCCAATTCCGCTGCGATAACTACGCGGAGATGCAAGAGGAAATAAAGACATCAAACATTCTAAGCAGAAGATGTGCTCTGGCAACTTTCTTCACAGCGATATTTTCAAATACCTTGTCAAAAAGGACTTTTCAGCAGCAGCTTCAAAAATACCCAAATAATAAGTCTCAGCCTATTTGAACATTCATGACTGAAGTACAACAATGAAGCATAAACCCACATTTACGAAATGCACCTGATCTTAATAATCAGCTTAAAATACTTAAGCAGTCAAAACGGGTATTTGCAAACACTCGTGTCAACAGCACTGCAATTAAAAGACTGACGTGGGATGGTTTATTCCATCTCACTCAAGCCTCAACGCCGAAGTCCCACTCCCTCTTTAATTTTCAATTCTTCCGCCCTCCCTGCTTCACAGCTCCTGGCTATTGGCTTTTACAATCTGTCCCCAGAGAGTGAGGAGTTATTACCCCTGTCGATGGAAGAGAAAGGGATGTTATTCCCTTGTCACCCTCTGCGGCTCCAGCAGATTCCGAGTGCTGATGGATAGCCTTCACTGGAGAGAGGCTGCTGAGGCGCTGTGAGTCCTCGGGCCTGTCAGATCCATCCACCTGTGCCCCTGGCATTACTTACTGGAATCAGAGTGACACTCGGTGTCCCCAGAGACGACCAAAAACCTCCAGGAGCAAGCCCTGCACGGGCCGGCCTGCTGCCCAGGGGTAAACGCCTTGCAGGTGTCCAGGGCGCCCGGCAGAAAGGATGCTACCTCCTGGCATCTTGGCATCATGGTAAATGCAAGAATGGATGGGCGAAGCCCCTCACAATGGCCCTAAGTGTATCTTTCAAGGCACTGAGTATGTATAAACTTACAAGAAAGCTGAGGGACGCTAAGGGGACGCGGCCACCCTTGCCAGACTGCTCTCCAGCGTTTGATCCTTCTTGTCACTGTGCCTTCATCATTCCGACAGTCAGGAGACTGGAACTCTCTACTTAATTCATAACTTTCAGGGCCATATTTCTTTCTCTCAGATTCAAAATAGGACTAACTGCTTCCATCCATTGTCAAAAAGTCATTATTTACAGAATGATTTTTTAAATTTTATTATGAAAAATATCATAGATTACCTGGCCAGAAAATGTCAGCCAGGGGTACCCAATCCCAAGAAAGTGTCAGGCTCTAAATGGTGAGATGTTCCCGTGTTTTTTTTGTTTTTTTTTTAAATCAAGAGAACAAATCCACACTCTTCCATCTTTACTTTTCAGTAAGTTTAAATGCTTGAAAGGGACAGCAGCGCACGGATTCTGTGTCTAACGGCCTCGGCAAGAAGGAGCTGTGCCGTGCTTAGTCGCTCAGTCGTGTCCGACTCTGTGTGACCCCCTGGACTGTGGCCCTCCAGGCGCCTCTGTCCATGGAATTCTCCAGGCAAGAATACTGGAGTGAGTTGCCATGCCCTCCTCTAGGGGATCTTTCCAACCCAGGGAGCAAACCCAGGTCTTCCACATTGAGGGCGGATCCTTTACTGTCTGAACCACCAGGGAAGCCCAAGAATACTGGAGTGGGTAGCCTATCTCTTCTCCAGGAGATCTTCCCGACCCAGGAATCGAACCGGGGCCTCCTGCGTGGCAGGTGGATTCTTTACCAGCGGAGCTTCCAGGGAAGCCCAGGAGGAAGGTAGCTTCGGGACTGACTCAGCAGAAGCCAAGCCACTGTTCCATGCACGCGAATTTTCTTTCCCCACCTGACCCTGGCTTTGTGAGGCCCTCCCCCAGAGTTGCTGCTGTGCTTCGAATTGTACACATCAGCCAGCACATCCCTTGCCAAGACAGAACTCAGCCTCCTCTCTAGCACACACACCCGCAGTTTTCAAGACAGCTGCGTGTGCTCTCTGGTTCCTTAGACGGGCAAACTTGGCCCACGCCTTCCAGACACATTTGTTGTGGTAGGGGTCCCGTTCCCAGCAGGCGGGGGCGCTCCTTCTCAGGGGACAGGGGACCAGCATCACCAGCCCCCAGTCTCCTCCATCCTGTCCTGCGTGTCGCTGGCATCCACAGACATCATTAGCTGGTACAGCTTCGAGCCACATCACCCCCTTGCCAAGGCGCACAGCTGAGCCTGAGTCCACAGTTCAGCTGCTCTATACTGTGAGAAATTTCTTTGTTAGAAAGAAATATTTATTTATTTGAGTGTGTTGGGTCTTAGCTGTGGTGCACGGGCTCAGCTGATCCAAGGAGCGTGTGTGATCTCAGTTTCCCAACCAGGGAGCGAACCCAAGTCCGTTGCACTGGAAGGCAGATTCTTAACCACCGGACCACTGGGGAAGTCCCAGAAATTTCTTAACGAGGCACACAGCACTTTTATCCTCTTTGTCTCTGGTTTGCCCCGCACACCCATCCTCCTTGCTGTCTTTATCCCGAGGTGGGGGGTCAACAGGCTCTGCAGTCACTGCTCGGGAGGCCTGGAGACCTGCCCTGTGAGTCAGGAGGTCCCCATCCACACGAGGTCAAGGTCAGAGACCCCGGCCTGTGTCTGGGCTCCAAGACCCTTTGGTCACAAGACTTACCAGGACCTGTGCTTTAATTTGTTTATAAATTAGACACAACCAGCGGTCCCAAGAATCCTCAGAACCAAACGTGCTTCGGAATTTTCCGATTTCAGCAAGATCACGGGGCGCCGATCATCACACAACATTCCCAGGGCTCCGGGGTACCCCCTTTGCCACCTGACACAAGGGGGCGTCAGGCCTTCTGCAGACACGTGTGCTTATGCTGAGGACTCGGACAACTGTGCTCAGCAAAAGCTACGAGTAGCCACACAGCCACTCCAGTCAGCTCAGGCTGAGTCCACAAACGAATTGCAAACTAGCTTGCGCATTTCAGAGCTTTTGGACGTCAGGATAAGGGGTTGCAAACCTCTACTGTCACACAGTTATGGAGTAAAACTTAGGTCAAAAAGAGAGGCTAAAGGGAGATGGGGTAAAAACAAAACAGGCCGCGCCCACGCTCCCCTCCACGGGCCCACGCTCCCCTCCACGGGCCCACGGGCCCACGGGCCCACGCTCCCCTCCACGGGCCCACGCTCCCCTCCACGGGCCCACGGGCCCACGCTCCCCTCCACGGGCCCACGGGCCCACGGGCCCACGCTCCCCTCCACGGGCCCACGGTCTGCACACTCTGTCTTGGAAACCGCTGGACACCAGCGGACACACTGTTCTCAGGCTCCAGGAGGGGTGTGCACAGCTGAAAGCTGCTCCAGGCAGAAGGACGTGGGGCCACGTAACAGTGCCATGCTCTCCCTCCCCCAAGAGGAGACGCAAGACTTCACCTGGGCTACAGCTAGAAGCCAAGGCCCAGGGACTTCCTGGTGGTCTAGCAGCTAAGAAGCCACCTTCCAGCACAGAGGGCAAGGGTCTCGCGGCTAAGAAGCCACCTTCCAGCACAGAGGGCGAGGGTCCCATGCCTGGTCTAGGAACTAAGATCACACACACCACGGGGCAACTGAGCCGTCGCGCCGCAGCTGGAGAAGGCTGCTCGCCGCAACGAAGACCCAGTGCAGTCGGAACAGCCAATGTCCATGCCAACCCGCCCAGTCTCTCCCTCCTGAGGACACACAGGGCCTGCCTAGGAAACCGACCGATAACCCAGACAGAGGAGGAGAGCTCACAACTTGAGACAAGCAAAAGCCCCTTTGCTAAACCAGCTTGTTTATTAATGACAGGGGCACACGAACAAGTCTTTGCCTGTGTGTTTACTAGAACTCTTTCACGGATTAACAACCGATTTTGTTTCTCTAGAACTGACTCAGTCTTACCAGTTCTCACNCCCCTCACAATGGCCCTAAGTGTATCTTTCAAGGCACTGAGTATGTATAAACTTACAAGAAAGCTGAGGGACGCTAAGGGGACGCGGCCACCCTTGCCAGACTGCTCTCCAGCGTTTGATCCTTCTTGTCACTGTGCCTTCATCATTCCGACAGTCAGGAGACTGGAACTCTCTACTTAATTCATAACTTTCAGGGCCATATTTCTTTCTCTCAGATTCAAAATAGGACTAACTGCTTCCATCCATTGTCAAAAAGTCATTATTTACAGAATGATTTTTTAAATTTTATTATGAAAAATATCATAGACTACCTGGCCAGAAAATGTCAGCCAGGGGTACCCAATCCCAAGAAAGTGTCAGGCTCTAAATGGTGAGATGTTCCCGTTTTTTTTTTTTGTTTTTTTTTGTTTTTAATCAAGAGAACAAATCCACACTCTTCCATCTTTACTTTTCAGTAAGTTTAAATGCTTGAAAGGGACAGCAGCGCACGGATTCTGTGTCTAACGGCCTCGGCAAGAAGGAGCTGTGCCGTGCTTAGTCGCTCAGTCGTGTCCGACTCTGTGTGACCCCCTGGACTGTGGCCCTCCAGGCGCCTCTGTCCATGGAATTCTCCAGGCAAGAATACTGGAGTGAGTTGCCATGCCCTCCTCTAGGGGATCTTTCCAACCCAGGGAGCAAACCCAGGTCTTCCACATTGAGGGCGGATCCTTTACTGTCTGAGCCACCAGGGAAGCCCAAGAATACTGGAGTGGGTAGCCTATCTCTTCTCCAGGAGATCTTCCCGACCCAGGAATCGAACCGGGGCCTCCTGCGTGGCAGGTGGATTCTTTACCAGCGGAGCTTCCAGAGAAGCCTAGGAGGAAGGTAGCTTCGGGACTGACTCAGCAGAAGCCAAGCCACTGTTCCATGCACGCGAATTTTCTTTCCCCACCTGACCCTGGCTTTGTGAGGCCCTCCCCCAGAGTTGCTGCTGTGCTTCGAATTGTACACATCAGCCAGCACATCCCTTGCCAAGACAGAACTCAGCCTCCTCTCTAGCACACACACCCGCAGTTTTCAAGACAGCTGCGTGTGCTCTCTGGTTCCTTAGACGGGCAAACTTGGCCCACGCCTTCCAGACACATTTGTTGTGGTAGGGGTCCCGTTCCCAGCAGGCGGGGGCGCTCCTTCTCAGGGGACAGGGGACCAGCATCACCAGCCCCAGGTCTCCTCCATCCTGTCCTGCGTGTCGCTGGCATCCACAGACATCATTAGCTGGTACAGCTTCGAGCCACATCACCCCCTTGCCAAGGCGCACAGCTGAGCCTGAGTCCACAGTTCAGCTGCTCTATATTGTGAGAAATTTCTTTGTTAGAAAGAAATATTTATTTATTTGAGTGTGTTGGGTCTTAGCTGTGGTGCACGGGCTCAGCTGATCCAAGGAGCGTGTGTGATCTCAGTTTCCCAACCAGGGAGCGAACCCAAGTCCGTTGCACTGGAAGGCAGATTCTTAACCGCCGGACCACTGGGGAAGTCCCAGAAATTTCTTAATGAGGCACACAGCACTTTTATCCTCTTTGTCTCTGGTTTGCCCCGCACACCCATCCTCCTTGCTGTCTTTATCCCAAGGTGGGGGGTCAACAGGCTCTGCAGTCACTGCTCGGGAGGCCTGGAGACCTGCCCTGTGAGTCAGGAGGTCCCCATCCACATGAGGTCAAGGTCAGAGACCCCGGCCTGTGTCTGGGCTCCAAGACCCTTTGGTCACAAGACTTACCAGGACCTGTGCTTTAATTTGTTTATAAATTAGACACAACCAGCGGTCCCAAGAATCCTCAGAACCAAACGTGCTTCGGAATTTTCCGATTTCAGCAAGATCACGGGGCGCCGATCATCACACAACATTCCCAGGGCTCCGGGGTACCCCCTTTGCCACCTGACACAAGGGGGCGTCAGGCCTTCTGCAGACACGTGTGCTTATGCTGAGGACTCGGACAACTGTGCTCAGCAAAAGCTACGAGTAGCCACACAGCCACTCCAGTCAGCTCAGGCTGAGTCCACAACGAATTGCAAAGTAGCTTGAGCATTTCAGAGCTTTTGGACGTCAGGATAAGGGGTTGCAAACCTCTACTGTCACACAGTTATGGAGTAAAACTTAGGTCAAAAAGAGAGGCTAAAGGGAGATGGGGTAAAAACAAAACAGGCCGCGCCCACGCTCCCCTCCACGGGCCCACGCTCCCCTCCACGGGCCCACGGGCCCACGGGCCCACGCTCCCCTCCACGGGCCCACGCTCCCCTCCACGGGCCCACGGGCCCACGCTCCCCTCCACGGGCCCACGGGCCCACGGGCCCACGCTCCCCTCCACGGGCCCACGGTCTGCACACTCTGTCTTGGAAACCGCTGGACACCAGCGGACACACTGTTCTCAGGCTCCAGGAGGGGTGTGCACAGCTGAAAGCTGCTCCAGGCAGAAGGACGTGGGGCCACGTAACAGTGCCATGCTCTCCCTCCCCCAAGAGGAGACGCAAGACTTCACCTGGGCTACAGCTAGAAGCCAAGGCCCAGGGACTTCCTGGTGGTCTAGCAGCTAAGAAGCCACCTTCCAGCACAGAGGGCAAGGGTCTCGCGGCTAAGAAGCCACCTTCCAGCACAGAGGGCGAGGGTCCCATGCCTGGTCTAGGAACTAAGATCACACACACCACGGGGCAACTGAGCCGTCGCGCCGCAGCTGGAGAAGGCTGCTCGCCGCAACGAAGACCCAGTGCAGTCGGAACAGCCAATGTCCATGCCAACCCGCCCAGTCTCTCCCTCCTGAGGACACACAGGGCCTGCCTAGGAAACCGACCGATAACCCAGACAGAGGAGGAGAGCTCACAACTTGAGACAAGCAAAAGCCCCTTTGCTAAACCAGCTTGTTTATTAATGACAGGGGCACACGAACAAGTCTTTGCCTGTGTGTTTACTAGAACTCTTTCACGGATTAACAACCGATTTTGTTTCTCTAGAACTGACTCAGTCTTACCAGTTCTCACAGTAATATTGGGTTGGCCAAAAAGTTCATTTGGGTTTCTCCACGTTAAGGGAAAAACCTGAACCACGTTTTTGGCCAACCCAAACTTTTAGTACGGGTCAGTAATCTTATTTCCCACTCTGAGCTCTGCTGTCCCCATCCCCAGGGACCAGGTGAACTGAGGCACAAAGAAGGCTGAGGCACATAGATGAAGGGTAGGTTTTTGCTTGACGCCTTCAGTGAAGGGTTTTAAACTGTAGCATAAAGCACTTTCCACAGAGGTGCCATTCCTTGCTTGCTCTTATCCACATTTTCTTCTCATGAGAAGAACAACAGGAGACCAAGTGAGGGGCTGGTGGCGCCGGCGAACACCTAGACTGCTCCTAAAGACGGCCACTGTCTTCCCCCTGCACTTTCCCCTGGACGCACGCTTACTTTGCTTCTACTTAGCCCCCAGAGGCAGTGCTTTTCCCACCGCGGGTCAGTGCCCCCGTGGCAGTACTAGGAGCGCAAGCAGAGAGTGGACCCGACCCCCTCCTCCACTGCCCCCCACTCCTCCCTTCATCTCCCACCGAGGGGCCTGGGTCTGATGGGACAAAAAAGCATCTCTGTCGATTAATGCAGAAAGTTTTAGAAGTTCACGCCAGCTGCGCTCTTATTCACAAGTTCCTCAGCTTGACCCTCACAAGTACCAATTAAAGGGATGATATTACACAGCGGTTTTAGCTCTGGAGTCAGTATTCCATGCCCGGAGGAATTCCATTTGCATATAATTTGTGCTTACTTCATGTCAGCCTTTATCAAAATGTCCTGAGCCTCTTTTTCAACAAAGACAGGCTTCTTACACCCAGAGTTGTGAGATTCCCCAAAGAGGGCTGATCAATCTCAAATCCAAGTTCGAGAACTGCCCTAAAGACAAACTCTCCTAAATATCAAGGAACACAGAGATTTAAATTCACCAAAATTTCCCCTGAAAAGAGAAAGACATTCTTTGTCGCCTGCATTGTGAAATGTGTTTTGTAGTTTATTATATATTTGTCTCCCATTCACGTCATAGGTTCAGCCAAAAAAAAAAAAAAATTCCCATTGTGTAAAGACAGTACCTAATTAAAACTTGACGGTCCAGTAGAATCCTAGCTCAGGACCTCTTCAAAGTATCAGACCGAGTCCAGCCATGTTGCCAGGAGCTAATGCTGTTCCCCAGCTGACAGACAGACAAGCAAGTAAGCAAGTCACCTTATCCACAGCGCTGCTTTTGAGTTCTGGAGCAGCCCTGTCCGTCAGAAACACGCCAGCCACACACTAAACGTCACATTTTCTTGTAGCCACTTCAAAAAAGGGAAAGAGAAACAGAGGAAATTTTACAAATATATTGTTTCATTTTAAGTGCTATTATTCCAACATGTGATTTACAGAATAAAATTATTAATGAGGTGTTTTATGATCTTTATTTCATAGTAAATCTTTGCAATGCAACGCATATTTTACAGTCAGGAGGTTTCTCAATTTGAACTACCAATTTTCATCAGATATAATGGATACGTTTAGGTTTTACAAAATTTAAAGTAAAAAATGCAGACTCACATACTTACTACTTTGTTCCAAATCTTACTGAAAGTTTTCTGATAACTGACTTGAGTCACCACTTTTTCCTATTTTAATTTTACTTTTAATTTGTCACAACTTAAAATTGAGTTTTCCAAGTTGTAGGAACTACTTTGCAAGCACATGGTAGCCTCGTGCGGCTGAGCGGGACTGAACCGGACGCGGTGCCTCCTGCGCAGGCAGCAGGCTGGGGGCGGGAGCGGCCTCACGCTGCACACCCGGGGCAAGCAGCTGGGCAAGCGGCAGTCCCCGCGGGCTGTGTCCTCAGCGCTGCAGGGGGGGGTCCCCTGCTGCCACGCAGGCTGCTGGGGGTGGGAAGGCAGCTCCCGTCCTGCAGCCCAGTCCCCTCGAAAGAGCCCGTCTCTCTCAGCTCTGATCAGGAGGTGCACCCACGAGGATCACGGGCCAGAGGAGTGACTACAGGACCCAGATGGCCCCCGGTCGGGAAGGGCGTGAAAGACCAGGGGAGCCTCAGAGCGGCGCAGGTGGGACAGGTGGACACAGGTGGGGCTCAGGGATGCTTAGAGAGCCAGGCACAGGGTCGACCTTGCTGCTGCTGCTGTTCGGTCACCAAGCCGTGTCCAGCTCTCCTGAGACCCCGTGGACTGTAGCACACCAGGCTCCCTCCCCTCTCCTCCACCATCTCCTGGAGTTTCCTCAAACTCATGCTTGAGTCAATGATGCTATCCAACCATCTCGTCCTCTGTCGTCTCCTTCTCCTCCTGCCCTCAATCTTTCCCAGCATCGGGGTCTTTTCCAACGAGTTGGCTCTTCACATCAGGTAGCCAGAGTATTGGAGCTTCAGCATCATTCCTTGCAAAGAATATTCAGGGTTTATTTCCATTAGGATTGACTGGTTTGATCTTCCGTCTCTTTATTAGAAGGATAAAAGTCAAGGTCTCCAGCAGATTCTAGCAATTACTCTCAGAAATTCTAATGGTCAAGAAGTTTGATGCCTTTTTAACTGCATCCAACTTTCATGTTAGATGTTCCCACATTTACATCACAAATTAAACAGTCTGAGAATCTGTGTATTAAGATCAACAAGTTCACAAAATTGTTTAAAATGTATGTAGGATACATATATATATAATTACGACTGACTCATGTTGATGTATAGCAGAGACCACCGCAACATTGTAAAGCAATTATCCTCCAAAAAAAATAAAAGAAAAAAATGTATGTATAAACGGATAAAATAAATACTGTATGGTTCTACTTGTATGAGGTCCCCAGAGTAGGCACATTAATNTCCCGTTTTTTTTTTTTGTTTTTTTTTGTTTTTAATCAAGAGAACAAATCCACACTCTTCCATCTTTACTTTTCAGTAAGTTTAAATGCTTGAAAGGGACAGCAGCGCACGGATTCTGTGTCTAACGGCCTCGGCAAGAAGGAGCTGTGCCGTGCTTAGTCGCTCAGTCGTGTCCGACTCTGTGTGACCCCCTGGACTGTGGCCCTCCAGGCGCCTCTGTCCATGGAATTCTCCAGGCAAGAATACTGGAGTGAGTTGCCATGCCCTCCTCTAGGGGATCTTTCCAACCCAGGGAGCAAACCCAGGTCTTCCACATTGAGGGCGGATCCTTTACTGTCTGAGCCACCAGGGAAGCCCAAGAATACTGGAGTGGGTAGCCTATCTCTTCTCCAGGAGATCTTCCCGACCCAGGAATCGAACCGGGGCCTCCTGCGTGGCAGGTGGATTCTTTACCAGCGGAGCTTCCAGAGAAGCCTAGGAGGAAGGTAGCTTCGGGACTGACTCAGCAGAAGCCAAGCCACTGTTCCATGCACGCGAATTTTCTTTCCCCACCTGACCCTGGCTTTGTGAGGCCCTCCCCCAGAGTTGCTGCTGTGCTTCGAATTGTACACATCAGCCAGCACATCCCTTGCCAAGACAGAACTCAGCCTCCTCTCTAGCACACACACCCGCAGTTTTCAAGACAGCTGCGTGTGCTCTCTGGTTCCTTAGACGGGCAAACTTGGCCCACGCCTTCCAGACACATTTGTTGTGGTAGGGGTCCCGTTCCCAGCAGGCGGGGGCGCTCCTTCTCAGGGGACAGGGGACCAGCATCACCAGCCCCAGGTCTCCTCCATCCTGTCCTGCGTGTCGCTGGCATCCACAGACATCATTAGCTGGTACAGCTTCGAGCCACATCACCCCCTTGCCAAGGCGCACAGCTGAGCCTGAGTCCACAGTTCAGCTGCTCTATATTGTGAGAAATTTCTTTGTTAGAAAGAAATATTTATTTATTTGAGTGTGTTGGGTCTTAGCTGTGGTGCACGGGCTCAGCTGATCCAAGGAGCGTGTGTGATCTCAGTTTCCCAACCAGGGAGCGAACCCAAGTCCGTTGCACTGGAAGGCAGATTCTTAACCGCCGGACCACTGGGGAAGTCCCAGAAATTTCTTAATGAGGCACACAGCACTTTTATCCTCTTTGTCTCTGGTTTGCCCCGCACACCCATCCTCCTTGCTGTCTTTATCCCAAGGTGGGGGGTCAACAGGCTCTGCAGTCACTGCTCGGGAGGCCTGGAGACCTGCCCTGTGAGTCAGGAGGTCCCCATCCACATGAGGTCAAGGTCAGAGACCCCGGCCTGTGTCTGGGCTCCAAGACCCTTTGGTCACAAGACTTACCAGGACCTGTGCTTTAATTTGTTTATAAATTAGACACAACCAGCGGTCCCAAGAATCCTCAGAACCAAACGTGCTTCGGAATTTTCCGATTTCAGCAAGATCACGGGGCGCCGATCATCACACAACATTCCCAGGGCTCCGGGGTACCCCCTTTGCCACCTGACACAAGGGGGCGTCAGGCCTTCTGCAGACACGTGTGCTTATGCTGAGGACTCGGACAACTGTGCTCAGCAAAAGCTACGAGTAGCCACACAGCCACTCCAGTCAGCTCAGGCTGAGTCCACAACGAATTGCAAAGTAGCTTGAGCATTTCAGAGCTTTTGGACGTCAGGATAAGGGGTTGCAAACCTCTACTGTCACACAGTTATGGAGTAAAACTTAGGTCAAAAAGAGAGGCTAAAGGGAGATGGGGTAAAAACAAAACAGGCCGCGCCCACGCTCCCCTCCACGGGCCCACGCTCCCCTCCACGGGCCCACGGGCCCACGGGCCCACGCTCCCCTCCACGGGCCCACGCTCCCCTCCACGGGCCCACGGGCCCACGCTCCCCTCCACGGGCCCACGGGCCCACGGGCCCACGCTCCCCTCCACGGGCCCACGGTCTGCACACTCTGTCTTGGAAACCGCTGGACACCAGCGGACACACTGTTCTCAGGCTCCAGGAGGGGTGTGCACAGCTGAAAGCTGCTCCAGGCAGAAGGACGTGGGGCCACGTAACAGTGCCATGCTCTCCCTCCCCCAAGAGGAGACGCAAGACTTCACCTGGGCTACAGCTAGAAGCCAAGGCCCAGGGACTTCCTGGTGGTCTAGCAGCTAAGAAGCCACCTTCCAGCACAGAGGGCAAGGGTCTCGCGGCTAAGAAGCCACCTTCCAGCACAGAGGGCGAGGGTCCCATGCCTGGTCTAGGAACTAAGATCACACACACCACGGGGCAACTGAGCCGTCGCGCCGCAGCTGGAGAAGGCTGCTCGCCGCAACGAAGACCCAGTGCAGTCGGAACAGCCAATGTCCATGCCAACCCGCCCAGTCTCTCCCTCCTGAGGACACACAGGGCCTGCCTAGGAAACCGACCGATAACCCAGACAGAGGAGGAGAGCTCACAACTTGAGACAAGCAAAAGCCCCTTTGCTAAACCAGCTTGTTTATTAATGACAGGGACACACGAACAAGTCTTTGCCTGTGTGTTTACTAGAACTCTTTCACGGATTAACAACCGATTTTGTTTCTCTAGAACTGACTCAGTCTTACCAGTTCTCACAGTAATATTGGGTTGGCCAAAAAGTTCATTTGGGTTTCTCCACGTTAAGGGAAAAACCTGAACCACGTTTTTGGCCAACCCAAACTTTTAGTACGGGTCAGTAATCTTATTTCCCACTCTGAGCTCTGCTGTCCCCATCCCCAGGGACCAGGTGAACTGAGGCACAAAGAAGGCTGAGGCACATAGATGAAGGGTAGGTTTTTGCTTGACGCCTTCAGTGAAGGGTTTTAAACTGTAGCATAAAGCACTTTCCACAGAGGTGCCATTCCTTGCTTGCTCTTATCCACATTTTCTTCTCATGAGAAGAACAACAGGAGACCAAGTGAGGGGCTGGTGGCGCCGGCGAACACCTAGACTGCTCCTAAAGACGGCCACTGTCTTCCCCCTGCACTTTCCCCTGGACGCACGCTTACTTTGCTTCTACTTAGCCCCCAGAGGCAGTGCTTTTCCCACCGCGGGTCAGTGCCCCCGTGGCAGTACTAGGAGCGCAAGCAGAGAGTGGACCCGACCCCCTCCTCCACTGCCCCCCACTCCTCCCTTCATCTCCCACCGAGGGGCCTGGGTCTGATGGGACAAAAAAGCATCTCTGTCGATTAATGCAGAAAGTTTTAGAAGTTCACGCCAGCTGCGCTCTTATTCACAAGTTCCTCAGCTTGACCCTCACAAGTACCAATTAAAGGGATGATATTACACAGCGGTTTTAGCTCTGGAGTCAGTATTCCATGCCCGGAGGAATTCCATTTGCATATAATTTGTGCTTACTTCATGTCAGCATTTATCAAAATGTCCTGAGCCTCTTTTTCAACAAAGACAGGCTTCTTACACCGAGTTGTGAGATTCCCCAAAGAGGGCTGATCAATCTCAAATCCAAGTTCGAGAACTGCCCTAAAGACAAACTCTCCTAAATATCAAGGAACACAGAGATTTAAATTCACCAAAATTTCCCCTGAAAAGAGAAAGACATTCTTTGTCGCCTGCATTGTGAAATGTGTTTTGTAGTTTATTATATATTTGTCTCCCATTCACGTCATAGGTTCAGCCAAAAAAAAAAAAAAAAATTCCCATTGTGTAAAGACAGTACCTAATTAAAACTTGACGGTCCAGTAGAATCCTAGCTCAGGACCTCTTCAAAGTATCAGACCGAGTCCAGCCATGTTGCCAGGAGCTAATGCTGTTCCCCAGCTGACAGACAGACAAGCAAGTAAGCAAGTCACCTTATCCACAGCGCTGCTTTTGAGTTCTGGAGCAGCCCTGTCCGTCAGAAACACGCCAGCCACACACTAAACGTCACATTTTCTTGTAGCCACTTCAAAAAAGGGAAAGAGAAACAGAGGAAATTTTACAAATATATTGTTTCATTTTAAGTGCTATTATTCCAACATGTGATTTACAGAATAAAATTATTAATGAGGTGTTTTATGATCTTTATTTCATAGTAAATCTTTGCAATGCAACGCATATTTTACAGTCAGGAGGTTTCTCAATTTGAACTACCAATTTTCATCAGATATAATGGATACGTTTAGGTTTTACAAAATTTAAAGTAAAAAATGCAGACTCACATACTTACTACTTTGTTCCAAATCTTACTGAAAGTTTTCTGATAACTGACTTGAGTCACCACTTTTTCCTATTTTAATTTTACTTTTAATTTGTCACAACTTAAAATTGAGTTTTCCAAGTTGTAGGAACTACTTTGCAAGCACATGGTAGCCTCGTGCGGCTGAGCGGGACTGAACCGGACGCGGTGCCTCCTGCGCAGGCAGCAGGCTGGGGGCGGGAGCGGCCTCACGCTGCACACCCGGGGCAAGCAGCTGGGCAAGCGGCAGTCCCCGCGGGCTGTGTCCTCAGCGCTGCAGGGGGGGGTCCCCTGCTGCCACGCAGGCTGCTGGGGGTGGGAAGGCAGCTCCCGTCCTGCAGCCCAGTCCCCTCGAAAGAGCCCGTCTCTCTCAGCTCTGATCAGGAGGTGCACCCACGAGGATCACGGGCCAGAGGAGTGACTACAGGACCCAGATGGCCCCCGGTCGGGAAGGGCGTGAAAGACCAGGGGAGCCTCAGAGCGGCGCAGGTGGGACAGGTGGACACAGGTGGGGCTCAGGGATGCTTAGAGAGCCAGGCACAGGGTCGACCTTGCTGCTGCTGCTGTTCGGTCACCAAGCCGTGTCCAGCTCTCCTGAGACCCCGTGGACTGTAGCACACCAGGCTCCCTCCCCTCTCCTCCACCATCTCCTGGAGTTTCCTCAAACTCATGCTTGAGTCAATGATGCTATCCAACCATCTCGTCCTCTGTCGTCTCCTTCTCCTCCTGCCCTCAATCTTTCCCAGCATCGGGGTCTTTTCCAACGAGTTGGCTCTTCACATCAGGTAGCCAGAGTATTGGAGCTTCAGCATCATTCCTTGCAAAGAATATTCAGGGTTTATTTCCATTAGGATTGACTGGTTTGATCTTCCGTCTCTTTATTAGAAGGATAAAAGTCAAGGTCTCCAGCAGATTCTAGCAATTACTCTCAGAAATTCTAATGGTCAAGAAGTTTGATGCCTTTTTAACTGCATCCAACTTTCATGTTAGATGTTCCCACATTTACATCACAAATTAAACAGTCTGAGAATCTGTGTATTAAGATCAACAAGTTCACAAAATTGTTTAAAATGTATGTAGGATACATATATATATAATTACGACTGACTCATGTTGATGTATAGCAGAGACCACCGCAACATTGTAAAGCAATTATCCTCCAAAAAAAATAAAAGAAAAAAATGTATGTATAAACGGATAAAATAAATACTGTATGGTTCTACTTGTATGAGGTCCCCAGAGTAGGCACATTAATAGACAGGAAATGGAAAGGTGGTTGCTAGGAGCTGGGGGAGGGGTGAGAGTTTAAGCTGTCTCTTATACACATCTAAGAGAAACAGAGGAAATTTTACAAATATATTGTTTCATTTTAAGTGCTATTATTCCAACATGTGATTTACAGAATAAAATTATTAATGAGGTGTTTTATGATCTTTATTTCATAGTAAATCTTTGCAATGCAACGCATATTTTACAGTCAGGAGGTTTCTCAATTTGAACTACCAATTTTCATCAGATATAATGGATACGTTTAGGTTTTACAAAATTTAAAGTAAAAAATGCAGACTCACATACTTACTACTTTGTTCCAAATCTTACTGAAAGTTTTCTGATAACTGACTTGAGTCACCACTTTTTCCTATTTTAATTTTACTTTTAATTTGTCACAACTTAAAATTGAGTTTTCCAAGTTGTAGGAACTACTTTGCAAGCACATGGTAGCCTCGTGCGGCTGAGCGGGACTGAACCGGACGCGGTGCCTCCTGCGCAGGCAGCAGGCTGGGGGCGGGAGCGGCCTCACGCTGAACATCCGGGGCAAGCAGCTGGGCAAGCGGCAGTCCCCGCGGGCTGTGTCCTCAGCGCTGCAGGGGGGGGTCCCCTGCTGCCACGCAGG
>SJYW01051989.1:255173-277542 GCA_006410735.1 Raphicerus campestris
GCACACACGCTGCAAGGGCAGCGCCGTTTTGAGGGCGACTCTCAGCCACACCGCCCGAGAGTGACCGTCCTGCTCGGGGCATCTGTTCGGAAGGTTATGCTCGCTCCCGAGGACGGGCAAGTCGAGAGACCCTCCTCGCGTGCCTGAGACATCACCTGGCTCCCGGGTTCAGAGCAGAGAAAAGGGCGTGAGGGGGTCCCCCAGGGGTTACCCACACCTTCCGCACCAGCTGACGCCCCTCGCCCGCGGGGAGTCGTGTTGGAACGTCGGCGTCCTTCGAACTATGACCAGCATCAGTAAGGAGTGATATTTCAGAGGCACTTGGTGTCTGTGGTTTGATGTTTAATCGATGGACTTCTACTGACAAGCCCCCACATCCGAGGCCTTCTGAAGACCCCATTCCTTTCCAGCTGGAGCCGCAGAGCAGGGACCAAGGGGGACTTGGCCTTCCTTCCAACAGTCTGGACTCACCCAGGCTGCGGGGCGGGCACGTGTAGACCGGCCCTGGTCCCCACATACGCGCCTGCTCCACAGAGATTAACCCACGGCCAGCGTCCACGTGCGCTCCCAGGCGCGTGTGAAACCAGCTGGAATGGCCTTTCCAGCAGACCTTTACCGCAGGAGAGGGGCTGTTTCCCTCTAAGTAAGCACCTCACGGGGATTCCCATTACATAAAACTACTTGACGATGACCCAATTTGTTCATTCAAGAGGATAAATTCCTCCTAGACATACATTATTGTTGTTATGGTTTCCGTTGTTAAATTATACATAAAAGGCCACCAAGCCTGTTTCAGAAATGCAGTGTTTTCAGAACATGAATCTTAATGAGATCCTTATTTTAAATGATGCCTGAGAGTGTGCTGTATCTTAGATCGCTCTTTATACTTTCACCAATTTGTAATCCTAAATGCATTTCCTAAAAATTGTTGTAAAATACATTTTCTTAGAATATGTTCATTCACCACCTGAGACGGGCCTGTTTGTTGTTCAGTTAAGTCGTGTCTGACTCTCTGTGGCCCCATGGACTGCAGCATGCCAGGCTCCTCTTGCTCTTGCAAAAGGAAATTCGAATATGGAGAGTTACCTCAAATTCATATTCATTGAGTGGGTGATGCTATCTAACCATCTCATCTTCTGCTTTTAATCTCTCCTAGCGTCAGGGCCTCAGGTAGCCAAAGAGCTAAGAGCCAAGAGCTTCAGCATCAGTCTTTCCAGTGAATATTCAGGGTTGTTGCCTTTTTGGTTATTTTGGGGCGAACAAAGGATAGAATGTACAATTAAAAGAGGTTTTCCAAAATGATGCACTCTTTCACGCCCATCTCCTGCAAAATAAGCCCCTTCAGGGTTTGTCTTTCCTAGGTCCACTCTTCCTCTGTAAACTTTCCCCACTTCTCTGACAAAGTGTTTTTAAGCATGAACAAATCCATAGATGTACACTTCCCAAAGTGTGGTTCTTCCAACACCAGTCTTGCAAGATCACCTGTGGAAAGGAAGTCGGCCAGAGCACCTGGGAAAACTGTTCATTCTCCCCTTGCGATGTTTCCACATCACACCAGGCTCTCATTCAAGACACCAGCAGAGCTTGCCGTGGGTCAGCATTTCTCAGATCTGAGTGTGCAAACTGTGTCCAAACAAGGCGCAATAACACGCCGTGAGACTTTCACTTCTAGGATTACATGTTAGGAATTAGTGCTTTAAACCAGCTGATGTATGGACGGGTCATTCATGCTGGGATAAGCCAAGCTGCAGCATAAGAATTTTTTCCAGAGAATGAAAAGGAAGCTGACCCTAGTTGCCCTTAATGAATTTCATAAATCCACTGCATTTTAAAAATGCTTTAAATATTAGGTGAACAATCAACAGATGAATAGATAAAGATGTGATATGCAGAGATGGGTGCACACATATATATATAATGGAACATTGAAAGTGAAGTCACTCAGTCATGTCCAACTCCTTGTGACCCCATGGACTGTAGCCTACCAGGCTCTTCCCTCCATGGGATTCTCCAGGCAAGAGTACTGGAGTGGGTTGCCATTTCCTTTCTGAGCCATGAAAAGAATGAAGTCTTGCCATTTGCAACAACATGATGGATTGGAGGGTATTATGCTCAGCAAAATAAATCAGACAGAGAAAGGCAAATACCATATAATTTCACAGTATATGTGAAACAAAAAAACATAGCAAGACAGAAGCAGAGCCATAGACACAGAGGACGGACAGGCAGTGGTCAGGGCAGAGGGGAGGGAACGGAGGGGGGAGGAGAGCGGGACCCAGAGGCACGAACTCCCAGCCGCGAAACTAATGAGGCGCACACGGTGGGAGCCGAGTCAGCACCTGTGTAACGCCTGTGCAGTGGCAGGTGTGGACTAGATTCTCGTGGTGATCAGTTTCAAATGTATAGAAATGTTGAATCACAATGTTGTGTAACAAGAATTCACATGGCGCTATAGGTCCATTATACTTCAGAGACAAACACTCAAACAGCTCATAGCAAAAGAGATCAGGCTTCTGGTTTCCAGAAGCTAGGGGTGGCGGAAGGGGGACTCGATGAAAGTGCTCAAAAGGGACAAACTTCCCCAACAAGGGTTTACTGTACAGCACAGGGAACCATACTCAAGACTGTGACAGCTATAAAAGAAAAGAGTCTGAAAAAACAGATATGCATGTGTGCACAACTGAATTTATACACCTAAAGCTAACACAGCATTATAAATCAAATATACACTTTTGATTTACACATTATAAATCAAATATACTTCTATAAAAATAAAAAAAAATTTTTAAGTAAAAAGGTCTCTGGAATTCAGAGGAAACAGAACATTCAAAAATGTATCAATTATTGTGAAAGCAATCTGATTCTATGTAGATCATTTGAAAGCAAAAGGAATGTGAGGAAAGAAAGGAATAGAAAATCTCCTATATTCCTGCCCTCCAAAAAAGGTATGAACCTCAAGTTATAAGTACTAGGAATGTAATGTACAATATAATAAATGTATTTAGCACTGCTGTATGTTGTAAACAAAAGCTATTAATAGTAAATCCTAAGAGTTCCCAACACAAGAAAAAAATTTTTTCTATTTCTGTAATTTTGTGTCTATTTGACATGATGGATGTTCACTAAACTGTGATAATCTTTTCATGATGTTTCTAAGTCAAATCATTATGCTCTAGACCTTAAACTTATATAGTGCTGATGTCAATTACCCCCAATAAAACTGGGAAAATATATATATACATGTATATATATATTCTGTGTATATATGTATATACACAATATAAATGTATATAAATAGACACTGTGTCAAAACTCTGAAACTACACAGAAAAAGAAGTTTCCAGAAATAATCTCTTCTTGCCCATGGGAGCTACAACCCCAAGGAAGGCAGACACCATCTTTGCTGAGTCAGCCCCCAGCACAGCTGCGGTTTTAGACACCCCTGCCCTAGACACAGTCTCCTGCCGTGCTCAGGAGAGGGGCCCCAGTCCAAACCTGCTCTATTGCTTGAATCCCACCTTTGTCCCCGAAGACCATCCTGCCCGCCAACCGGCTCTATGTTCCCAGAGGCCTGCATGGTTGACAAGGCTTTTCAACCTCTTCTTTCCCATACAGCAGAGGGCAAAAAAAGACACAACCATCATCCTTGAGATCAAGAAAGTCAAACTAGCAGCCTAATGGCTGCTCAANCTGCCCTAGACACAGTCTCCTGCCGTGCTCAGGAGAGGGGCCCCAGTCCAAACCTGCTCTACTGCTTGAACCCCACCTTTGTCCCCGAAGACCATCCTGCCCACCAACCGGCTCTATGTTCCCAGAGGCCTGCATGGTTGACAAGTCTTTTCAACCTCTTCTTTCCCGTACAGCAGAGGGCAAAAAAAGACACAACCATCATCCTTGAGATCAAGAAAGTCAAACTAGCAGCCTAATGGCTGCTCAAGCTGTGGCCCATCTGGACCGACTTGGATTCAATAAAACCTTTTATAAAAGGAACTCCAGGTGTTTCAAGCACCTGACCTAATAGGAAGCAAGGAGCAGCCACGTGAAAGGAGCTGTATTGAAATTTCTCCATCAGAAAATCTTTAGAAAGTGAGAGAGAAGCATTTTTTTAATCAAACTTTTTATTTTGTATTGGAGTATAGCTGATTAACAATGTTGTGATAGTTTCAGGTGGACTGCAAAGGGACTTAAAACACTTAATAAATCTCATGTAGACAACGCTTCCTACCCAGGGCTCCCACTAGGGCCTTTCTCTGCACGCCTCCCCACACACGCATCAAGGCGCAACAGGTAACATGAGCATAACTGTGAAATTAGGCATGGGATTGGGCTCATGTTTCTCTCAACACTTTGTGGAAAAAAATAGATGCTCCACAAATACTAATTAATTGGTTAATTAACTGATCAGCTGATGCCCCTTCTAAAGTTATTTATTATCCGAGAGAGCCTGGACTTACACTGAGAAGACTTTGTTCCTGTTTTACCCCCAGGAGACTATTTTTTATTTCAAAGGAGTCTCACAGTTTAAACTGGACTGTGAAAAATGAACCAGAACAGGCGGGCAGATACTTCTCAGAATCTATTCCACCCACAAAATTTGCATTACGTCTGATGGTATTTGTCAGACGCCCTCAAGCCCTTCCTATTTATCATCCTCTCCCAGAATAGCTGGAATCTGTGCATATTTGCTTTCTGTCCCCTAATAATTATGAATTTATGGAAACTTCTTAAAGGAATGGAAATGATAGGCAAAAATAGATTCCTCTCAGCCCACCAAATGATTGCTTTTAAAGATATAAACAAGCTTAATTTCATCGCTAAGAACTATAGGTTATCACATCACATATACCATTAAACAAGTGAGTTTGCCTTGAGAAAGTTCACTGTGCTCAGCTATATGAAACCCAGCATCTGCTTCTTTAAATAATCATATTTGAATTGGCTAGATACGTTTAAAGTAGAAAATGTTATCCAGTGGGCATCTGGTTAAGAATTTGCAAGCAAAGATCCCTGCTTCTCATACTTTCACAGCAAATGAAAGTGATACTTAACTATCAAAATTAAAACCCTCTGAATCCACCTACATGAGGCAACTTCCCCTTTTCCTGTTATTTTTAACCCCCACAAAGTGGAAGAACTGAAAGAGCTCTTTCGGTGCTGATGCAAAAACCTGGTCTTTTTCTGTTCAGAGGTCATTTCTTCAGGCAGTTTATAGCATCTTTGAACAATGATACTCTGTGGTAAAATCAAGTGTTAATCATAGCTTGGGAAATTATCATCGGTTTTATCAGCGCTTTTGATTCTGCCAATGATTGAGGTCTGTGCATTTCTGGCGTGGTGCTCAGCGCCCCAGGAAACATTTACCAAACGTTGTCTTTGGATGCTTGTGACCTTTCAAACCCCAGGCTACCCCTTCAGCCGTGCTCTCCTTCTCCAGGGATGGAGGCCTCGTATCCACAGTGTGCAAGCGGAAGCGGGGTGACAGACAGGCTCTCCTTTCACAGGGCTTCTCTCCTGTCGGGAAAATGGGGCCGCTGCAGGCCGCTGTTTACCCTGCCACCTCTCGGCCTTACCAGAAATGACACCTCCACGCAGAGCCCTGCCGCATGCTGTCTCCCCGAGGCATTTGTGCTTTTACATGAGGGGAAGGACTCAGAGACCCTCCTGGAGAGAAAGTTGTGAAAGCCCTGGACCTTCTTTCTGGGGAAAAACGCGTGCACACAAAAATCCTGACCCTGAAGGCCTCCCCACGCCTGAGAACACCACCCACCCAGCGGCGCAGCCTCGGGTTTTGTGCGATGACCAAAAAAAATCTGCAGCGTGGAAGAAAGCGGGCGACCCGGGAGGGCCACCAGATGTGAGACTCAGAAGGGTAAGTCTGATTTTTAGTTCAAAATTGGCTGTGTATTGAAAGAATTTTAGAAAATAAATAAATAACCTCCATCAACCTTTCCCTGCAGCCCAGAATGTTTGAATTTCAAAGTTAATCAGTGGGAAAGGCTCACTGGGAGTTCCAGGTGACATTTCCAACAGAAGCCTGATGTTTCGACACCCCCGTGTTGACCTCACAAGTCGGCCCAGAGCTGGGTTTTGGGCAGGTGGCAGTCTGGAGCCTGTGGTCTGATCACTGGCTTGGTTCACAGCGATGCCATCTGGTCCTGTGAACGCTGCTGCCGCCCAGCCTCCTCCGCCGCCTCTGCGCTGCTCTGGACAGCGTGCGCGCTCAGCCACTCAGCCGCGTCCCACTCTGCAGCCCCGTGGACTTTGGCCCCCCAGGCTCCTCTGTCCATGGGGTTTCCCAGGCAAGAGCACCAGAGTGGGTCCCCATGCCCTCCTCCAGGGGATCTTCCCGACGCAGGGATAGAGCCCGCGTCTCCTGCACTGTCGGGCGGGTTCTTTACCTCTGAGCCACCTGGGAAGCCCTGTTCTAAACATACCCTGTGCTTTCCTGATCTGGAGTCCTCCCCACCGCCCCACCTCCCATTTCCCACCTAGGGAGGGGAATGCACGGTCCTTATCTGAGTAGCTGCTGGGACTCATCCACCTGGTCTTCCTCCCTAATGGGTGATTGGCAGACACCTAAAGAGCTATCGATCCACCCGGCCGGTCCAATGCCCTGCTCTTTCTACCTGTCAGCGTGCCCAAGGTACTGACCCAGAAACACTTGTAACCCTACACACGTCCCCTCCTTGAGACAAACACTCTCTTCACGGGGTCCCCTGTGCCCGCTGTAGACTCGGGGAAGAAGTTATCCTTAACGTCGCTGGACACAGAACCTGATGGCTCTGTCTGCCCAGAGGACAAGAAGCCCTCTCAGTCCGCCTTTTGTTCTCACTGAGTTTGAGTCTTATCTTTGCTTTGTTACTCTCATAGCTCTCAGGTAGCTTGTCATTCCAGCAGCATGTATAGTATTTTATCCTGAAAAATAATCATCGTTATTTTATGGGTGGGAGAGAGCTTCCCCAACATGCCGTGTGTTGCTACAGCTAAGACTGATTTGACAGACTCTTAGCTGCTGAAGCCATGAGCCTTAATAATGTCGCCTCTAGCCCAGGCTGGGCTGCTTCAGGAGTTTTATTAATGTAATAAAATGTAGCTTTTACAGCTATCTACAGCATGTAACTACAAATGCATATTATTGATATTATCAGTGTGATGCTTGAGTCTCCTTTTCCATTAATGGAAACGCTGCATTTTATACATGAGTTATACAAAGAATTAATGACGGTGTATACAAGTCTGTCTACGACAAAGTAGATATTTTAGAAGCAATTATACTCATATGAGAGCAATCCTTTCTTGAATAACAGCTTTTGTTCCAAAGTTGATTTTAAATTCATTTGTTCATAAACATAACATGATCCTCACAAGGAAAAAAGTGAACACAGTCAATTAAAGCTGAGGTGTTTGGTTTGTCTGTTTGTTTTCTGGCTGGCCCTGCCGGCTTACAGGACCTTAGTTCCCCAACCAGGGACTGAACCTGGGCCCTGCAGCGAGAGCATGGAGTCCTAACCACTGGACCGCCAGCGAACTCCCCTAAAGCTCAGTTTCACAAGAGAAGGGTAGACGTGGGACATGGCATCAGTTCTTGTAAAGCTGCCCCTGTTCATCATTTTAAGAAATGATGTCCACTTTTACATCTCTTTCCCAGAGCTCGACATTCTTGAGGCGGTGCTGCACACGGAGGTGGTGAAGAGGTTAACCGTGTCGGGATAGCACCCCGGAAGTGAGTCCTGGCACCACAAGGGTGCAGAGGTCACAGCGGGACTAACGTGGCCCCGGGTACCCCGGCCCCTCTGCCCACTCTTGCTGCTGACTCACCCTTGCCACTTGTGCCCTGGGGGACCCTCTGGACAGGATCTCAGAGCAGCNATTTTAAGAAATGATGTCCACTTTTACATCTCTTTCCCAGAGCTCGACATTCTTGAGGTGGTGCTGCACACGGAGGTGGTGAAGAGGTTAACCGTGTCGGGATGGCACCCCGGAAGTGAGTCCTGGCACCACAAGGGTGCAGAGGTCACAGCGGGACTAACGTGGCCCCGGGCACCCCGGCCCCTCTGCCCACTCTTGCTGCTGACTCACCCTTGCCACTTGTGCCCTAGGGGACCCTCTGGACAGGATCTCAGAGCAGCTTCCCCTGCTGCCCTGTCTCTGCAGTCCATTTTTCTAGGAGGACGGCCTTGCTTCGCCAGACTCAGGCTCCCAGTGCCCTGCCCCTTTCTCTGTAACTGAGGTGCAGCTGACCTACAGTGTCACGTCACAGCGCAGTGCTTCAGTTATACGTTTGAAAGTGTTAGCCACTCGGTCGTGTCCAGCTCTTTGCCACGCTATGGACTGTAGCCCGCCATGCTCTTCTTTCTGCCCATGGGATTCTCCAGGCAAGAAAACTGGACTCGGTTGCCATGCCCTTCTCCAGGGGATCTTCCTGACCCAGGGGTTGAACCAGGGTCTCCTGCACTGCAGGCAGATTCTTTACTGTCTGAGCCGCCAGGGAAGCCCAGTTACCTGTATACACGTGTCTAGTGTTTTCAAATTCTTTTCCCATTTATGCTATTACAGAGCATTAAGCAGAGTTCCCGGTGCTATACAGTAGGTCCTTGTTGGTTATCTGGCTCTGTCCATAATATTTAAAACAATGCTAACTCCAGCTTGATTACTACCAAAAAGATCATCTCTAAAACTCAGTGACATCAAGGGTCTAGTCTGGTCTTCTTAAACCAGAAACCAGAGTTAACCGGACTAGGAATAAGAATTTTTGGTTTGCAGAAGGTGAAAAACAACAACAACAACAACTTCTAGAACGTTTCTTCACAAGAGGGGGACAGGCCTCACCGGGCTCATGAAGCTGAAGGGGAAGATGCTGACATCCTGATTCCAGAGCCCTCAAGAGAGAGGGGAGGCCGTGTGTTCCCGGGGCAGTGGCCAGGGGCCAGCCCCAAGCTGGGCTCTCGGAGGGCCCGCACCTCACCGGCTCACCCAGGAGACGGGCGCCGCGGTCTCAGCCCGCTCCACAGATGGGAGACTCGGGGCCCAGAAGACTCCCATTTTACGCTGAAGGTGCCACAGCTACCAGCGGAAGCAGCAGCGCAGATCCCGGGTGGACGTGCACGCACGCACTCTTCGTAAAGCAGGACGGGGCTTTGTGAAAGCTGTCCCACCCACCTGTGGGGACCCCCTCAGCCTGGAAAGACGGCCACACCCCTCTCCTGCCCTGCGCTGCAGCCCCTCTTCATACCAGCGCGCTCCTTCGCTCCTGTCTTCTAGAGGCTGAAGCCAGTCTCCCCTCTGAGTTTGGGTGTCCCGGGCTTGTTCTCTTCTTAGTGACCTCCACCTTCCAAGGACAGTGTGACCAGCTGTGACCTGAGCCCTCTGGGAATCTGAGCACACTCGCCGACCCTTCCCAGGATGCTCAGGACTCCTCTCAGATTTTGACATTTGACAGAAAATCATGAATAAAACACGCATGTAAACTTGGTCTCCGTCATCAGTGACTATACAGTTATTACTTAAAAGCTTCTGCACTCAGGACTCAGCGTGATGACAAACGACACCAACGTAATGACCTCAGTAATTCACCGTCCTGTTTAAAGGTATTATTTAGCAAAGCCAAGGTTAATGCCATGTCGCGGAATGAATTAACGGGGTTCACAAGACTTGGCACCCACCTCAACCCAGCCACGCTGTGTCTTCTGCTCATCTCAAATTTTAAAATATTTTTTTTTTCTTTGTAACAGCCTCAATCGCAGAGAGTCGGACATGACTGAGCAACTGAACTGAACAGCCTCAGAATACATCAGGAGAGATTGTCAGAGCCCTCTTGAAAGCTTTTTTCAGAACTGTTAGCCAGTATCATCTTTTTAAAATTTTTTATTTTTTGNCTCCCCACGCCTGAGAACACCACCCACCCAGCGGCGCAGCCTCGGGTTTTGTGCGATGACCAAAAAAAATCTGCAGCGTGGAAGAAAGCGGGCGACCCGGGAGGGCCACCAGATGCGAGACTCAGAAGGGTAAGTCTGATTTTTAGTTCAAAATTGGCTGTGTATTGAAAGAATTTTAGAAAATAAATAAATAACCTCCATCAACCTTTCCCTGCAGCCCAGAATGTTTGAATTTCAAAGTTAATCAGTGGGAAAGGCTCACTGGGAGTTCCAGGTGACATTTCCAACAGAAGCCTGATGTTTCGACACCCCCGTGTTGACCTCACAAGTCGGCCCAGAGCTGGGTTTTGGGCAGGTGGCAGTCTGGAGCCTGTGGTCTGATCACTGGCTTGGTTCACAGCGATGCCATCTGGTCCTGTGAACGCTGCTGCCGCCCAGCCTCCTCCGCCGCCTCTGCGCTGCTCTGGACAGCGTGCGCGCTCAGCCACTCAGCCGCGTCCCACTCTGCAGCCCCGTGGACTTTGGCCCCCCAGGCTCCTCTGTCCATGGGGTTTCCCAGGCAAGAGCACCAGAGTGGGTCCCCATGCCCTCCTCCAGGGGATCTTCCCGACGCAGGGATAGAGCCCGCGTCTCCTGCACTGTCGGGCGGGTTCTTTACCTCTGAGCCACCTGGGAAGCCCTGTTCTAAACATACCCTGTGCTTTCCTGATCTGGAGTCCTCCCCACCGCCCCACCTCCCATTTCCCACCTAGGGAGGGGAATGCACGGTCCTTATCTGAGTAGCTGCTGGGACTCATCCACCTGGTCTTCCTCCCTAATGGGTGATTGGCAGACACCTAAAGAGCTATCGATCCACCCGGCCGGTCCAATGCCCTGCTCTTTCTACCTGTCAGCGTGCCCAAGGTACTGACCCAGAAACACTTGTAACCCTACACACGTCCCCTCCTTGAGACAAACACTCTCTTCACGGGGTCCCCTGTGCCCGCTGTAGACTCGGGGAAGAAGTTATCCTTAACGTCGCTGGACACAGAACCTGATGGCTCTGTCTGCCCAGAGGACAAGAAGCCCTCTCAGTCCGCCTTTTGTTCTCACTGAGTTTGAGTCTTATCTTTGCTTTGTTACTCTCATAGCTCTCAGGTAGCTTGTCATTCCAGCAGCATGTATAGTATTTTATCCTGAAAAATAATCATCGTTATTTTATGGGTGGGAGAGAGCTTCCCCAACATGCCGTGTGTTGCTACAGCTAAGACTGATTTGACAGACTCTTAGCTGCTGAAGCCATGAGCCTTAATAATGTCGCCTCTAGCCCAGGCTGGGCTGCTTCAGGAGTTTTATTAATGTAATAAAATGTAGCTTTTACAGCTATCTACAGCATGTAACTACAAATGCATATTATTGATATTATCAGTGTGATGCTTGAGTCTCCTTTTCCATTAATGGAAACGCTGCATTTTATACATGAGTTATACAAAGAATTAATGACGGTGTATACAAGTCTGTCTACAAGTAGATATTTTAGAAGCAATTATACTCATATGAGAGCAATCCTTTCTTGAATAACAGCTTTTGTTCCAAAGTTGATTTTAAATTCATTTGTTCATAAACATAACATGATCCTCACAAGGAAAAAAGTGAACACAGTCAATTAAAGCTGAGGTGTTTGGTTTGTCTGTTTGTTTTCTGGCTGGCCCTGCCGGCTTACAGGACCTTAGTTCCCCAACCAGGGACTGAACCTGGGCCCTGCAGCAAGAGCGTGGAGTCCTAACCACTGGACCGCCAGCGAACTCCCCTAAAGCTCAGTTTCACAAGAGAAGGGTAGACGTGGGACATGGCATCAGTTCTTGTAAAGCTGCCCCTGTTCATCGTTTTAAGAAATGATGTCCACTTTTACATCTCTTTCCCAGAGCTCGACATTCTTGAGGTGGTGCTGCACACGGAGGTGGTGAAGAGGTTAACCGTGTCGGGATAGCACCCCGGAAGTGAGTCCTGGCACCACAAGGGTGCAGAGGTCACAGCGGGACTAACGTGGCCCCGGGCACCCCGGCCCCTCTGCCCACTCTTGCTGCTGACTCACCCTTGCCACTTGTGCCCTGGGGGACCCTCTGGACAGGATCTCAGAGCAGCTTCCCCCGCTGCCCTGTCTCTGCAGTCCATTTTTCTAGGAGGACGGCCTTGCTTCGCCAGACTCAGGCTCCCAGTGCCCTGCCCCTTTCTCTGTAACTGAGGTGCAGCTGACCTACA
Organism: Raphicerus campestris; assembly: GCA_006410735.1. Taxonomy (NCBI): domain Eukaryota; kingdom Metazoa; phylum Chordata; class Mammalia; order Artiodactyla; family Bovidae; genus Raphicerus; species Raphicerus campestris. The sequence continues at coordinate 267,290 of SJYW01051989.1, forward strand.
GTGTCACGTCACAGCGCAGTGCTTCAGTTATACGTTTGAAAGTGTTAGCCACTCAGTCGTGTCCAGCTCTTTGCCACGCTATGGACTGTAGCCCGCCATGCTCTTCTTTCTGCCCATGGGATTCTCCAGGCAAGAAAACTGGACTCGGTTGCCATGCCCTTCTCCAGGGGATCTTCCTGACCCAGGGGTTGAACCAGGGTCTCCTGCACTGCAGGCAGATTCTTTACTGTCTGAGCCGCCAGGGAAGCCCAGTTACCTGTATACACGTGTCTAGTGTTTTCAAATTCTTTTCCCATTTATGCTATTACAGAGCATTAAGCAGAGTTCCCGGTGCTATACAGTAGGTCCTTGTTGGTTATCTGGCTCTGTCCATAATATTTAAAACAATGCTAACTCCAGCTTGATTACTACCAAAAAGATCATCTCTAAAACTCAGTGACATCAAGGGTCTAGTCTGGTCTTCTTAAACCAGAAACCAGAGTTAACCGGACTAGGAATAAGAATTTTTGGTTTGCAGAAGGTGAAAAACAACAACAACAACAACTTCTAGAACGTTTCTTCACAAGAGGGGGACAGGCCTCACCGGGCTCATGAAGCTGAAGGGGAAGATGCTGACATCCTGATTCCAGAGCCCTCAAGAGAGAGGGGAGGCCGTGTGTTCCCGGGGCAGTGGCCAGGGGCCAGCCCCAAGCTGGGCTCTCGGAGGGCCCGCACCTCACCGGCTCACCCAGGAGACGGGCGCCGCGGTCTCAGCCCGCTCCACAGATGGGAGACTCGGGGCCCAGAAGACTCCCATTTTACGCTGAAGGTGCCACAGCTACCAGCGGAAGCAGCAGCGCAGATCCCGGGTGGACGTGCACGCACGCACTCTTCGTAAAGCAGGACGGGGCTTTGTGAAAGCTGTCCCACCCACCTGTGGGGACCCCCTCAGCCTGGAAAGACGGCCACACCCCTCTCCTGCCCTGCGCTGCAGCCCCTCTTCATACCAGCGCGCTCCTTCGCTCCTGTCTTCTAGAGGCTGAAGCCAGTCTCCCCTCTGAGTTTGGGTGTCCCGGGCTTGTTCTCTTCTTAGTGACCTCCACCTTCCAAGGACAGTGTGACCAGCTGTGACCTGAGCCCTCTGGGAATCTGAGCACACTCGCCAACCCTTCCCAGGATGCTCAGGACTCCTCTCAGATTTTGACATTTGACAGAAAATCATGAATAAAACACGCATGTAAACTTGGTCTCCGTCATCAGTGACTATACAGTTATTACTTAAAAGCTTCTGCACTCAGGACTCAGCGTGATGACAAACGACACCAACGTAATGACCTCAGTAATTCACCGTCCTGTTTAAAGGTATTATTTAGCAAAGCCAAGGTTAATGCCATGTCGCGGAATGAATTAACGGGGTTCACAAGACTTGGCACCCACCTCAACCCAGCCACGCTGTGTCTTCTGCTCATCTCAAATTTTAAAATATTTTTTTTTTCTTTGTAACAGCCTCAATCGCAGAGAGTCGGACATGACTGAGCAACTGAACTGAACAGCCTCAGAATACATCAGGAGAGATTGTCAGAGCCCTCTTGAAAGCTTTTTTCAGAACTGTTAGCCAGTATCATCTTTTTAAAATTTTTTATTTTTTATTTTTGGAAGTACTTTATGTCTCTGCGGTGGCACTGGGTCTGCACCACCGCCGTAGGCTTTCTCTGGTTGCAGCGAGGGGGGCTGCTCTCGTTGCAGGGCGCGGGGTTCCCGATGCAGCAGCTTCTCTCCTTGCCGGGCTCTAGGGCGCAGGATCAGTTGCTGTGTGCATGGCTTCAGCTGCCCCACGACACGTGGGATCCTCCCAGACCAGGGATCAGACCGTGTCCCATACTTTGACAGGTGGATTCCTATGTCTTCCCTGGTGGCTCAGAGGTTAAAGCCCCTGCCTGCAATGCGGGGGACCCGGGTTCAATCCTTGGGTTGGGAAGATCCCCTGGGGAAGGGAATGGCAGCCCACTCCAGTACTGTTGCCTGGAGAATCCCATGGACGGAGGAGCCTGGTGGGCTACAGTCCATGGGTCGCAGACACGACTGAGTGACTTCTCTTTCACTTTCATATCACCAGGGAAGTGCTAGACAAAATAATCTTTTACTTTTTAAACTTACTTTCAAAACCTCTGACTATAGAATACAGTGAAGATTAGGACAGCAGGACTGCTTTTTTCATAACTAACAGCAGAGTACCAGGAGGGTCTGGCTAGCATTTTTAGCCCGATGCTGCCGTGTGTGGGTAATTCACGTCCATTAGGCGGAAAAGCCAACTTGGATTTTTGTTTTCAAAGAAGCCCTAGTTGGATGGCTCGCAGACACGAGCCTCGCCCTGAAGGAGGGCCTCTGAGCAGAAGAGAAGGCAAACGTGTGCAGAGTCCGCATCCTGGTTCACCTCGAGGAGGCGGGGGCGCCGCTCACGCTGCCCCTCCCGGTAACCGCCCGCGAGTGGGACGGGCGCGAGCGGGCGCCGCGGGTTGAAGGGCTCCACCGGCGCGCCTGGGGTGGCACCAGCTGCTTGCAGAGCCCTGGAGGGGAGGGTCAGTGTCCCTAGCCCACACCCCCTGCTGACCGTCCGGGCCACGGACCAGCAGCGAGTTCGCCTCAATTAATATATAACCACGGGGGTGAAAGGAACCATTTCGCAAGCTGCAAGTCGCCCCGATTTTCAGATTCCTCCAGGTCAAAAGCAATCACCAGCCCAGCTTTCTCCCCACCCAGACATATTTATTCTTCCTCTTCAGATTCAAACTGTGCCCGAAGGCAAACAAAAAATACAGCAAACCCAGCCCGCTTGTCTACAGTATTTACATGCATTACATACCCTAAAAATATGTAGCTTATTAATGACTGATTTTCCAACCTCTTCAATAAGCCTTTTTACTAGCGTGACACTCCTTCACTTACAAGTGTCAGACCATTTCTCCCTGTGCGAGCTCCCTTTCTGGTATTTAATGTAAAGACAGGACAGTATTTATATCCCTCACAATAAGAGAACCGATTGTTTTCAGGTTATACAGCCGCAGTGTGATAAAGAAAGAAGGAACCTCACAAAATGATAAATATTTTCATTAAAAAACTTTAAAACTAAAAGTTCAAAGATATGTTCTCCTCTCTTATTTCTTGTCAAAACATGACTTAAGACCCAAAACTAATCTACTTTCAATTTTATTCCATATTTCAGCGCTGTCATAGTACTCAGCAGAGAGTATTGGAATACGATCATTTTTTATTTTGTTGATGTTACCGACAGCTTTATTTCACAAAGCAATCTTATACTATGTCTACCAGTGGCAGGGCACAGAGGTCAAATAGTCTATCCTTACAGGTAGAGAGCTTATTAAATGGCACGTCTATTAAACCCGATGGACAACATAAAGAAACATTCCTGCAAAATACTTTAAGCATAGTTCAATGAGGATATGGCTCCAAAGGGTAGTAAATAATTTAAACAGAGACCAATAAGGAATTTGTTATATTTTTTACTAGCATCTTCAAAATTATATTTCAAACAAAGTGGTTAGAATAGAGAGAACCACAAAAGCTGCAGTTAACAGCCCGGGTTCAATGGCAAATGTTCCGGAACGTGGCTCCATCAAGGCAAATCCCAACATTAATGAATCAACAGTTCCATTGCCAAGTTCATCTTAAGAAATTCAGGCATAAATATTACATAATCATGAGCTGAGATAACTGCTTTTAAAAAATCATCTTCCTGACTGTCATTTTTATTCTTGTTTTGGAAAATAGTTAATTTTTAAATTTGGTGTAAGATAACATTTACTCATGACAAAACTTTGCTTCTAAGAGAAAAAATTGCCAAAGAGTAGCATCAAAATAATGTGAAAAATATTTGCTTAATTGTTACATATTAAAGCATCACGTAATATTTTACATACACATAAAGTAGTGTATAATACCTGGTAGGAAAACCTAAATGTAATTACCAAGAATTAGAAAAAAATTTTTGATACTGCAGGATTTTTTTTCCCTGTTATATCTGGTAACTCTTCAAAAAATTGAATCTTATCATCCTTTAAATCACAGTGTCTCCCCATGTATTTTACTAGCCACATTTACAAGAGAAAAAAGGGAACCCATGAAAGAGAACACAATTTTTCATCCTCGTATGCAAGCTGTGGGTTTTCTACCAAAATGACAAACTGAATCAGTACCTTTTAATAAGTTTATCATAAGTAAGAGTACTTATAACAAAAATAAGAGACAGACTCTCTTCACGTTGATGTTGGCTACCTGGTAGCCCTCTGACCAGGCAGTTGGGTCTGTGGCCAAGGTGACCAAGAATATGGACACTTTGATCAAGGATCATTAACAGATTGGCCTGGTGGGATAATTAATTAGATTGAGAAACATGAAGCCTTGTTGTTAGAGTGGACAATTACCTTCTCTCCCAGCATTACTCCAAAGGCGCCGTCCTCACTTCGGCACCCGGTAAATCATCCACCTAAACGTATTTGCACCCAATCATTTTTTAAAGTCACAATCTTTGTAGTGTCAACTTGTCAAGGGTCAAAGGGAAGAGCAGGCAAGATTCCCAAATCAATCTGCTTGTAGAAACTGTCTCATTTCATTTCAAATTACCTGCTGTGGTTGAAGCCAGCGATGGACAAACCGCCTTCCTCCATAAACCATGACAGCCCGGGTCGAACGTGGCCCATCACTCATCAGGGTTTAGTCAGGCCGCTTCTGTCATTAACTACTTTTAAACGGCTGTGTGGGGTTAAGTGATCTTGCAGGGCAGTCGCAGATATAAATACTGTTTGGACAGTTTAATGTCAAGAGACAATTCCTCTGAGATGAAAACTGTGTAACCCAACGGAACAGTTGTCGATACAAGGATTAAGGCGCCTGTGCTGCTCCCTGGAGCCCTGCTTGACGTGGGTTTTGTGTGAGTTGCCCCGGAGGAGACAACATGGGCCAGCTCCTTGACAGTGTTCTGAGAAAACCCAAGACGTCTTCAGGCCTTCAGAGGGCCACCCTGCGGCAGGCAGCCTCAGCGTGACTGTGTNCTTGACGTGGGTTTTGTGTGAGTCGCCCCGGAGGAGACAACGTGGGCCAGCTCCTTGACAGTGTTCTGAGAAAACCCAAGACGCCTTCAGGCCTTCAGAGGGCCACCCTGCGGCAGGTGGCCTCAGCGTGACTGTGTGTGTCCTTGAGAGGCTGAGCGGAAAATGAGGCGCCCAGCCAGTGTGGGCAGACCCCTGCGGGGAGCTCCAGAGCCCCAGGGTTGACCGGAATCGCAAAGGTCTACAGTCGACCGTAAAACCAACGCGGCCGGACAGCACCCCGTGCACGGAAGAGTCACGAGACAGAAGAAACCAGGCTGAGATGATGACCCTGTCGCCCTTAGAGAGCTCTTTCCTGAAGCCAAACAACGATTAATATTCACCCAGCACTTAGCATACACGGGGCAGGTGCTGGGTGCTTTTTCACCCAGCACTTAGTGTACGGGGGGCAGGCGCTGAGTGCTTTTTCACCCAGCAGTTAGCATACACAGTGCTTTGCATGCATGACCTCATTGAAGTCTCACAACCCAATGAGAAATCTATTTTTAGTTCCACTTTACAGGTGAGAAAGCAATGGACCAGAACTGGTAATAATTTGACCCAGTCGCACAGCTGGATGATGGAGAAGTGAATAAACATTGGGTCTGGCTCCAGAACTAGTTACAACCCCCTTCATGCTAGACCACATCTGCTAGACTGATGCCCCCGGCAAGACAGTCCACTTGCTGGATCCATGAAGTATTTATAATACACGCTGGCTTACTGTCCTGAAGCATGCTTTAGCATTGTGCAAAGACAGTCTGAATCATTGAAAGAAGAGAGCTGTTAGGTTACTCAGCTCCTTAAATCCAACCAGTATATAAACAACACGAAGACTTTCCAGGAGGTGCGTGGCATGAAAAGCCATTTCAAAATCCTCAGTGTCTGTATGTTTTCTTCCCCAAATTGGTCTAACTCAGTAAACATCATGCCCATTCTGCTTTTTAACCCTGTTCTCCACTGCGGTTCTCCAACCTTACTTCAAGAGGCACCTCTTTCATCCCCAGAGTCTTACCTGGCCCCCAAGGCAAGAATCTCTGTATCACCGAAGACTATCGACCAGGTCCCTGAAGATGCTCCTTGATTCACCCCATGAAGAGACGCACTTCACCCAGGAGGCTTCTGTGTTTAAAACCCATCTATCGATGTTTTAATATATTTATGTCATTTGATCGCTTTCTAAAATTACCTCAATACAGAAGGAAAATGTTAACCTTTAGAAACTTACAGTGTAGGAGTTAAAAACAAATTCAGTTTATGTGCAGAGTTTTATAGCAGAGAATTACATGACAACTAGTAAGGCTTTGGAAAGTAAGGATCTTTCATGAGGATAAAAATCTGTGGGGATTAAAAATGGAAATACAGCTTCAGGGAGAAAAAGAAACGCTATAGACAATGGTGATGTGCTTTTTGAGTGGATGCTCCTGGGCATAAACTCACCATGATATTCATATTTCTTGGGGAGCATTCAAATCAGTTCCTCAAACCTCAGCACTGTCGGGATTCTGCCCTGATAACTCTTTCTTGCACGAAGCACTGTAGCGTGCTGAGCAGCGTGCCTGGTCTACACACACACACACACACACGTACATGCTCTTTCACACTTGCGTGACACCACAAATGCCTCCAGAAGTTGCCCAGATGCCTCCTGGGAGGATCTTTTTTTAGAGGACCATTTCTCATTCTGTGTCTTGGTCCCTTGGCCGAAAGGCATGCCAGGTCCTAGTTCCCCGGCCAGGGATCGCACCCACACCCCCTGCGTTGGAAGGCGACGTCGTCATCACTGAACCGCCAGGGAAGTCCCGAGACTCCTTAGACAAGGAATGTAACACTACTTATAGATTTTTTTCAACGTTTAATATTTAAATTTATAATGAAAAATGTTAGATGTCCACTAGAAATTATGCAAGAGAGAACATAGTTTTTTTTAAGAGGCATGTATGGGCAAACACACTTCAAGAACACTGAGTTCAGTAAACACATTGGTGGCCAAGATGGAGTGAGCAGAAAGAACGCCGGCCGAGCCTGGGACCCCGGGGACCTCACGTGGGGCTTGTCCCTCTCAACCTTAGCTGCTAGCTGACCCAGACCCAGGGAATTTAAAGGGTAGCTGGACCATCTAAAGGCAGGAGCGATGAATTGGAACATGGCAACTTTGAATCCTCAGCAGCTTAAAGAAGCATAACTAATAATGAATATGCACAATTCCTCAACAATTTTAAAGTGATATTTTTTGAAGAATAAATTGAGAGGGTCAAGTTCAGGAGAATATGAAGAATTCCTCAGAAATGTTAGGACCAAAAGATCATAGATGACATGGGATTTCTTTTGACTCTGTTGTAGTCCGTGTGTCAAATTTAGCCATGCTTACTGTGAACTTACTGATGCTGAGAAAGACTGAGGGCAGGAGAAGGGGATGACAGATGGTTAGATGGCATCGCTGACTCAATGGACATGAATTTGAACAAGCTCCAGGAGATGGTGAAGGACAGGGAGGCCTGGCGTGCTGCAGTCCATGGGGCTGCAAAGAGTCGGACACATGACTGAGCAACTGAACAACCACCACCAAGAACTTGCAAAATTGTGTCCCTGTGACTCCCTGGATCCAAACTTGGGAGTCCGATGGGCAGAGCTCAGAAGGCCGTGAGTCTGAGCCACACACTAGAACCCAGGCTGGAGAAGGAACCAAACCACCCATCAGATGTGGCAGGAAAACCACAGCTCCTTAAAAAAAAAAAAAAAATTCAATGAAGACCATTCTGTTTTTTTGTATAATTTTATTTATTTATCTATCCTGTTATTTTATATTAGCTAGGTCATTTAACTACATCTATTGTACAATACCAGGTATTTACAGCAATGCTCCTCAAATATCAACTAAATATCAGAGTGTAAGTACAGCCCTCTTCTTGGATATCTTTAAAGATGTTTCTTTGAAAAAATGACTCAACTAAGTTTAAAAAAAAAGTTGATAAAAGCACAGTTAAGAAATGCAGATAGGCAAAACGGAGGAGATAAAATGACCCTGTTCTCCTCACTCAGAGATAACAAAAGCAGAATCTCGGGTGTATTCTTCTGAAACTCTGTGTTGAAACTGACAACTTGGGCTCTGTTCCCACTCCTGTTTTTTGCTAAAAAACTCTCCAGGTGGCCCCTTTGATTTCCATGCGCCTCTGCAGCTATAATGCCCTTTAGACAGGTCGTCTCTACTGACCTTGGGGAGCGCATAAGTGAGGAAGTGGAGGCCCAGGAGGTTCAGAGGCTCCAGCCCACACCCAGGATTGTCCTCTGAGGCCCCAGCCTCCAACACCAAGAGCAGCAGCAGACCTGGAAGCGGCCACACGTCCACTTCCGGGTGAGGTGCCAACGTGAAATGTCTCATGCATTCGATCCTAGTTAAGAAGGATCCAGGCAGAAACAGACTCACAGACACAGGGAACAGACTTGTGGTTGCCAAGGGAGACGGAAATGGGAGTGTGGGGCCGGCAGCTGCAAAGTGTGTGTCACACACGGAACGGATGGGCAACGAGGTCCTCCTGTAGAGAACAGGGGCTGTTTCCAGTGTCCGGAGATAAACCATGACGGAAAGAATACAAAAAAGAATGCTATATGTCCACACCTGAGTCACTTTGATGTACAGCAGAAATTAACTCGGAGAAGGCAATGGCACCCCACTCCAGGACTCTTGCCTGGGAAATCCCATGGACGGAGGAGCCTGGTAGGCTGCAGTCCATGGGGTCACGAAGAGTCAGACACGACTGAGCGACTTCACTTTCACTTTCATGCACTGGAGAAGGAAATAGCAACCCACTCCAGTGTTCTTGCCTGGAGAATCCCAGGGACGGGGGCGCCTGGTGGGCTGCCGTCTATGGGGTCGCACAGAGTTGGACACGACTGACGCGACTTAGCCGCAGCAGCAGCAGAAATTAACTTCATATGGAAATCGAGTATATTTCCATTTAAGAAAAAAAGCAAAACACGAATCAGCCAGTCAAGAGTGCATTTGGTTCCTGAATCTTTAAAAGCAAAGGAAGTCGGGACACCCTTGCATGAACAAGCTTTCTGGAAAATGCTGCCTGAGCTCTCTCAGGAAGCTTTATTGCTGCATCCGTGAACACGAGGCCATCCCGGCCATCAGGCCAGGCACAAACAAAGGCTTAGAGACAAGAAATCAAGTACTGAAGAGAGGGCCATGGGACCACGGGAGCCAAACCCTGCAGCACCCAAAAGTGGGACAGAAGAAGCGGCAGGGGGCTTCCCAGGTGGCGCTGGTGGTGAAGAATCTGCCTGCAACAGAGGAGCGCAGGAGACATGAGTTCAGTCCCTGGGTCGGGAAGACCCCCTGGAGGAGGGAATGGCCACCCGCTCCGGTATTCTCGCCCGCAGAATCCCGTGGACAGAGGAGCCTGGTGGGCTACCGTCCTTGGGGTCACAAAGAGCTGGACACGGCTGAAGCTACACAGCCTGCAGGGGGAGGCAGACGCCGGCGTTCAGGCCCTCGGCCTGTGTGGCCAGCAGCGTCCTGGGCTCCTGGGACCTGACGATGCAGCTGCCCAGGCCGCCGGCTGCCCCGAGAGCAAGTTAGGTCCGAGCGACTGTGCGGTCGCATCATACGCTCCAGGACGTTTAACCCCGTAACTCAGGTTCGTCCTGCAGGGAGGGAGGACTCGGAGGCCTGTAAGTGGCCCAGGCACGTCAGTCACCGAGGGTCAGGTCAGATTCTAGTCCCAGTGACCCCTCTCCAGAGCTGGGGCTTATGGACCCGCAAAGGACATCTGTTGCTGTGGTTGTCAGTACATTAAATGAACAGCAAATCTCTAGGGATAACAAGCTGCAAAGAGCTGGAGGTACTCACGGATCTACAAAACCTGTGAGAGAGATTTGGGACATCCCTGGTGGTCCAGTGGTTAGAACTCTGCGTTTTTCACTGCCAACGGCCTGGACCCAGCTCCTGGGGAGGGGGGGATCTAAGATCCCAGGAGCCACAGGGTGCAGGACCCCGCCCCCGCCCCCCACCCCCGCAAAAAAAAAGGGAATGAAACCAATTCTATGAAACTTCTACAGAAGCAGAATTTTTTGCGTGGGGTCAGTACAGGATGTTTTATATAGTGGGTCAACACGATAGTGATGCTGCTTTCATCATTACTCTGAGTTCAGGGTCTGCACTGG
>SJYW01051989.1:315779-354889 GCA_006410735.1 Raphicerus campestris
GGGGGGGCTTCACCGGGCGGCTCAGTGGGTAGAGTCTGCCTGCCCGTGCAGGGGACACGGGTTTGAGCCCTGGTCCAGGAAGATGCCACCCGCCGCAGAGCAGCTCAGCCCGTGTGCCCCAGCTAACGCGGCCCACGCTCCCCAGAGCCCCGCTCCACGACGAGAGAAGCCTCCGCAGTGAGAAGCCACAGCCAGAGAGGAGCCCCGCTGGCCACAACTAGAGAAAGCCCTCGCTCAGCGCCGCAGACCCAGCACAGCCAAAAAAAACAAAACACGTTTTTTTTTAAAAAAGGGAGTTGTGCTCCTAAGCACCAGAATCAGCAGGCCCCAACGCCGCCAGCACCCGGGCTCTGTCTGGTCCTTCAGCTCGCTCTGCACCACCCGTCTCCACACTCAGCTCTCCTGAGGGGAGGCCTCCTTCCAGCCACAGTCCTGCCTTCCTCCTGAGCCCAGGAGGCCTGCAACCCTTCTCTACCTGCCTGCCCCTTCTACACCCGCCTCCAGCGCCGCCTTCGCAATCTCTCTCATCACCCAAGGCACTTCCACCGCCTTCATCTCCAGTCACACAGAAACTGCACCAGAAGAGACTATCGGTCCCGCCTGCAGAACACCTTTGAACCAACCGTGTCTCTCCACCATGCCAGGACGTTTCATCCAAGACAGTAATCGCTCGTCCGGCCAGCTAACGGCCCCCTGCTCACCCCACTGCTGGGTTACGGTCTGTTCTCCACACAGTGGCCCGGTGATCACAGCCTGGAGCGAAATCCTTCTTTGCCTGAAACCTTCGGGCAGGACCCCATAGAGGCCGACAGGTCGGCGCTGTCCAACGGAAATGTCTGTGATCATGGAAGTGATCCAGGCATGTTTTTGGCCCCACCACATGGGGTCTTTGTCCCCCCACGACTGACAGAACCAGAGCCCCTGGCGGTGCAAGCATGCAGTCTTAACCCCTGGGCCACCAGTGAGGCCCCCGTGGACGTGATCCCACTGTTAACACAGGAGACTTGATCAACGCTACATGTGGGAGGTGAGTGCTGAAAACACGGCTGTAACAGTTACACTTTTTTTTTTTTGGCTGCACAGCTTGCGGGGTCTTAGTTCCCCAACCAGCGACTGAACCCGGGCCCTTGAGAGTAAACGTCCAAACCACTGGACCAGCAAGGAATTCCTGAGGATATAAACTTTTAATGAAAAGAGAAAACACTTCAGTTCCCTAGCATGGAAGCAGCCGCAGTGGCCAGAGGCCAGCACACGGGAGAGCACAGCTCTGTGAGTCTCGCCCGCCCTGCGCCCGGGCGCCCCTGCCCGAGTCTGCCCGCCACAAATGCTGCCCGGCAGGCAGGCAGAGCCGCTGCTCAGAGTCCTGGTGGCTTCCCTTCTGACTCAGAATGTCCTCATCGTCACCTGCAGCGAGCTCTCAAGTCCTGGCCGCCCCACCCCCTGGCCCAGCCAGCCCCCTCCTCTCCTGGTCCACTCTAGCCACGAGCGACTCTGGCCTCTGCCGGGGCCACTATCGGGGACTCTGTGGCCAAGGGCCTTTGTGTTGTTGCTGAGTCGCCCAGTCGTGTCCGACTCTTTGTGATCCCATGGACGGCAGCATGCCAGGCTTCCCTGTCCTTCACCACCTTCTGGAGCTTACTCAAACTCATGCCCATCGCGTTGGTGTTGCCATCCAACCATCACATCCTGCCAAGGGCCTTTAACTCACACTCTCCGGTCACGGTATTTCTGCCACAAGCTCAGAGCCCCTGCACTTCCTGCAGGACCCGCCCCAGTGTCTTCCCAGGAGGGCAGGTGGATCCACCCTTACTTGCCCGGAAAGTCCTGTCCCAAACCTGTCTCCAGCCTTTCCTTCAGAGCACTTATCTCCATCTGATAAACCCTGTTTACTTGTTTATTGTCACTCCAGCAGGGCAGAGCCTTGTGTGTTTTGCTCACACCACTATTCCTAATGCCGGAAACAGTGCCTGGCGCTCGGGGGGTGGGGGTTGGGGGGCTGCTGAATTGGAGGAAAGAATGTAGATGGCATAATGGTGCCAAAAACTATTTCGAAGCATCTCAACCCTTCTGCAGATACCACCCCCCCGGCCCGGGGAGCGCTGAGGGCTGGAGTCAGTCGCTCAGTCGCATCCAACTCCTTGTGGCCCCCTGGACTGTAGCCCACCAGGCTCCTCTGTCTGTGGGATTCTCCAGGCCAGAATACCAGAGTACATTGCCTTTCCCTTCTCCGGGGCATCTTCCGGACCCCGGGATGGAACCCAGGTCTCCCGCGTGGCAGGCGATTCTTCTCCTCTCAGAGGGCGGGTGTGTGCTCTCCCTGCGCTGGTGCTGATTACACAGGGACACGCTGTCCAGTGTGGACACAGCGTTGAGGGAAGTTGCCCCGGTCAGCTGGAGAGAGCCTCTCTCTGCCTNACCAGGCTCCTCTGTCTGTGGGATTCTCCAGGCCAGAATACCGGAGTACGTTGCCTTTCCCTTCTCCAGGGCATCTTCCGGACCCCGGGATGGAACCCAGGTCTCCCGCATGGCAGGCGATTCTTCTCCTCTCAGAGGGCGGGTGCGTGCTCTCCCTGCGCTGGTGCTGATTACACAGGGACACGCTGTCCAGTGTGGACACAGAGGTGAGGGAAGTTGCCCCGGTCAGCTGGAGAGAGCCTCTCTCTGCTTCGCAAGGGGGGTTTCCATCACCAGCAGAAAATCCTTCATATAGGGCCACACGGTGACAACACAGCCTCCTGATTAAATCTCTTCTGATTCTATGCCTTCTTAGGAGGAAATGAGAATCATTACTTTGATGAGAGACCAAATGAAAAATAATTGTCCTGCTCACAGGAAGTGAGCCCTATGCCCGACTTTCACCCTTTATCTTCTCCCCTAAATGGCCCCTCTCTCTTATCAAATTGCTTTTAGATTCTCCAAATGCTATGCTCCAATACTCCGGCCACCTGATGCCAAGAGCCGACTCACTGGAAAAGACCCTGATGCTGGGGAAGATTGAAGGCGGGAGGAGATCGTTGGATGGCATCACTGAAGCCAGGGACATGAGTGTCAGCAAGCTCTGGGAGTTGGTGATGGACAGGGAGGCCTGGTGTGCTGCAGTCCACGGGGTCGCAAGGAATGAGACACGATTGAGTGACTGAGAGACTGAGAGCAACATGCTAAAGGAAATACAGTTGGCCTTCATGTCTGAAGGTGTTGCTGCTGAGAGTGCTAGTTTATGCTAAAATTTTTGCCGTCAGCAAACAGTCACGGCCAGTGAATTCCAGGCCAGCCCCTAAGCCTGCGTCAACTTCCTCCTAACCCGCTGGACAGGAGTGAAGGCTCTTTTTCCTTTCCCCTTGGTTTTGCATTTACCATATTAATGAGGAGGGAGGACGGCCTAAGTAAATTCAAGCCACGGGTAGCTAAAAGGTCTTAATTCTAAAGGCCAGAAATAGTTTTCGCCCCGAGCCCTATCTCTACGGGCTGCGAAGCCTGTCGGTGGGAGTAGAAGACTGTACATGTCGCTTTCTGTCTCACAGCCTGCTCTCCGCTGCTGCCCGACAGCAGCACCAGTGAAGGGTAAACCTGTATCTTTGGCTACAAAAATGCAGATGTGACTGGTGTCACCCAGCAGACAGAAAACTTCCAGGGACTCTGGGACTCCTATTTCCAACATCCCTGCTTGTCAGAGGGGGAACCCAGGTCAAGCAGTCTGCTGCAAACTCAGGTGCTGCGATGCACGCAAGCATCCTGACGTCCCTGCCATCCTGATGCTTTCACGGAAACATGATTATCCTCTGAGTGGTGCAGGGGGCAGGGAAGGAGACAAAGAGAGAAAGAATTTCCACGGAAGGCCTGCATATGACTCTTCTGATGCTATTCGCAGTTATGATTTGCAAATTACTTTTCAAAATTACTTCTCTCAAAATACCCAGACACCTGGCCACAGGCTGCCAAGCTAATGCTAAAATAGGCACCTTGACCAGCTCACCCGGGGACTTCACCACTCAGCTGCCTTTGACCACAGATGATCTCTGCCAAAAGAAATACAAACAGCTCTGGGAAATGATTACAAAAGTTGGGATGGGTCCAAGCTTTTCAAAGTGATGGTCGGTTGTTTGGAATATCCCATGGCCAGGACATTTTTCTCAGCAAGTCAGCTCTGTGTAATGAAAGCAATTAGGAGAAATTCAGATGGGCCCACAACTCTGTCTGCCTAATATGGGAATAATAATTAACTGCCCAGAATCGGAGTGCTGGCTCACAGCTGATGATTCACCTTTCAAGTTGTGCAAAGAAAAGGTCAGACCTTTTGCAAAGCAATTTAATGGTCTGTATCAAGAGTCATAAAAATGTCTGTTCCCTTTGACACAGGAAGCTTACAGCTGGAAACCGACCTGCAGAGATGAGCCAAAAGAAAAAGATGTTCCCTACAAAATCTGAAACAACTTAAATGTCCAATAACAGGAAATCTGTTAATTATGGTGCCCGTTTCTTCATCACAGAGCCATTAACGGGAATTAAGAAGTGTCATGATATGGGGATGATGCCGGGGTCAACATGGCACTCAGACACAGTATGATCATACGGGCTCCCAGCTCAAGGCAGGAAGCGCAGGCCCTTGGACAGACGGGGAACCTGGGTGCAGGCCCCTCCCATTTCCAAACAGGCCAGGTCTGTGGAAGTCTCTGGGTCCCTACAGCCACCGAACGCTCTGGGAGGCCAGTAAGCCCTCTCTAGTCTCGACTTTGGATCCTGGTCCCAAAGAGAGGAAGGTCCACGTTTGTTTCTCAAAAGCAGACTTTTCACCCCCCAGGAAGAGCAGCTTCCTCCGGGACCCATCAACCGCTCTTCTCGGGGAGGTGCAGAGGAGGGATGCAGAGAGCAGATTCATCGTCTGTATGGACAGGGCAGGAAGGGGCGGTGCAGAGGGGCCCTCACGTTACAGTGGAATCCACGCAGAGGCTGGACACGTGAGGCGCGACCATGCGC
Source organism: Raphicerus campestris (assembly GCA_006410735.1). Lineage (NCBI taxonomy): Eukaryota > Metazoa > Chordata > Mammalia > Artiodactyla > Bovidae > Raphicerus > Raphicerus campestris. The sequence goes on from SJYW01051989.1 coordinate 320,754, forward strand.
ATCTGCTCCAAAAAGCACGAAGGATGGGGGATCGACTACATCCTGTAGGTTTGTCTCAGGGTCTTGAGCTCTGTGAACTCAGGTATCCTAGAAGAACACCCATGGCTCAGCCGAGGCTCAGGAAACCCAGACACAGTCATCCTGGTGTGTCAGTAAACAAGTCTCCCTATTGACATCACTGATGGGTGTGACTTACACGGTTTCAAATGAGTGTTTTTCCACTAGTTCTTCAAAGGGAAAACTTGAAATGCTCTGGGATCTCTTCCTATCTGTGGAGCTCTTCCTGAGCCGTCTTGCCTCTGTTGCTCAAAAACTGCTGTGACCTTGGGTCAAGGAGACAGTGGTGCTGGCCCTCCGCAGAAAATGTGCTTCTCACACTAAAATGGCCACTTAAGCAAGAATGTGGAAATGATTTATCTCGCAATGTTCAGAGCCGATCTTCCTGCCAGCTATGTCAGGACTGCACAATCTGTCAGGGACAAGTGGTTACACGCTCCCAAACAAAGAAGGACGCTCTAATGGCCCAAGTGTTGAGTATCTAACACACCCAAACCACCTTAATAAAAGTTACATTACCCACACCCCAAAGAACACAACCACCACCAATAAAAATACAAAAATAATTTTTTTTTTAATCCACACGGCATGCGGGATCTTGGTGGTGCTAGTGGTACAGAACCTGCTTGCCAATGCAAGAGATGTAAGAGACATGGGTTCAATCCCTGGATAGGGAAGACTTCCTGCAGAAGGGAATGGCGACCCTTCAGTGTTCTTGCCTGGAGAATCCCACAGACAGAGGAGCCTGGCAGGCTATGGTCCCTGGGGTCGCAGAGTCAGACACGACTGAAGCGACTGAGCACGCAACATCGTGACCTCAGTTCCCAGACCAGGGAGGAACCCGAGTCCCTGCAGTAGGCTAACCGCTGGGCAGCCAGGGAATCCCTAAACATGTTTAAGTGCTAAGAGCAACAGAACGTAAAATACATCCATTTACGTCACACAAAGACTGTCTTCCACATATGATGTTAAGCAGTGACATTGCAGGATATGAGGGTAAAATCAGAAAGGAAAAGAAAAGGAATCAAATGTCATAATCAGATTCCGCTTATTTTGTTCACTGTGGTATTTCCAGGAGCAATGGCACCCCACTCCAGTACTCTTGCCTGGAAAATCCCATGGATGGAGGAGCCTGGTAGGCTGTAGCCCATGGGGTCGTGAACAGTCAGACACAACTGAGAGACTTCTCTTTCACTTTTCACTTTCAAGCACTGGAGAAGGAAATGGCAACCCACTCCAGTGTTCTTGCCTGGAGAATCCCAGGGAAGGAGGAGCCTGGTGGGCTGCCATCTATGGGGTTGCACAGAGTCAGACATGACTGCAGCAACTTAGCAGCAGCAGCATGGGCAAATTTACTATAATGTGTGGAATAACGAATGAATAAATGCACAGATAAAGAATAGAAACACGGTTTGCAATGTGAGGCTGTGGAAGCAGGGCGACCTGCCTTCACAAGTCAGAAGACAGACCCCACCCCAGAGAGGATGGTGCATACACACCGTATTCAAAACCTGGGTGTTAAAATTCAGGTACAGACACTGCCTTTAAAAGGCAGAGACAATATTAAAAAAACAAATGGGGGCTAAGGAGACCATCTCCGTAGACCGGGTCACGTTCGAGTCTCACAAGGCTCTCGGTCAAAGAACCACCAGGCCTTGAGCACGCTCCCAGCCCCCAGCCAGTCCCACCTAAACCTCCTGCGCCCCTAGTTCACCGTCTCAGCTCTGAGCAGGAGTGGGCTCCGAGGCTGCTCGGGGACACCCACTGTCACTCCTCCTAGGGTCCCCTGTAAAGCACCCCGGCTCCCTCCTCCCAGCACTTATCACAGTCCAGTTATCTCGTTTGCTGTTCTCCATCTGTTACTCCCACCGGAACGTCAGTCCCCAGAGAGCAGACCCTTGCTGTCCTAGTTTATCAGCGTCTTCCAGCACCTGACACAGTGCCTGGGACCTGGCAGATATTCAACCCTTAAGAATGAATGAATGACTAAAAGAACACTGGCTCTGAGGGTGAGGTAAACAGCTTATCAGGAGCTTCAGGAAGAGCCATGCAAACATGCTCTCAGACTGCTTACTCTCCACTGCTATCTGTTTTTAAGTGAGATTTAGAAAGAGGCTTTCTAACTTAACTGACTTTATTCTCTATGGAGGAACCATCCAAGTCTTCCCACTGAAGGCAGATTCTAAGAAAGATCTGAACAGTTCAAAGTGCTCTCAAATTTAAGGTATGGCCTACACTCCTACAAGTGTATTTTTTTAAATCAGTGTATTAAAACCTTCAAGATTCCAGCTATAGCATCGCTTGCAAGTCTATTCAACTTTGGTAGTAAGTATAAAGGTCCTGCCCCGCTTCTCATTATCACGGGTATAGTGAGCATACCCAATCCACTAACTCGACAGTGAATCTGTAGAAACCCAAGATTTCTTCTTTTTGCCCTAACCGAGTGACTTTAGGGTACTCTAGTTTTTCATTATGTCTGGATCCTCAGGAAAGGATGTCACCTAACAGGGCCTTTTCTGATCAGAAACGGGAGCCTCGACGCCGGCCCCTAACTCCAGGGCTGGTTCAGCTCTAGTGCCACCGAGTGCAGGGCAGGCACCCTGCGTCCCCTGAGCTGTGGGTGGAAAGAAGGGAAAGCGTTTAGGGGACATACTGGCCTTGCACCAAGCTAACTACATCACTCCAGCGAAGACAAGGTGGCGGGGGTGGGGGAGGGTTTGCCCCAGCTTGCGGTTTAGTTCCCTGACCAGGGACTGAACCTGGGCCACCTCAGTGAAAACCTCAAGTCCTAACCACTGGACTGTACAGATGGACAGATGTGAGAGTTGGACCATAAAGAAGGCTGAGCACAGAAGTGATGCTTTTGAACTGTGGTGTTGGAGAAGACTCTTGAGAGTCCCTTGGACTGCAAGGAGATCCAACCAGTCCATCCTAAAGGAGATCAGACCTGGGTGTTCATTGGAAGGACTGATGCTGAAACTGAAACTCCAAAACTTTGGCCACCTGATGCAAAGAGCCAACTCACTGGAAAAAACCCTGATGCTGGGAAAGGTTGAAGGCGGGAGGAGAAAGGGACGACAGAGGATGAGATGGTTGGATGGCATCACTGACTCCATGGACATGAGTTTGAATAAGTTCTGGGAGATGGTGATGGACAGGGAAGCCTGGCGTGCTGCAGTCCATGGGTCACAAAGAATCAGACTCGACTGAGCGACTAAACTGAACCAGTGGACTGAGGGAATTCCCAAACATAATTTTAAATTGCATGCATAGCATACATTCTGTTGGAGCTTTTGTCCTTTATGCTTTATCTCTTCCATGTTGCCAGACACTTCACATTTATACTTTTCAGTGGTGAATATTTAATCTGATAAATCCCATAACTTTTTCTCTTTAATGCTCCTTCTGTGGGACACGAGGTATGACTCGTGTGTAGAAGACCATCAAAAGGAACACCACACATCTATCAGATTCTAAGGCAAATTCTTGGACTGAGGGATCCAATCAGAGAACACGAACATTTTCACATCTAGATCACATTTCAACACAGACTTCAGCTTTGTTCTCAGAAGCATGAGTAATCTGGGTGTTCCTCGAAATGCAGAATGAGTATAAAAACACTATGGTTTTTGTTTACGTCAAGAAAAGCAGCGGAGAAACAGGAAAGGGGTCAGCTGTACCCAGTGGCTGGTCCACCCAGCCAGGAGTTGATGGGGAGTCCTGGCGCTCTGAGACGGCTTACGAGCTGTGCCCTCGGGACACCTTCACTTTCCTTAGCGCTCCTGCAGTATTATCCATAACACCGTCCTGTACACCTTCTCTTCGGAGGTGCTGGCTGTGCCCCTGACGGCCGGGACATTACTGCCCTCATCCCCGCAGCCCTCGGCTCTGCCGCACACGTGCTGGCCTGCCCCGCTTCCTGAACGCTAACAACACTGAAGGAGGTCTGAACTCACCACACCTGTTTAAGTCAGACACAATCCTTGCTTTTGCACTCGGCGAATCTTTACTTACCTACTGATCTGTTCTTTGACAGATCTCTTAGTCAGAACACATTTCAAAGAAGGTCAGGAGGTGAGCCCTCCGGGAGGGTCAAGTTCAGATCCTTCCCCTTCCTGAGGCCTAGCCACATTCAACTTGATGGAGCCTGCCCCGCCCAGCCCTACACCCTGACGCGCGGCCACACTGAGTGTTTTGTATGTTTCTACTCCCCAAAGGACCAATCTCTACACAGGAATATTAAATAAACTTAACTGGAAGAAATACAGTAAGAAACAGCTGTGGTGCACATCACAAACAGCTCCCTTTGGAGGAGGTGGAGGAAGGGAGTCATGGTATGAGACGAGCGGACTGCACATCCCGGAGGAAACACCGGGGCCGTGAGCGCCTCTCCACGAGAGACGTGCGAGCTGAACATGGCTCATCGCGGGAGCCACACAGCGACCTGGGGTGATCAGGAGCCAGCACTCGGGGAGAGCGGGAAAGAAAGCCCAACAGAAGGGCTGGCCCGACAAACAGAAAGCTTTGTCCAGTTGCTTTGCAGTTTGCTTGTGGCTTCTAGTTGCTACAAGTTGGTCGGTAGTGGGATTCAGCATAAACCATCTTTAAAAGAGTGCACTGAGATTCCCTAGGAAGGTTTCTAATGCAAGAGCTCTTGGGCAGTTAAGCAAATTTCACACTTTTCTCCAGTCAGTGGACGACTCCAGCCAGTTACATATCACCAAGTTCAGGGTAACCCGTCTCCAGCCACGCAGCACGTTCCACATACGCGATACTCCCACGTGGCTCTGGGTAACTAGTGCACGCTAACAGCCGTGTGAAAAATAAAACCCAGGTGACACGCAGCTCTAGCGAGGACAGAAACCAGAGCAGGCCTCCAGGCATGTTGCACAAGAGTGTTAAAGAGTGCAGCACATCACCTCTCCTGCAGACAGAGGCTGCACACAAGCAAGCCTTCCCATCGCACTCTCACATTCACGCGGTTAGAGAGGAAGCCCGTTCAGCATCGCTCAACAGCCCTAAGTGGGAAGAGAATCTGAAACAGAACAGGTGTGTGTGTGTGGAGGGCTGGGTCACACTGCTCTACACCGGAGGTAACACAACACTGTGAACCAGATGTGCTCCATGCGCATAAAACGCTCAGAAAAGACAAACTTAAAAAAGAGACAGAAAACCATGTCGGTTCACTCTCTTTACTAATTTTTTTTTTCCTTCGAAAAGGTACAGGATTCACTGCCGTACACAGAACCATCCTACAGCTATTCTAGAATTAAAGAAAACTCTGAGGATGGCCTAAGCACACTGTAATATGTGGTCTCTGTGTGTCTCAGAGGAGCGAGGACACACGTCCGACAAAGACCAGAAGTTGCTGGATTAGCAATAGTAACAACAGTCACGATGGTGAATTTATATTCCGCACTAGCTCCAGATGGAACAAATACTATTGCAACTAAATCGTGAGGGTTAAGTTTAAAGAAACTTTATATTAGCTTATTTTTAAGCAGATAGTAATATTCCAACTAGAGCAACCCTGTACCAGTTCCTCTGTAACTTAAGGTCGAAGCTGCTTTTGTTTCTGACAACACTGCCACTGCAGGAAGCTTTGGCCACTTCCTTTCGTTGTCCTTTGCAGAACTTTAATCTCTTCATATACATGTATCGATGCAGACAAATCAGAATGCACAAATACACAAAGACTTGGGGAGACAACCACGCACAATCCCATCAGCCAGACACAACACAGGCAGCCCTTCCAGACTTTTCTCTATGTGCTTGCTCTTATGAAAAGAATAAAGGAATGATCCTATACCTCATTTTACAGCTGCTAGTTTCTTTTCTTAGGAAACTGAAGCAATATCGCGTGTTCTCCCATGTCTATGAAATCACTTTTTTAAGCACTGTGCGGCTTACAGGGTCTCCAGTTCCTTGACCAGGGATTGAACCCAGGTCACGGCAGTGAAAGTGCAGAATCCCAACCACTAGGCCACCAGGAACTCCTCACAAAATCACTTTTAATGATTGCACTCTAGAAATAGAGAGGGCTAGTCAGCTTGTCTGCACATCTAGAATGCTTCCATCTCCACTTATAAACAGTGCTGGGATGACCATCACTGTCACATCCACAGTACTCCCGGAACTCACCCCAGGACTGTAACTGGTAGCTCAGATGCTCTATGACTATTTTAAGACTTTTGATATAATTGACCTCCAGCAAAATTATACTAATTTAAACAACTGGCTGTATGGGAAAGTTTAGTTCACTTCAAAGGGATGGGACATTAATGGTGTGTTTAACTTGCATGATGTCTTAAATCAAAACACAGGAAAAACACCATTAACAAAAAATGCCAATAAACCTTCAAAATAATCATGAAAATGCAGAGTAAAAGGACTGAATTTCCCCTTAATCGAAATGGCAACACTTCTCAGAAAGAACTATCTGGAGTTGGTGAGACTGGGCATAAGCTGAGAGAGCACGCACGCACGTTTCTGGGGGCGAACTCAGCAGTATCAGAGCCTTGAGAATTTCCAAACTCTAACCTCGACTTACAGACTCAGTGCAGTAAAGTAATCAGAGACAGACACAAACAACCAGACACTAAGGCGTTCACAGCTTTCTATATTTCACCATCACAACAGAGGAAAATTACCAGCAACCAGCAACAAGGAAGCAACAAACCAGACTTTTAAAAATACACAGAAAAATCATGCAAAGGACAGAAACCACACAGGCACAGGGAAAACTGCAATCTGACAAAACGCTAATTAAAAGCTTTCTAAATGCCGAACGCTTTTTTTTTTTTTGTATCTTCCAACTTCTTAGCAATGAATATTTGTTATCTTGATAACCAGAAAAAGCAAAGGAAACATACAAACTTTTCTCTTTTGGTAAGGTAAAAACGCTACCAAATCCTCTTTCTGTTCTAGAGTTTTATCTTCTGCATCCTGGCTCATACTGTTAACGGACTCTGTGCACCTACAGGGTTATAACTTAAAATATGCTTGTTTCTAAATGCTGTCCCATGATCTCTGGAGATCTCATGAAAGTACTTAAAATTCACTTTTCTTTAGGATGAGATGATTTATATGAGCTTTTAACAGCACAGTAACTTTGCAATTAAGGCCCACCTATGGCACGTGTGGCAATAAAAGAGGTTTTCCTTGTATAAAGACAATGAAGTGTGACAGAAGGTCAGATACAAGGAAGAGAATCAGTNGGGGGAGGGTTTGCCCCAGCTTGCGGTTTAGTTCCCTGACCAGGGACTGAACCTGGGCCACCTCAGTGAAAACCTCAAGTCCTAACCACTGGACTGTACAGACGGACAGATGTGAGAGTTGGACCATAAAGAAGGCTGAGCACAGAAGTGATGCTTTTGAACTGTGGTGTTGGAGAAGACTCTTGAGAGTTCCTTGGACTGCAAGGAGATCCAACCAGTCCATCCTAAAGGAGATCAGCCCTGGGTGTTCATTGGAAGGACTGATGCTGAAACTGAAACTCCAAAACTTTGGCCACCTGATGTAAAGAGCCAACTCACTGGAAAAAACCCTGATGCTGGGAAAGGTTGAAGGCGGGAGGAGAAAGGGACGACAGAGGATGAGATGGTTGGATGGCATCACTGACTCCATGGACATGAGTTTGAATAAGTTCTGGGAGATGGTGATGGACAGGGAAGCCTGGCGTGCTGCAGTCCATGGGTCACAAAGAATCAGACTCGACTGAGCGACTAAACTGAACCAGTGGACTGAGGGAATTCCCAAACATAATTTTAAATTGCATGCATAGCATACATTCTGTTGGAGCTTTTGTCCTTTATGCTTTATCTCTTCCATGTTGCCAGACACTTCACATTTATACTTTTCAGTGGTGAATATTTAATCTGATAAATCCCATAACTTTTTCTCTTTAATGCTCCTTCTGTGGGACACGAGGTATGACTCGTGTGTAGAAGACCATCAAAAGGAGCACCACACACATCTATCAGATTCTAAGGCAAATTCTTGGACTGAGGGATCCAATCAGAGAACACGAACATTTTCACATCTAGATCACATTTCAACACAGACTTCAGCTTTGTTCTCAGAAGCATGAGTAATCTGGGTGTTCCTCGAAATGCAGAATGAGTATAAAAACACTATGGTTTTTGTTTACGTCAAGAAAAGCAGCGGAGAAACAGGAAAGGGGTCAGCTGTACCCAGTGGCTGGTCCACCCAGCCAGGAGTTGATGGGGAGTCCTGGCGCTCTGAGACGGCTTACGAGCTGTGCCCTCGGGACACCTTCACTTTCCTTAGCGCTCCTGCAGTATTATCCATAACACCGTCCTGTACACCTTCTCTTCGGAGGTGCTGGCTGTGCCCCTGACGGCCGGGACATTACTGCCCTCATCCCCGCAGCCCTCGGCTCTGCCGCACACGTGCTGGCCTGCCCCGCTTCCTGAACGCTAACAACACTGAAGGAGGTCTGAACTCACCACACCTGTTTAAGTCAGACACAATCCTTGCTTTTGCACTCGGCGAATCTTTACTTACCTACTGATCTGTTCTTTGACAGATCTCTTAGTCAGAACACATTTCAAAGAAGGTCAGGAGGTGAGCCCTCCAGGAGGGTCAAGTTCAGATCCTTCCCCTTCCTGAGGCCTAGCCACATTCAACTTGATGGAGCCTGCCCCACCCAGCCCTACACCCTGACGCGCGGCCACACTGAGTGTTTTGTATGTTTCTACTCCCCAAAGGACCAATCTCTACACAGGAATATTAAATAAACTTAACTGGAAGAAATACAGTAAGAAACAGCTGTGGTGCACATCACAAACAGCTCCCTTTGGAGGAGGTGGAGGAAGGGAGTCATGGTATGAGACGAGCGGACTGCACATCCCGGAGGAAACACCAGGGCCGTGAGCGCCTCTCCACAAGAGACGTGCGAGCCGAACATGGCTCATCGCAGGAGCCACACAGCGACCTGGGGTGATCAGGAGCCAGCGCTCAGGGAGAGCGGGAAAGAAAGCCCAACAGAAGAGCTGGCCCGACAGACAGAAAGCTTTGTCTAGTTGCTTTGCAGTTTGCTTGTGGCTTCTAGTTGCTACAAGTTGGTCGGTAGTGGGATTCAGCATAAACCGTCTTTAAAAGAGTGCACTGAGATTCCCTAGGAAGGTTTCTAACGCAAGAGCTCTTGGGCAGTTAAGCAAATTTCACACTTTTCTCCAGTCAGTGGACGACTCCAGCCAGTTACATATCACCAAGTTCAGGGTAACCCGTCTCCAGCCACGCAGCACGTTCCACATACGCGATACTCCCACGTGGCTCTGGGTAACTAGTGCACGCTAACAGCCGTGTGAAAAATAAAACCCAGGTGACACGCAGCTCTAGTGAGGACAGAAACCAGAGCAGGCCTCCAGGCATGTTGCACAAGAGTGTTAAAGAGTGCAGCACATCACCTCTCCTGCAGACAGAGGCTGCACACAAGCAAGCCTTCCCATCGCACTCTCACATTCACGCGGTTAGAGAGGAAGCCCGTTCAGCATCGCTCAACAGCCCTAAGTGGGAAGAGAATCTGAAACAGAACAGGTGTGTGTGTGTGGAGGGCTGGGTCACACTGCTCTACACCGGAGGTAACACAACACTGTGAACCAGATGTGCTCCATGCGCATAAAACGCTTAGAAAAGACAAACTTAAAAAAGAGACAGAAAACCATGTCGGTTCACTCTCTTTACTAATTTTTTTTTTCCTTCGAAAAGGTACAGGATTCACTGCCGTACACAGAACCATCCTACAGCTATTCTAGAATTAAAGAAAACTCTGAGGATGGCCTAAGCACACTGTAATATGTGGTCTCTGTGTGTCTCAGAGGAGCGAGGACACACGTCCGACAAAGACCAGAAGTTGCTGGATTAGCAATAGTAACAACAGTCACGATGGTGAATTTATATTCCGCACTAGCTCCAGATGGAACAAATACTATTGCAACTAAATCGTGAGGGTTAAGTTTAAAGAAACTTTATATTAGCTTATTTTTAAGCAGATAGTAATATTCCAACTAGAGCAACCCTGTACCAGTTCCTCTGTAACTTAAGGTCGAAGCTGCTTTTGTTTCTGACAACACTGCCACTGCAGGAAGCTTTGGCCACTTCCTTTCGTTGTCCTTTGCAGAACTTTAATCTCTTCATATACATGTATCGATGCAGACAAATTAGAATGCACAAATACACAAAGACTTGGGGAGACAACCACGCACAATCCCATCAGCCAGACACAACACAGGCAGCCCTTCCAGACTTTTCTCTATGTGCTTGCTCTTATGAAAAGAATAAAGGAATGATCCTATACCTCATTTTACAGCTGCTAGTTTCTTTTCTTAGGAAACTGAAGCAATATCGCGTGTTCTCCCATGTCTATGAAATCACTTTTTTAAGCACTGTGCGGCTTACAGGGTCTCCAGTTCCTTGACCAGGGATTGAACCCAGGTCACGGCAGTGAAAGTGCAGAATCCCAACCACTAAGCCACCAGGAACTCCTCACAAANACTTTTTTAAGCACTGTGCGGCTTACAGGGTCTCCAGTTCCTTGACCAGGGATTGAACCCAGGTCACGGCAGTGAAAGTGCAGAATCCCAACCACTAGGCCACCAGGAACTCCTCACAAAATCACTTTTAATGATTGCACTCTAGAAATAGAGAGGGCTAGTCAGCTTGTCTGCACATCTAGAATGCTTCCATCTCCACTTATAAACAGTGCTGGGATGACCATCACTGTCACATCCACAGTACTCCCGGAACTCACCCCAGGACTGTAACTGGTAGCTCAGATGCTCTATGACTATTTTAAGACTTTTGATATAATTGACCTCCAGCAAAATTATACTAATTTAAACAACTGGCTGTATGGGAAAGTTTAGTCCACTTCAAAGGGATGGGACATTAATGGTGTGTTTAACTTGCATGATGTCTTAAATCAAAACACAGGAAAAACACCATTAACAAAAAATGCCAATAAACCTTCAAAATAATCATGAAAATGCAGAGTAAAAGGACTGAATTTCCCCTTAATCGAAATGGCAACACTTCTCAGAAAGAACTATCTGGAGTTGGTGAGACTGGGCATAAGCTGAGAGAGCACGCACGCACGTTTCTGGGGGCGAACTCAGCAGTATCAGAGCCTTGAGAATTTCCAAACTCTAACCTCGACTTACAGACTCAGTGCAGTAAAGTAATCAGAGACAGACACAAACAACCAGACACTAAGGCGTTCACAGCTTTCTATATTTCACCATCACAACAGAGGAAAATTACCAGCAACCAGCAACAAGGAAGCAACAAACCAGACTTTTAAAAATACACAGAAAAATCATGCAAAGGACAGAAACCACACAGGCACAGGGAAAACTGCAATCTGACAAAACGCTAATTAAAAGCTTTCTAAATGCCGAACGCTTTTTTTTTTTTTGCATCTTCCAACTTCTTAGCAATGAATATTTGTTATCTTGATAACCAGAAAAAGCAAAGGAAACATACAAACTTTTCTCTTTTGGTAAGGTAAAAACGCTACCAAATCCTCTTTCTGTTCTAGAGTTTTATCTTCTGCATCCTGGCTCATACTGTTAACGGACTCTGTGCACCTACAGGGTTATAACTTAAAATATGCTTGCTTCTAAATGCTGTCCCATGATCTCTGGAGATCTCATGAAAGTACTTAAAATTCACTTTTCTTTAGGATGAGATGATTTATATGAGCTTTTAACAGCATAGTAACTTTGCAATTAAGGCCCACCTATGGCACGTGTGGCAATAAAAGAGGTTTTCCTTGTATAAAGACAATGAAGTGTGACAGAAGGTCAGATACAAGGAAGAGAATCAGCCCCTTATTCCCCAGCTCACTGCCCTGTGCAGCAGACATCTGGGAACAGAGCAAGCAAAGGGGACTGGGAAGAGGCTTGGGGGGTATTTGTTTATTCGTTAGAAACACTCAGAAGCTGCCCTGAGATGTTGGTGTAAAACCTAGAGTCACAAACGCCCATTTCTCTCCCTCATTCCCGCTAAGGGATAAGATCCAGGCAGACACATGAGACACTCCATCACTCAGGGAAGGTATGCTCCTTACTTTCCAGAACATATTTTTCAAGTTACCAGTTGGGTTTTAGTGGGGCCCCTCCAGCACCTTTTTAAAGATGGAATAAAATCAGAGGACAATGACAAAGATGTGCGTGTGTGTGTGTGTGCGCACTCAGTCGTGCCCAACTCTTTGTGACCCTGTGGACTGCCGCCTGCCAGGCTCCTCAGTCCATGAGATCCACCAGGCAAGAATACTGGAGTAGGTGTCATGTCCTCCTCCAGGGCATCTTCCCGACCCGGGGATTGAAGCCAGGTCTCCTGCATCACAGGCAGATTCTTTAGCACTGCCCTGGGAAGCCCAATACTGAAGACGTGTTGCGTGAAAACTGTATCGGCTATCTGATTTGTGTTACAGGTGATGGACGGTGCTGTCATGGGGAGAGTTTGAAGGCTTCTTCTATTCTAATCTAGTGGAGAAACAGTGAAACAAACCAACATTCTCCCCGACCCCTGATCAGACTAAAACCCCAAATCAAGTATTCCTGGAAAGTATGAAAAAGTAACATGGGCAGAAGGATCTCGTAGTTATGCCCTAACCTAACCTGAACCCCAAACCACAGGAAGTGTGGCAGCTCGGCCACACGGAGCCCTGGTCTGTTTGTTGACACTTGGTTCCCCTGTGGCACCGGAATNGGGCAGAAGGATCTCGTAGTTATGCCCTAACCTAACCTGAACCCCAAACCACAGGAAGTGTGGCAGCTCGGCCACACGGAGCCCTGGTCTGTTTGTTGACACTTGGTTCCCCTGTGGCACCGGAATTACACAGCCTGGGGCACCACAAACCCCAGGCTCTCTGCGCCCCACTCCTGGCCAGACTGCTCCCTTCAAAGCCTCCCTTTGTGAACTCCAGACGCACAGCCCAGATCAAACTCTCCAACCCAACCTCCTGCATTCACTGCAACCTCTCTCCCCGCAGCCTTTCAAGAGGAGGCTTTTCTCCACTCACTTAACACTCGGGGGGCACCTGCCGTGGGCCTGGCCCCGAGGCAGGGGCAGAGTGACTGGCAGGGCCCGTCAGCCTGCGCTGCGCTCCCGCAGGGACACACACCTGCCTGTCGGGGGCAGGGGCAGACTGAGAGAGGTGGCCACCGAGAAGTCTGGGGTTTACCTCAGCCGAGGAGCGACAGTCCTTCTAGAGGAGACAGACGGTGGCAAAAAGGAGGCTGGGAGGAGAGGGAGGTAGTCAGTGGAGAGACCAAGGGACTCTTACGGGGCGACTGAGAACCCGGCCACCTGCTGAAACGGGGAGAATTCGGAAGGATCGGGTTTGGGGGCTGGGAAGGTCTCACCCTTCTCCCTTCTGAAAACTTCCTGAATGCTCCCCTCCTGAAAGCCTGTTTTGGGCCCCAGGGCGTCTGGCTCCGGCCCTGCCCACTGTCTCCTGGTGGACGTCTCCCAAGCATCTACAGGCCCAAACGGGAGTGCTCTCGAAGGGGCTCCTCTCCTCACCAAGTCCTGCTGTGCTCCTGGAAACCTCTGGATCCGAGGGGCCGCCACCCATGCCCTCGACCCCCCGAGCTCCTAACATCCCGCTCGGCACCATCCAACCGGCCCCCACAGCGAGGTCGGCCTCTGGACTAAAACCTGCTGCCTCGGCCTCCACCATCCCACCCACGCACGCCCCTCTCCTGCCCCTGGGCTCTGCTCTCCCTGCCCATCTGACATCCTCCCCAAGGCGGTTCCGTCCTGCTGCCTGGCCAGGGGGTGCCACCTGCCCCGCGGTCACGGCTGTGCCCAGGCCTGGCCTCCTTTCCTCAAGGCCACGCTGCCTGCCCGACTCCTCAGCTTCCCGCCTGCCTGACATCCCTGCCCTCTCCCCCGGAAACTCCCAATCCCCCCTCATCACTCTGGGTTGCTGCCCTCTGTCACTTGACTTTAACTAAGGTCAAGCGGAAGGGCCGCGGCTGAGTCTCAGCTCTGCGTCAGCGAGTGGTGCCTGGCACGCTGTCCCGCTGTCCCGCTGTCTCGGGTGGCGCCCTGTCCTGAACACTGACACACTTGAAAGTGAAGCGATTCTGGAGTTGAAGAGTGACGCCATCATCTCAGGTCTCTCCCCAAATTCACCCAGTCTGATACGTTTGACTGGAAAGGAAACACTGCCCACCATGAGAGGGATGTAACCTGGCTTCTCGCCTGCCTGCGGGGGCTGGCTCCACGCGGATCCACTCTTTTGCTCTCCCCTGCAACCCGGGGCATAAATCTGCAACATCACTGGCTGGTTAGGATCTACTTGGCAGCACAGAATATCTGAATCATCGGCTTGTTAAAAACGTTAAGCTATTTTTCCCTTTTTTTGGCAATTTTTAAATAAAAAGCTAATACTGAAAATCATTAAAAGTGTGTGGCATTAAACCCGCCAGAAAAGGCTGATGTCTGTGTTATCAGCATGTTAAAGTGGGAAGCCTCAAAAGTGAGGCCAACCCGTTACACGTAACTATGATATTACTATTCATCTTATACAGGTATCTTAAGCAATTTGTTATGCTAAAAATTCGGAAGTGTCCTAGTCGAATTACATCCTTAAGCAATAAAAAGCATGAGCTGCCTCTTAATGATAATGATGACAAGGTGCTGGTTTGCATTGAGAAGCATCTATATCCTCNCTCCAGCCCCTGGGGTGGAGCTCCGCGCACCGCTTCACAGACAGGAAACTCAGGTTCAGGACGGTGAAGTCACTTCACTCCCATCCAACGCGGAGCCTTGCTGCTAAATCATGTCCAGCTGTCAACCTCTCTCTGGACCTTTCCGTAAGGCCAGAAGACCCTTGACAAGACCCTTGATGAGAGAAGGCACAGCGGGGCAGGGCAGAGTTCGGAACAAAACAGGCCCCGCCAGACTTAGAATCACCAACGGGTTTCACCACTTCTACCAAAGGTGCGGCCTCCCCCAGGGATGTGGAAACGTCGGGCCCACCCCCAGCACAAGGCACCCGTGCTGACACCCAGGTGTGTCACCCCCGCGATCTTACACTCCCAAGCAGGACAGCAGCCCCTGCGGGCCCTTCCTCCTCCAGGATCCCCTCCCGCCTCCAACATGACCCCTGCCAGGGCTCCCTGACTCCCTGCAAGCACACACCCCAACCGCAACCTGTGACATGTTCGTTCGCCCTGCCCCCCAACTAGAGCTTCAGGGCACTCAGTTCTGTCGTCTTTTCATCTCTAATCACCCAAAACACTGCCTGGCACCCAGGTGTTTGACTGGTGGATTAACTTTTAAAAACTAAACCCGTGTCTGTAACAATGGTGGCAACGGATGTTTAACTGTATACCCACGTGTATCATCAGGTCACTATGCTGTACATCAAAAGCTAGTACAAAGTTACATGTCAATTAGGTTCAATTTATTTAAAAGGTGAACAGAGGAAAACCTGGGGGATGGGGACGGAGTTTGGGGAAGCCAAGGAGAAAGTGTGGGAGCCTCGGTACAAGTCTCAGGGCAGCGCTCCACAGACGTCCCACAGGCGCTGGCTCCGCTGCAGCTTCTGACTCGCAGGCCCAGGGCGGGCAGGGCTGAGACACAGGGGGTCTCATGTGCCCAGGTGATGCCCATGGCGCAGGTCCACTTTGCATAGCCCGGCTGGGACAGACAGGGCACCTCGACAGGGTCTAAAACAACGCTCCGAGAGGAGACTCAGGGCCACAGAAGACTAACTAGAGTGACTTGCCCGGGGAAAGCACACGCGTGTGTTAAGAAAGCACACTCGTAAGAAAGCACACTCGTGTGTAACTCTGTACCGCCTGCCTTTCAGCTTCAAAGGCCGAGGAGGCGCACAGAGAGCCTGCACATCCCAGACTAAACAATCCTGAGTTCACACGACATCTTGTCCACAGTGCAATGACCATCTATGTGCATTCTGGTCTTGTCTGGGCAGTAATATACTGGAATCTGTAATATTTAAAAATATTAGCCTTAATTCCTGATTACCATGAATAAATACTGATGGTAAATGTGTCTCATTCAGTAAGGGAGAGCAAACGCCCTCTTTTCCACAGTCACTGAACCCTGCAGTAATGCTCCAACATCGCCTGATGGAGCAGGGGACCCGCCAGGTGCAAGAGCACGGGGCGGTCCTCAGTCCCAGGCGGCAACAATGTAGCCGGGACCAAGATTAAGAGCAGCAGGGATCATCACCGAGTCCAGCTTACAGAGGTAGGTTTGCCCAGAGCCTCTGTAACAGGAGAAGGCTCCATTTAGTTTATTACAAAAGGGAACTTTAAGTAAGCAAAGCGCAACTACCAAAACGTCTTTTTAAAAAAATTACTGCTAATTTAAAATCGAGTGATGCTACATTTTAGAAAAAAATGACTAAAGCTTATATTATTTGCGGATTAATAAATTTCAGCTAACCAAGACATTTGATAGAAAAAAAGACAGGCATCACAGAATTTTTAAGATACCCACTTCTGAAGTGCAAACCAAGTTTATGATTTCTTGGTTCTAATCAAATACCCAATAGTGATTATTTCTAAGAGATAATTTGTTTCACATGTTACTCTGCTCGGTGTTAAACTTTTACCTTCCAACAGATATTTCTAGAAACACACTGCAATTTTATCAAGTGAAAACGTCCAGTTTTCTTCAAAACAAGATCCTTAACTCACATTTTACCATCAGCCTGACCGGGGCCACCGAGCACCTACGGGTCCCCTGAACGGCCTCAAGTGGCTGTTCTTGAAACACAGGCAGAAACCGTATGTGAACAAAGAATTTCAGACATAGGTGAAAGCTCTATTTTCTAGGCATGTTGATGGGAAATGGGTTTTTCCCGAAGCCCAAGTCAAGCTGGGTTCAGGCAGGCAGCGGTTGCTCCCTCTTGACAGGCTAAACTTTCTTCCCCCATCTTCAGAATCTCAAAAGAGCTCTGAACATATTAATCTTATTTATTGCTGAGCTACGTCCCCACCATCTGTTCCTGCTGGTATTTCATCAGAAAATTCTTTTCTTTAAGGAATATATTCAGCCCTAGTAATTTGTGTTCTGAATACAAAACACGCAGTACATGGTGGGCAAGGAGTACTGAGAATAAATTTGATTACCTAAATAACGGTTTACACCTGGCCTTTAAACAAAATCATTAACGGAAACATGGAAGAAAATTCTACAGTTTAAATTTCTTTTCTCATATTCAGTTGCCAAGATTCCAAATGATATTTCAGTACATTTTTAACGAACAGTACTTTCAGGCCATTCAAAATGGTTTCGTATTTTAGTTCCAGATGGAGTACTGGTTCAGCTGGGTGGACTGACTGAATATAATCCAGAGGGATCACTTCTTGTTAAATTATAAAACATGCATACAACCTGTCCTCCTTTTCACACGTCACTTACACTAGCATCATCGGCAAAATACTATTACGTCACCAACAGTCCTCTCCTCTTCTTGCCAAATGGCAGTTTCAGAGGTTCAGTAAAACTCAGAGTGAACAAAATGAAAAGCTGTAATTTCCTTATCCATCCTATCAGTCTTCTATAGAAAATTCCCCCCAATCTTATTTTGTCTCCATAATGCACTCCCTGTCTCACCGGCAGGAACCACGGCAGCTTACCACTGCTGCTCACCTCCCCAGGCTTCCTCACTCCGCCCTTCAGGGCCCTTCAACGACAGGACCAGAGGAAACGCCCTTCAATACCAACCTCCTGGATCCCTCTTCCCTCTTTCCTTTACACTACCGTCCTTCCTTCCTTTCCAAAGATGAATCTGCCACAACAGTTCTAATACTCTGAACATGTTACACTCTGTTCAACATTTATAGGTTTTTTTATATTCACATAAATCCTTACGTTTATGTGAATATAAAACAGGTTTTTTATATTCACATAAATCCTCACACAGAGTAAACTATGTTAAATCTAGTCATAGCCTATTTTCCTTACTAAAAATTAAGCAATTTAAAATGTTAGCAAGAAATGGGCTCAGATTTTTCTAAACTTTAAAAGGCCAGCTAAATTACCAACACCTCTAAGAAAAATACACTGCTAACTCTTCCAAATGTGACTGAGTATGGAAACACCTACAATATCTTAGTGGACTTCATTAAACACAAGCTAAACGATCGTCACTTCTGCAGGACTGTCTCCCGAATCCAGAGGAATAAAACTCCACAGTAACTTACCTCACAAACAACCCAACCCTTAACAGTATTAACCCGATTTTAAGACGTCGATGAAGGTCTACTTACAGCACAAGCGTAAAGCAGGACAAGATCAAGGGTTTTTTAATGTAATCACTAACAAGCACTTTTATTGTCTGGGCCACTAAGTAAGAGAGGGCACCTTCAGAAAGGATTTTTCCAGTCTTGCTCTCAAGGTCAAGGGTGTCTACCAGAGACCCAGATGGATACCCATTTACAGCTCTCACTACCCTCCATAAAGAAGGAACTCTCAAATGTTTGCACTTGGCTTTCTGGCAGGGAAGAGCCTAGTTTATGCATAACCAAACCTAAGACAGTTAAATTGCTGATCCTGTCATTCAGTTTTGCAATCCACTCCTTAAAGAAAAAAAAAAATCTAAAAAATATCACTTTCAGACTTAAAAAATCTGCATCCCCAAAATCAAAATCAGAACTTTAGCTCCCAACTAAAATTAATTTTCCAACAGATAATGCTTATAAAACAAGTTTCTTATTCAAACTAGAAAGAACAGATGAGCCATCACAAGTTAAAATTAAACAACGTTTTGCAATGCAAACCTTAAAAAGTAATTATTAATTAGGGGGTTCCCAACTTTTTACAATCACACTTTTCCATTGTCATAACTAAGTAGGCCTTTATATACTGTACTTGTCATTTTTTCTTTCTTTTGTGGGTTGGCAAGGGCGACCCAAGAGCTTTTAATTCCTAAATTCTGTGCATATTCACTTCATCAAATGTTAACAGTAATTTTGACTCTAATCGTTTTGATGAGAAAGTCACTTAAAATCCTCACCAACCAATGGAAGCTATGTGATTCTGAGTTACGAAAGCAAAGATAACAATACATAAACACAAAGATTAGCCATCTTTTTCCTAGTTGGGAATGTAAACAGAAGTTCACTACGGTTGTCTGTTATTTATTAATTGCTCCACAGTGAACTGCAGTTCATACCAAAGTACCCAAGGAAGCCTAAACTGAAAAATCACAAAAGAACTGCGTTTTCCCATCAGAGATTGCCTTTACCCTTCTGATCACTTAACTCTCCAGGACCCCTGACAGTCCTGGGCTGTTCTACACTCCTTATTTCCCCTTCAAATCCTGTTCCTTCTCTCCTCCATTCTAAGAGATCCCTACCCCTCTCCCTGAACACACAACCTCTGCCCGCTTCTCCAAAACAGGCAGCACATTTTCCCCTGTGGAGTATAAGGTCCAAATCATTACTTTTTCTGTGGCTATTCACCTACATTTCCTAAGAAGATACCTATTTCAACACAAAACATGCTTTATTTACAAGGCTTTTATCTTGCACAGTGTATTTCAACCCAGCTAGACACTCAGGCTACCTGAGGAACAGGCTTCACGTTATTAAAAACTCACAATTATCCCTTCCAGACACACAGGCTGTGGGCTTTCATTCTGGCCGACACACTCATGCGGGAAGCTACTTCCGTGCACGTGGAGAACCACAGTGGTTGACTGTAGTTGTTATGCACTGTTAACACATTTCTTTGTTGATGGGAGAGAGTGAACTATTGTCAAGCCCAGCATCTCGATGGTACTTATTATCAGATGAGAAACGGCAAAGAATTATCAATTCTATTCATTATTTGACCAGCTTACCATAAAACTCCATGGCTTTATGTAACCTGAATGTATTCCATAAATGCTAAGTAACAGAAAAAGAAATTTTAATATGAAAACCACTGTTCCATGCTTTTTAAGTATTGCCTATATTATTTATACAACAAAAGTTCAATGTTTAAACAGCCTTCTAAAGAAAGGATCCTTAACCTGAATTTCTTTTACCATTACCAGGTTCTGGTGGGAAGCCTATAGATGAGCTTGTAAATTTTCATGTGCAAATATATTTCTGCTAATGCAGGGGGTGGGGAGACATCCATTCTATAATGAGCTGCCCAGAGTCCATGACCCTAGGAGTGCAACGCAACTCTTCTCAAAGGTTCACAAAGAATTTAAATAGAATCTGCTTAAGTTACACTCACACAGTCAACACTTTTTGAAAAAGGAAGAGGTAAAAACGAAGAAGAAATAATCTGAAAAACGCATGCCCTCTTTATGGTAATGATCTCTTTAAAAACTATATCATCTCAGAGAATTTGAGGGCTTTTGCAGACTTTTTTTTTTTGATCAAGGGTTAAGGACATCACAATTCCCAGATGCTGTCTTCCTGGTGCATTTTAAGCAGTAAATTATTAAGGAGACAGGAGACAAGTGGAAACTGAAACAACACTGCTGCTCCAAACCTATGCGAAACCCGCTATCACACTGGAGGAGGCACAGCAGGCCCATCGGGCCTGTCCTCGCGAACACCGGACGGCCTCCGCCCGCGGGCCACGGCCGCGCACCCGCATGACGGCGTGAGGCTGGCAGCAGAGCAGACGGGGGCCTCGCCCCGCGCTCCCAAGATGCGCTCCCGCCACGGGTGTCACAGAGCACACACAGCCCACAGAACCGTGAAAACGGCCGTCTGCAGACGCAGGTCACTCCAAAAGCGGAAGCCTCTAGTCCAGCAGAGAACTCTTTTCTGAGGGACATTCTCCGGTTCTGCAAGAACTTAGGGATTCGGAGGCTAAGAACTGTGTGTCCTCAGGAGGCTGGGCTGCTCCCAGTTCAGGCTTGAATGCTACTCATGACAGGTCACTACAGAAGCAGACACCAGAGATGAACCGAAAGTTATGCCTCTCTCATCTGATGACCGTAATACAGAAAAACTATCTGAGGTAGAAATATTTGTAAACTGCAATTTTTTAAAAAACTTTTAAAAATTGTACAGATTCCCTCCTTCCCATTTTTTTTGTTTTCATTATTGAATAAGATTACCTTACTAATCACTAACAGGCAACTGCCAAATTATGGTACACCTTATCTTGAATTCACAGCAGCAAAATCCAAATTCAAAGCATATTTCGCTACTTCATACCCTAATATGTGAGGAGTAAAACCTTAATTTTAAAATTATCATATTCAGATACAGACATTCCATGCAAAGGATAAAGGGGGGGGGCCAATAGATGAACAAAATTAATGCTAAGGTTAATTAAAGGTTAATCTAGAACAGAGAAATAAGTCAATGGTGCAGAAGACATCACAAGTTGGATTTTAACGCAGAATCAGTGAGATTTCACTTAGTGCTCTTGTTCAAGAAAATGACCAAATCTAGGGAATAATCTTGGCAAAGAAAAAACAAATTTACTTTCCCTAATTAAATGGCTCCACAGGTAGAGAGCCTCTCTACAGAGAAATCCACGTTTATGCTTAACACGAATATATCATTTCTCTACATAGTATCATATATGAAAAAAGCAAAGCTTCAAAGACCTATTCTACCCTCTGAATTTCAAAGCATAATTTTTCTCACAGATTTTACACACATCTACAAGCTTTCTCCTTTAAAACTTAACATACATACTAACTTTCAAACCTTTTCTGCATCCCCAGTATTTACGTGTCTTGGCTCTCCCAATACCTATACTCACAACTTCTTGAAATGAAATACTGCTAAACTATGATTTAACAATGTTTTCTTTCCTACTAAAAATGCTCAGGGCCCCTTTTCTATCATACTGTTCTTTTATTACAATCTCCTGGAGTTAAAAAAGATGCACTTAGAACCCAAAGATACTGGAATCTGATTTAAAATGAAACCTCAATAAGTAATCTCTCTGGAATAATATCTGGGATGGCTAACCGCATTTCCACGTTGTAACTTCCATACTATTTAAGTTTCTATTGTCACATATGCCTCAAATTGAAGAAAATACTCAACCAATTTTCAGGTAAAATAAAACCTAGAAACATGAAACACTCAAGTTAAAAACACAGACATAAAATCCCAGTCCCGAAACTGCAGGCTGGATTACTGACATGAGTATTTTATGAAATGTATTTAAGTGATATCTCCTTTCTTCGCGTTTGTGATTAACAGGTCTTTTATTGGTAGTAAACTAGAGCAAACAATCAGAATAGTACATATGCAGTATTCAGTACACACAATAAAAGTTGAAGGAATTCAAAACCTGTATAAAACAAAACACTGGAGAAAAAAATCATACAGCTCAAGAGAGAGAGTGGGAAAGGCCCTCTCCATCCTCTGCTTGCAGCCTGTACTCCGCGCCCAACAGGACTGGCAGCACTTACCCAGGTAACACAGACTTTTAGTGCTGAGCGTATTTAAGAGGATTAAACACGTTTCCTAAGAATCTTGCAATGACAAATAAGTGACCCTTTCACTGGTAAAGCAGACCTTTAAAAGAGGAAAGTGGGGACAGGAAATTAACTATTTTGTAACCATTTTAAATAATTTCTCATTTTCCAAACACTGCTTTCATAACAGAAGTGTTTTACACTTGCACAATATTAATTACTTTATTATACATGGAAGCCTGTGGTAGGCTCATTACACAATAAGACTGCCAACAGCCAGTGGTACTTTTCTGACGTCAGAAGAGTACATAAGACTGAAACATCACCAAAAGTACATAAAAAACTCATCAGCATAAACATCAAAGTACATTAAAAATATAATCAGGAAAAAAATACAATTGCTAAAAAGTGGTTTAGAGCAGAGCCACTGTCTACCAGTGGCCTCAAATGGCAATTAGCGTTCAAAGCAAGTTTGGATGACTTTACAGGACCCTTCTACAATACTGACTAACGCACCCTTTTAACATGTACATTACACAGGCTGCAATTTCACAAAGAGGTGCTGATGTCATTCTTTACTAAAGGAGATACTCTTAACCCTCACAATGGCTCTGTCACCAGTTGGAATTACCACCTTATTAATATCCACAGCTCCGAGTATGTGGGGCTCTACTATACATGGACATATGCATGGGCTGTTTTTTAGAAAGGGGGAGGGGGATGTTTGACCTACTGTTTGGTGTTTGGATGCCATAAGGCATAGGAAATGCACAACGAATCATGCATTGGAATGTGAATCATTCTAAAATTAAAACTGTTCAGACAGGGAGAAGAGGGAACCAGGAAGGCCTAGAACTCTTAGGAGAGCAAAGGTTAAGAACCAAAATAACAAACTCCCCCAGAAGTGTGGGTGACATGTAATAACAGAGACAGAGAACAACGTTTTTAGGCCATGTATAAATACCACACACCCCAAACCTCAAAGAATTATGTAATTCCAACTTGGGTTCTAATACTGGAACCAACCAACCACGTGGGTTTTAACACTGTGCCCATCAGCTATGGATGGAGTCACAGCCTTCTTACAGCTGGGATAAGGAGAGGGTGCTTTTTCTTTTCCTTCTCTTATTAAAGCTATCATTCCAGGCTTTGATCAAAGATCCAAGAATATTTGTTCTACCAGGCTGGAATGAATGTGGCTTGGAAGATCAGAGTACATTTAAAAGCTGCAACAAAATATAGGTAGCCAACATCTCAGAATTTTGGATCAGCCCAGATGGAGACAGCAAATTGAAATGTTTTCGATCCCTTAAATGATGAAACGTATATCACATCAGCCCAGATAGAGCAATTTGAAATGTTTTCGATCCCTTACTTATGTGATGAAATGTATTATCATACTATCTGTAAATTGGATATTCCATTACAGTGATAACGTACAGAATTCCCATGCGTTATTACACTTTCCTGAGAGTAAAGCAATTAGAATAACCTTAATCCTAGCAACAAAGGTTTTTTTTGTGTTTTTTTGTTTTGTTTTGTTTTTTTTGTATGATTTTTTTTTTTTTTTNCGCGTGTGTTAAGAAAGCACACTCGTAAGAAAGCACACTCGTGTGTAACTCTGTACCGCCTGCCTTTCAGCTTCAAAGGCCGAGGAGGCGCACAGAGAGCCTGCACATCCCAGACTAAACAATCCTGAGTTCACACGACATCTTGTCCACAGTGCAATGACCATCTATGTGCATTCTGGTCTTGTCTGGGCAGTAATATACTGGAATCTGTAATATTTAAAAATATTAGCCTTAATTCCTGATTACCATGAATAAATACTGATGGTGAATGTGTCTCATTCAGTAAGGGAGAGCAAACGCCCTCTTTTCCACAGTCACTGAACCCTGCAGTAATGCTCCAACATCGCCTGATGGAGCAGGGGACCCGCCAGGTGCAAGAGCACGGGGCGGTCCTCAGTCCCAGGCGGCAACCATGTAGCCGGGACCAAGATTAAGAGCAGCACGGATCATCACCGAGTCCAGCTTACAGAGGTAGGTTTGCCCAGAGCCTCTGTAACAGGAGAAGGCTCCATTTAGTTTATTACAAAAGGGAACTTTAAGTAAGCAAAGCGCAACTACCAAAACGTCTTTTTAAAAAAATTACTGCTAATTTAAAATCGAGTGATGCTACATTTTAGAAAAAAATGACTAAAGCTTATATTATTTGCGGATTAATAAATTTCAGCTAACCAAGACATTTGATAGAAAAAAAGACAGGCATCACAGAATTTTTAAGATACCCACTTCCGAAGTGCAAACCAAGTTTATGATTTCTTGGTTCTAATCAAATACCCAATAGTGATTATTTCTAAGAGATAATTTGTTTCACATGTTACTCTGCTCGGTGTTAAACTTTTACCTTCCAACAGATATTTCTAGAAACACACTGCAATTTTATCAAGTGAAAACGTCCAGTTTTCTTCAAAACAAGATCCTTAACTCACATTTTACCATCAGCCTGACCGGGGCCACCGAGCACCTACGGGTCCCCTGAACGGCCTCAAGTGGCTGTTCTTGAAACACAGGCAGAAACCGTATGTGAACAAAGAATTTCAGACATAGGTGAAAGCTCTATTTTCTAGGCATGTTGATGGGAAATGGGTTTTTCCCGAAGCCCAAGTCAAGCTGGGTTCAGGCAGGCAGCGGTTGCTCCCTCTTGACAGGCTAAACTTTCTTCCCCCATCTTCAGAATCTCAAAAGAGCTCTGAACATATTAATCTTATTTATTGCTGAGCTACGTCCCCACCATCTGTTCCTGCTGGTATTTCATCAGAAAATTCTTTTCTTTAAGGAATATATTCAGCCCTAGTAATTTGTGTTCTGAATACAAAACACGCAGTACATGGTAGGCAAGGAGTACTGAGAATAAATTTGATTACCTAAATAACTGTTTACACCTGGCCTTTAAACAAAATCATTAACGGAAACATGGAAGAAAATTCTACAAACAGTTTAAATTTCTTTTCTCATATTCAGTTGCCAAGATTCCAAATGATATTTCAGTACATTTTTAACGAACAGTACTTTCAGGCCATTCAAAATGGTTTCGTATTTTAGTTCCAGATGGAGTACTGGTTCAGCTGGGTGGACTGACTGAATATAATCCAGAGGGATCACTTCTTGTTAAATTATAAAACATGCATACAACCTGTCCTCCTTTTCACACGTCACTTACACTAGCATCATCGGCAAAAATACTATTACGTCACCAACAGTCCTCTCCTCTTCTTGCCAAATGGCAGTTTCAGAGGTTCAGTAAAACTCAGAGTGAACAAAATGAAAAGCTGTAATTTCCTTATCCATCCTATCAGTCTTCTATAGAAAATTCCCCCCAATCTTATTTTGTCTCCATAATGCACTCCCTGTCTCACCGGCAGGAACCACGGCAGCTTACCACTGCTGCTCACCTCCCCAGGCTTCCTCACTCCGCCCTTCAGGGCCCTTCAACGACAGGACCAGAGGAAACGCCCTTCAATACCAACCTCCTGGATCCCTCTTCCCTCTTTCCTTTACACTACCGTCCTTCCTTCCTTTCCAAAGATGAATCTGCCACAACAGTTCTAATACTCTGAACATGTTACACTCTGTTCAACATTTATAGGTTTTTTTATATTCACATAAATCCTTACGTTTATGTGAATATAAAACAGGTTTTTTATATTCACATAAATCCTCACACAGAGTAAACTATGTTAAATCTAGTCATAGCCTATTTTCCTTACTAAAAATTAAGCAATTTAAAATGTTAGCAAGAAATGGGCTCAGATTTTTCTAAACTTTAAAAGGCCAGCTAAATTACCAACACCTCTAAGAAAAATACACTGCTAACTCTTCCAAATGTGACTGAGTATGGAAACACCTACAATATCTTAGTGGACTTCATTAAACACAAGCTAAACGATCGTCACTTCTGCAGGACTGTCTCCCGAATCCAGAGGAATAAAACTCCACAGTAACTTACCTCACAAACAACCC
This sequence comes from Raphicerus campestris, assembly GCA_006410735.1. Lineage (NCBI taxonomy): Eukaryota > Metazoa > Chordata > Mammalia > Artiodactyla > Bovidae > Raphicerus > Raphicerus campestris. Next base: position 347,235 of record SJYW01051989.1, read on the forward strand.
AACCCTTAACAGTATTAACCCGATTTTAAGACGTCGATGAAGGTCTACTTACAGCACAAGCGTAAAGCAGGACAAGATCAAGGGTTTTTTAATGTAATCACTAACAAGCACTTTTATTGTCTGGGCCACTAAGTAAGAGAGGGCACCTTCAGAAAGGATTTTTCCAGTCTTGCTCTCAAGGTCAAGGGTGTCTACCAGAGACCCAGATGGATACCCATTTACAGCTCTCACTACCCTCCATAAAGAAGGAACTCTCAAATGTTTGCACTTGGCTTTCTGGCAGGGAAGAGCCTAGTTTATGCATAACCAAACCTAAGACAGTTAAATTGCTGATCCTGTCATTCAGTTTTGCAATCCACTCCTTAAAGAAAAAAAAAAATCTAAAAAATATCACTTTCAGACTTAAAAAATCTGCATCCCCAAAATCAAAATCAGAACTTTAGCTCCCAACTAAAATTAATTTTCCAACAGATAATGCTTATAAAACAAGTTTCTTATTCAAACTAGAAAGAACAGATGAGCCATCACAAGTTAAAATTAAACAACGTTTTGCAATGCAAACCTTAAAAAGTAATTATTAATTAGGGGGTTCCCAACTTTTTACAATCACACTTTTCCATTGTCATAACTAAGTAGGCCTTTATATACTGTACTTGTCATTTTTTCTTTCTTTTGTGGGTTGGCAAGGGCGACCCAAGAGCTTTTAATTCCTAAATTCTGTGCATATTCACTTCATCAAATGTTAACAGTAATTTTGACTCTAATCGTTTTGATGAGAAAGTCACTTAAAATCCTCACCAACCAATGGAAGCTATGTGATTCTGAGTTACGAAAGCAAAGATAACAATACATAAACACAAAGATTAGCCATCTTTTTCCTAGTTGGGAATGTAAACAGAAGTTCACTACGGTTGTCTGTTATTTATTAATTGCTCCACAGTGAACTGCAGTTCATACCAAAGTACCCAAGGAAGCCTAAACTGAAAAATCACAAAAGAACTGCGTTTTCCCATCAGAGATTGCCTTTACCCTTCTGATCACTTAACTCTCCAGGACCCCTGACAGTCCTGGGCTGTTCTACACTCCTTATTTCCCCTTCAAATCCTGTTCCTTCTCTCCTCCATTCTAAGAGATCCCTACCCCTCTCCCTGAACACACAACCTCTGCCCGCTTCTCCAAAACAGGCAGCACATTTTCCCCTGTGGAGTATAAGGTCCAAATCATTACTTTTTCTGTGGCTATTCACCTACATTTCCTAAGAAGATACCTATTTCAACACAAAACATGCTTTATTTACAAGGCTTTTATCTTGCACAGTGTATTTCAACCCAGCTAGACACTCAGGCTACCTGAGGAACAGGCTTCACGTTATTAAAAACTCACAATTATCCCTTCCAGACACACAGGCTGTGGGCTTTCATTCTGGCCGACACACTCATGCGGGAAGCTACTTCCGTGCACGTGGAGAACCACAGTGGTTGACTGTAGTTGTTATGCACTGTTAACACATTTCTTTGTTGATGGGAGAGAGTGAACTATTGTCAAGCCCAGCATCTCGATGGTACTTATTATCAGATGAGAAACGGCAAAGAATTATCAATTCTATTCATTATTTGACCAGCTTACCATAAAACTCCATGGCTTTATGTAACCTGAATGTATTCCATAAATGCTAAGTAACAGAAAAAGAAATTTTAATATGAAAACCACTGTTCCATGCTTTTTAAGTATTGCCTATATTATTTATACAACAAAAGTTCAATGTTTAAACAGCCTTCTAAAGAAAGGATCCTTAACCTGAATTTCTTTTACCATTACCAGGTTCTGGTGGGAAGCCTATAGATGAGCTTGTAAATTTTCATGTGCAAATATATTTCTGCTAATGCAGGGGGTGGGGAGACATCCATTCTATAATGAGCTGCCCAGAGTCCATGACCCTAGGAGTGCAACGCAACTCTTCTCAAANCTACTTACAGCACAAGCGTAAAGCAGGACAAGATCAAGGGTTTTTTAATGTAATCACTAACAAGCACTTTTATTGTCTGGGCCACTAAGTAAGAGAGGGCACCTTCAGAAAGGATTTTTCCAGTCTTGCTCTCAAGGTCAAGGGTGTCTACCAGAGACCCAGATGGATACCCATTTACAGCTCTCACTACCCTCCATAAAGAAGGAACTCTCAAATGTTTGCACTTGGCTTTCTGGCAGGGAAGAGCCTAGTTTATGCATAACCAAACCTAAGACAGTTAAATTGCTGATCCTGTCATTCAGTTTTGCAATCCACTCCTTAAAGAAAAAAAAAAATCTAAAAAATATCACTTTCAGACTTAAAAAATCTGCATCCCCAAAATCAAAATCAGAACTTTAGCTCCCAACTAAAATTAATTTTCCAACAGATAATGCTTATAAAACAAGTTTCTTATTCAAACTAGAAAGAACAGATGAGCCATCACAAGTTAAAATTAAACAACGTTTTGCAATGCAAACCTTAAAAAGTAATTATTAATTAGGGGGTTCCCAACTTTTTACAATCACACTTTTCCATTGTCATAACTAAGTAGGCCTTTATATACTGTACTTGTCATTTTTTCTTTCTTTTGTGGGTTGGCAAGGGCGACCCAAGAGCTTTTAATTCCTAAATTCTGTGCATATTCACTTCATCAAATGTTAACAGTAATTTTGACTCTAATCGTTTTGATGAGAAAGTCACTTAAAATCCTCACCAACCAATGGAAGCTATGTGATTCTGAGTTACGAAAGCAAAGATAACAATACATAAACACAAAGATTAGCCATCTTTTTCCTAGTTGGGAATGTAAACAGAAGTTCACTACGGTTGTCTGTTATTTATTAATTGCTCCACAGTGAACTGCAGTTCATACCAAAGTACCCAAGGAAGCCTAAACTGAAAAATCACAAAAGAACTGCGTTTTCCCATCAGAGATTGCCTTTACCCTTCTGATCACTTAACTCTCCAGGACCCCTGACAGTCCTGGGCTGTTCTACACTCCTTATTTCCCCTTCAAATCCTGTTCCTTCTCTCCTCCATTCTAAGAGATCCCTACCCCTCTCCCTGAACACACAACCTCTGCCCGCTTCTCCAAAACAGGCAGCACATTTTCCCCTGTGGAGTATAAGGTCCAAATCATTACTTTTTCTGTGGCTATTCACCTACATTTCCTAAGAAGATACCTATTTCAACACAAAACATGCTTTATTTACAAGGCTTGCACAGTGTATTTCAACCCAGCTAGACACTCAGGCTACCTGAGGAACAGGCTTCACGTTATTAAAAACTCACAATTATCCCTTCCAGACACACAGGCTGTGGGCTTTCATTCTGGCCGACACACTCATGCGGGAAGCTACTTCCGTGCACGTGGAGAACCACAGTGGTTGACTGTAGTTGTTATGCACTGTTAACACATTTCTTTGTTGATGGGAGAGAGTGAACTATTGTCAAGCCCAGCATCTCGATGGTACTTATTATCAGATGAGAAACGGCAAAGAATTATCAATTCTATTCATTATTTGACCAGCTTACCATAAAACTCCATGGCTTTATGTAACCTGAATGTATTCCATAAATGCTAAGTAACAGAAAAAGAAATTTTAATATGAAAACCACTGTTCCATGCTTTTTAAGTATTGCCTATATTATTTATACAACAAAAGTTCAATGTTTAAACAGCCTTCTAAAGAAAGGATCCTTAACCTGAATTTCTTTTACCATTACCAGGTTCTGGTGGGAAGCCTATAGATGAGCTTGTAAATTTTCATGTGCAAATATATTTCTGCTAATGCAGGGGGTGGGGAGACATCCATTCTATAATGAGCTGCCCAGAGTCCATGACCCTAGGAGTGCAACGCAACTCTTCTCAAAGGTTCACAAAGAATTTAAATAGAATCTGCTTAAGTTACACTCACACAGTCAACACTTTTTGAAAAAGGAAGAGGTAAAAACGAAGAAGAAATAATCTGAAAAACGCATGCCCTCTTTATGGTAATGATCTCTTTAAAAACTATATCATCTCAGAGAATTTGAGGGCTTTTGCAGACTTTTTTTTTTTGATCAAGGGTTAAGGACATCACAATTCCCAGATGCTGTCTTCCTGGTGCATTTTAAGCAGTAAATTATTAAGGAGACAGGAGACAAGTGGAAACTGAAACAACACTGCTGCTCCAAACCTATGCGAAACCCGCTATCACACTGGAGGAGGCACAGCAGGCCCATCGGGCCTGTCCTCGCGAACACCGGACGGCCTCCGCCCGCGGGCCACGGCCGCGCACCCGCATGACGGCGTGAGGCTGGCAGCAGAGCAGACGGGGGCCTCGCCCCGCGCTCCCAAGATGCGCTCCCGCCACGGGTGTCACAGAGCACACACAGCCCACAGAACCGTGAAAACGGCCGTCTGCAGACGCAGGTCACTCCAAAAGCGGAAGCCTCTAGTCCAGCAGAGAACTCTTTTCTGAGGGACATTCTCCGGTTCTGCAAGAACTTAGGGATTCGGAGGCTAAGAACTGTGTGTCCTCAGGAGGCTGGGCTGCTCCCAGTTCAGGCTTGAATGCTACTCATGACAGGTCACTACAGAAGCAGACACCAGAGATGAACCGAAAGTTATGCCTCTCTCATCTGATGACCGTAATACAGAAAAACTATCTGAGGTAGAAATATTTGTAAACTGCAATTTTTTAAAAAACTTTTAAAAATTGTACAGATTCCCTCCTTCCCATTTTTTTTGTTTTCATTATTGAATAAGATTACCTTACTAATCACTAACAGGCAACTGCCAAATTATGGTACACCTTATCTTGAATTCACAGCAGCAAAATCCAAATTCAAAGCATATTTCGCTACTTCATACCCTAATATGTGAGGAGTAAAACCTTAATTTTAAAATTATCATATTCAGATACAGACATTCCATGCAAAGGATAAAGGGGGGGGGCCAATAGATGAACAAAATTAATGCTAAGGTTAATTAAAGGTTAATCTAGAACAGAGAAATAAGTCAATGGTGCAGAAGACATCACAAGTTGGATTTTAACGCAGAATCAGTGAGATTTCACTTAGTGCTCTTGTTCAAGAAAATGACCAAATCTAGGGAATAATCTTGGCAAAGAAAAAACAAATTTACTTTCCCTAATTAAATGGCTCCACAGGTAGAGAGCCTCTCTACAGAGAAATCCACGTTTATGCTTAACACGAATATATCATTTCTCTACATAGTATCATATATGAAAAAAGCAAAGCTTCAAAGGCCTATTCTACCCTCTGAATTTCAAAGCATAATTTTTCTCACAGATTTTACACACATCTACAAGCTTTCTCCTTTAAAACTTAACATACATACTAACTTTCAAACCTTTTCTGCATCCCCAGTATTTACGTGTCTTGGCTCTCCCAATACCTATACTCACAACTTCTTGAAATGAAATACTGCTAAACTATGATTTAACAATGTTTTCTTTCCTACTAAAAATGCTCAGGGCCCCTTTTCTATCATACTGTTCTTTTATTACAATCTCCTGGAGTTAAAAAAGATGCACTTAGAACCCAAAGATACTGGAATCTGATTTAAAATGAAACCTCAATAAGTAATCTCTCTGGAATAATATCTGGGATGGCTAACCGCATTTCCACGTTCTAAGTTCCATACTACTTAAGTTTCTATTGTCGCATATGCCTCAAATTGAAGAAAATACTCAACCAATTTTCAGGTAAAATAAAACCTAGAAACATGAAACACTCAAGTTAAAAACACAGACATAAAATCCCAGTCCCGAAACTGCAGGCTGGATTACTGACATGAGTATTTTATGAAATGTATTTAAGTGATATCTCCTTTCTTCGCGTTTGTGATTAACAGGTCTTTTATTGGTAGTAAACTAGAGCAAACAATCAGAATAGTACATATGCAGTATTCAGTACACACAATAAAAGTTGAAGGAATTCAAAACCTGTATAAAACAAAACACTGGAGAAAAAAATCATACAGCTCAAGAGAGAGAGTGGGAAAGGCCCTCTCCATCCTCTGCTTGCAGCCTGTACTCCGCGCCCAACAGGACTGGCAGCACTTACCCAGGTAACACAGACTTTTAGTGCTGAGCGTATTTAAGAGGATTAAACACGTTTCCTAAGAATCTTGCAATGACAAATAAGTGACCCTTTCACTGGTAAAGCAGACCTTTAAAAGAGGAAAGTGGGGACAGGAAATTAACTATTTTGTAACCATTTTAAATAATTTCTCATTTTCCAAACACTGCTTTCATAACAGAAGTGTTTTACACTTGCACAATATTAATTACTTTATTATACATGGAAGCCTGTGGTAGGCTCATTACACAATAAGACTGCCAACAGCCAGTGGTACTTTTCTGACGTCAGAAGAGTACATAAGACTGAAACATCACCAAAAGTACATAAAAAACTCATCAGCATAAACATCAAAGTACATTAAAAATATAATCAGGAAAAAAATACAATTGCTAAAAAGTGGTTTAGAGCAGAGCCACTGTCTACCAGTGGCCTCAAATGGCAATTAGCGTTCAAAGCAAGTTTGGATGACTTTACAGGACCCTTCTACAATACTGACTAACGCACCCTTTTAACATGTACATTACACAGGCTGCAATTTCACAAAGAGGTGCTGATGTCATTCTTTACTAAAGGAGATACTCTTAACCCTCACAATGGCTCTGTCACCAGTTGGAATTACCACCTTATTAATATCCACAGCTCCGAGTATGTGGGGCTCTATTATACATGGACATATGCATGGGCTGTTTTTTAGAAAGGGGGAGGGGGATGTTTGACCTACTGTTTGGTGTTTGGATGCCATAAGGCATAGGAAATGCACGACGAATCATGCATTGGAATGTGAATCATTCTAAAATTAAAACTGTTCAGACAGGGAGAAGAGGGAACCAGGAAGGCCTAGAACTCTTAGGAGAGCAAAGGTTAAGAACCAAAATAACAAACTCCCCCAGAAGTGTGGGTGACATGTAATAACAGAGACAGAGAACAACGTTTTTAGGCCATGTATAAATACCACACACCCCAAACCTCAAAGAATTATGTAATTCCAACTTGGGTTCTAATACTGGAACCAACCAACCACGTGGGTTTTAACACTGTGCCCATCAGCTATGGATGGAGTCACAGCCTTCTTACAGCTGGGATAAGGAGAGGGTGCTTTTTCTTTTCCTTCTCTTATTAAAGCTATCATTCCAGGCTTTGATCAAAGATCCAAGAATATTTGTTCTACCAGGCTGGAATGAATGTGGCTTGGAAGATCAGAGTACATTTAAAAGCTGCAACAAAATATAGGTAGCCAACATCTCAGAATTTTGGATCAGCCCAGATGGAGACAGCAAATTGAAATGTTTTCGATCCCTTAAATGATGAAACGTATATCACATCAGCCCAGATAGAGCAATTTGAAATGTTTTCGATCCCTTACTTATGTGATGAAATGTATTATCATACTATCTGTAAATTGGATATTCCATTACAGTGATAACGTACAGAATTCCCATGCGTTATTACACTTTCCTGAGAGTAAAGCAATTAGAATAACCTTAATCCTAGCAACAAAGGTTTTTTTTGTGTTTTTTTGTTTTGTTTTGTTTTTTTTGTATGATTTTTTTTTTTTTTT
>SJYW01051989.1:372528-442323 GCA_006410735.1 Raphicerus campestris
TCCCGCCGCCGCCGCCGCCGCCGCAGCCGCCGCCGCCTCCGGTTAATAAAAATAACGCCGTCCTCTCCACAATGGAATTAAAAGCCTGCGCGGCACTGCGCAGCCGCGGCGCGGAGCCTGCCGGGAGCTCGGCGACCCGGCCCGAGGGCCGCGGCTCCGGCCAACGCGCCTGCGCGGCGGCTTCCGCCCGGCCGCCTGTCAATCACGCGGGCGGTTGGGCGGAGGGAGCCCCCGGGAGGGGAGGCCCGGGGCGACGCGCGCGATTGGTGGGGACGCGCGCGCCGGGCGGGCTGCGGGCTGTGCGGCTGCGCGGCGGCGGCGGAAGGCCGGCGGGCACGCGAGGCTGCGTGCGGCGGGGTCGGCCTCCTGTCTCTGCGGCTTGCGGGCCGGCAGTCGCAGCCGAGTCCCGGCGTGGCCCCGGGGAAGGCTCGGGGCGCCGTGTGTCTGCCTGCCTTGCAGGGCGCTTACGGCGCCCCTCCTCGGCTGGCACACTTTAATAATGGGCGCGGACCCTCTGCATTTGTGGGAGGGGCCCTCTGTGAAACCGCAGCAGAGCGAGGTACAGTTGCAAAAAAGGAAAAAGAAAAAATTGTCTTACTGCCAACCTACCTGAAGGCTACGGGAAGAGGAGACCGCGTGTAATCCAGGAGCGGCAGTCCTGTAAAACACGCCCACGCACTCTTCATCATCATCAGATGTTTTTTAAATGCCCGCATACCTTCGCAGCCTGTCTAATGAGTCTGCCGGCCCGGTTGTGTTGCTGCCTGGCGGTCGGTGTTATTTGCGGAAAATGGACCGCCAGGCCCCTCTAACAGCCCTCCTCCGATCCACTCTCCCTTCCCTAGTACAGGCTACTGAGAAACGCGGGCAAAATCACTATAATATGTTTTCTTAAGAGAAAATCACAAAGCGAAATCATGAAATCACAGAGCAACAAGAATCGAACAAATATATGTTCATTGCCTAATGGACACAAGGAAGGCACCCACTTTCATGTAAAGCACGTAGAAATTTAAGACGGCAACTTTCCTAACCAAGACTGTAGGTAAATCCCAGACTTTTTTTTTTCTTCAAAGAAAAACCAGCACTATGACAATTTCTTTCCATGGCACATTTTAATAATGAAATTAGAAGCCCATTGCTTCACTAGTCCATTGAAATTACTAGTCCATTGCTAGTATTTCTAGCCAAATAACTAATTATGGTTAAATAAATGACGTCTCATTGAAATTTCCCAATTGGAAACTTAAAAATTATTAGTTTATCTTTATGGCATCCAGTCCCATTACTTCACAGGCAAATAGAAGGGGAAATGTGGAAACAGTGACAGATTTTATTTTCTTGGGCTTCAAAATCGATGCAGTGACTGCAGCCATGAAATTAAAAGTTGCTTACTACTTGGAAGGAAAATTAGGACAAACCTAGACAGCAAAAGAGCAGAGACAACACTTTGCCAACAAAGGTCCATATGGTCAAAGCTATGGTTTTCCCCATGGTCATGTACAGATGTGACAGTTGGACTATAAAGAAGGCTGAGCACTGAAGAATTGATGCTTTTGAACTGTGGTGCTGGAGAAGACTCTAGAGAGTCCCTTGGACTGCAAGGANCTCAAAGCTATGGTTTTCCCTGTGGTCATGTACAGATGTGACAGTTGGACTATAAAAAAGGCTGAGCACTGAAGAATTGATGCTTTTGAACTGTGGTGCTGGAGAAGACTCTAGAGAGTCCGTTGGACTGCAAGGAGATCAAACCAGTCAATCCTAAAGGAAATCAACCCTGAATATTTTTTGGAAGGACGGATGCTGAAGCTGAAACTCCAATACTTTGGCCACCTGATGCGAAGAACTGACACCTTAGAAGAAACCCTGATGCTGGAAAAGATTTAAGGCAGGAGGAGAAGGGGACGACAGAGGATGAGATGTTTGGATGGCATCACTGAATCAACGGACCTGAGTTTGCATGAACTCAAAGAGATAGTGAAGAACAGGGAAGCCTGGCATGCAGCAGTTCATTTCACATCATTTGCTCAGTCATGTNCAGGAAAAACCATAGCCTTGCTGGGAAATGTATCTTTTCACATCCAAAGGCTTCTAAATAACGGTATAGTCAAACATCCTTATCACTATCAGCATCTCCCGAACTTCTTTGCATGGATGGCCCTCTCTGTGTGTTTCTTTCTTTATAAATCATGCCCCAAATTAGCTGCTGTTAACAGTTCCCATTTGGGGGACAAAACCCCATAGAAACAAAGCATCCGGGGACAATGGCATGTATGCTCCAGGCTGCTTGCGGCAGCAGGGGTGAGGTGGCAGAGACCTGGGAACAACTGCAGGCCCTACAACCCAAATACAGCAGAAAGACTGTGGCACCTCCAGCCCCTAGACTACCTATCAGGCACCAGAAGTGAGAGCTTGTTTACTAGCCTGCAGAGATTCCCATGCGTTGTTAAATAAGGAAAGCAAGAGGAAAAGACAGACACGTGATTATATCGTCCCATTTTTACAAAACGAGTGACGAAGCCTTCGCTTCCCCTTGCCCAAATAGAGCTGATTAAACTAGAGAAGACTGTAGAAAGCTTCTCACCAAACCATTCATTATTTTACATGTGTTGGATGTGAGTGTGGTCTAGTGAGCAAGTGGACACAGAAGTTCGAGCCTCAGGAGGGGTGTCTGGGATGGGAGCCATGCGAGTACATGTGAAAATGACACCAGCAGCTGGGTCCGTATGTTAGGCTGTGAGTGTTCACAGCGGCCTTGGACAAGGTTCTGGGGGGTGTCATTTCTGCTGCAGAGATGAGCAGAAAGAAAAGAACCAGTGGTGATCAACAAGATCCTCCTGTACAGCACAGGGAACTATATTCTATATCCTGTGATAAACCACAAAGGAAAAGAACATGAAAAAGAATAGATGCGTATAGCAGCGAGTTTGCTGTACAGCAGAAAGTAAACACAGCATCGTAAATCAGCTATACTGCAATAATTTTTTTTTTAAGGCAAGAAAAGAGCCAGTAAAGGAGGAATCAGGTTAAAAGAGGGTGTTTTCAGGGAAGACATGGGAAGAGCATTTCAAGGAGGAAGAAATAATTAGGGGCAAACATCAGTTAAAGGGATGTAGTTCTGGCGCTTGCCGGCTATGTGAGGTTGGGCAAAGTACTTGATGTCGCTGTTGTTCACTTTCCTCTTACATAAAAGGCACACACTCATTGTAACTGTCGCATAGGATTGTTACAGAAATTAAATGGTTTAGAGTGTCTATGAAGTGCTTAGAACAGACCGTGGCACGAGGTAATTGCTACTGAATGATAATTGTGACAGTAAGGTCAAATAAAGGCCCTGAAGCACCAATGGGCTTGGGAGTTATTTTTTCATTCCATTTATGTTTGTGTTCCTGCTATATTTTAGGCATGCTAGTTATTGTTCAGTCAGTAAGTCATGTTTGACTTGCAACCCTGTGAGCTGCAGCACACCAGGCTTCCCTGTCCTTCACTATCTCCCAGAGTTTGTTCAAACTGATGTCCATTGAGGTGGTGATGCCATCCAACCATCTCATCCTCTGTTGCCCTCTTCACCTCCTGCTTTCGATCTTTCCCAGCATCAGGATCTCTTCCAATGAGTCAGCTTTTCACATCAGGTGGCCAAAGTATTGAAGCTTCAGCTTTAGCATCAGCCCTTCCAGTGAATATTCAGGGTTGATTTTCTTTAGGATTAACTGGTTTGAACTCCTTGCAGTCCAAGGAGCTCTCAAGTCTTCTCCAGCACCACACTTCAAAAGCATCAATTCTTCGACGCTGAGCTTTCTTTATGGTCCAACTCTCACATGTCTGCATGACTACTAGAAAAGCTATAGCTCTGACTGTACAGACCGTTGTCAGCGAAGTGAGGTCTCTGCTTTTCAATGCACTGTCTAGGATTCCCTGGTGTCTCAGCTGGTAAAGAAGCCACCTGCATTACAGGACACTCTGATTCGATCCCTGGGTTGGGAAGATGCCCTGGAGAAGGGAATGGCTACCCACTCCAGTATTCTGGCCTGGAGAGTTCCACGGACTANGGCCTTGGACAAGGTTCTAGGGGGTGTCATTTCTGCTGCAGAGATGAGCAGAAAGAAAAGAACCAGTGGTGATCAACAAGATCCTCCTGTACAGCACAGGGAACTATATTCTATATCCTGTGATAAACCACAAAGGAAAAGAACATGAAAAAGAATAGATGCGTATAGCAGCGAGTTTGCTGTACAGCAGAAAGTAAACACAGCATCGTAAATCAGCTATACTGCAATAATTTTTTTTTTAAGGCAAGAAAAGAGCCAGTAAAGGAGGAATCAGGTTAAAAGAGGGTGTTTTCAGGGAAGACATGGGAAGAGCGTTTCAAGGAGGAAGAAATAATTAGGGGCAAACATCAGTTAAAGGGATGTAGTTCTGGCGCTTGCCGGCTATGTGAGGTTGGGCAAAGTACTTGATGTCGCTGTTGTTCACTTTCATCTTACATAAAAGGCACACACTCATTGTAACTGTCGCACAGGATTGTTACAGAAATTGAATGGTTTAGAGTGTCTATGAAGTGCTTAGAACAGACCGTGGCACGAGGTAATTGCTACTGAATGATAATTGTGACAGTAAGGTCAAATAAAGGCCCTGAAGCACCAATGGGCTTGGGAGCTATTTTTTCATTCCATTTATGTTTGTGTTCCTGCTATATTTTAGGCATGCTAGTTATTGTTCAGTCAGTAAGTCATGTTTGACTTGCAACCCTGTGAGCTGCAGCACGCCAGGCTTCCCTGTCCTTCACTATCTCCCAGAGTTTGTTCAAACTGATGTCCATTGAGGTGGTGATGCCATCCAACCATCTCATCCTCTGTTGCCCTCTTCACCTCCTGCTTTCGATCTTTCCCAGCATCAGGATCTCTTCCAATGAGTCAGCTTTTCACATCAGGTGGCCAAAGTATTGAAGCTTCAGCTTTAGCATCAGCCCTTCCAGTGAATATTCAGGGTTGATTTTCTTTAGGATTAACTGGTTTGAACTCCTTGCAGTCCAAGGAGCTCTCAAGTCTTCTCCAGCACCACACTTCAAAAGCATCAATTCTTCGACGCTGAGCTTTCTTTATGGTCCAACTCTCACATGTCTGCATGACTACTAGAAAAGCTATAGCTCTGACTGTACAGACCGTTGTCAGCAAAGTGAGGTCTCTGCTTTTCAATGCACTGTCTAGGATTCCCTGGTGTCTCAGCTGGTAAAGAAGCCACCTGCATTACAGGACACTCTGATTCGATCCCTGGGTTGGGAAGATGCCCTGGAGAAGGGAATGGCTACCCACTCCAGTATTCTGGCCTGGAGAGTTCCACGGACTACATAGTCCACACAGCCGCAAAGAGTCAGACACGGCTGAGCGACTTTTACTTTCACAGGTTTGTCACAGATTTTCTTCCAGGGAACAAGCACCTTTTAACTCCGTGGCTGCACTCTCTCTAGATAGATTCGTGAAGGAGACAGTGAGCTTGCTGTTCGTGGAACTCATGCTCTGGTGAAGGAGATTTACTGGGTGTGGATTACGCGTGTTGTCCTCATCACGTGGCAGGCTGACCCCGCTCGTTCCTCACGACTACCCTCTGATGCGGGTACCGTAATTATCCTTTTTTACAGATAAGAACACTGAGGAACACAGGGGGCTTGAGAAGTCCCCGGGGGCCAGGACGAGGCAGAGCGGTCTTGGAACGGAGCTGGACTGGCTCTGGAAAACACCGCCCCGGTTTCTGCATTTGTGGGCTCCAGGTGGCTGCTGCTGGCCTCACACACAGCCGCTGAGGAAGCACAGGGTTGGGGCAGTACCCAGCCTGCAGTTAAGACAGCACTGAGCGGCAGCCTGTTTATCAGGAGGGAGACTGAAAGCATTTCCACAGATAAGCAAGCTAACAAAGTCCAAGCTCGTGGGTTTACTTTGTTTGCATGATAGAGTAAGAAAATGGCTGAAAGGTGGAATAGTAAGTCTGTTCTTTGGTTTTGTCTGTCTGGAATATCTGTTTCCACTACCTTTTTTGTTTGCAGTGAGCTAGGGGGATAGTCAAGACTAAGATCTCTCGTGAATGCTTGAGAGTATACATTTGGCACTATTTATTGAAGCAGAGTCAGTGTAATTGAAATATCAGATCCACATGTGGCAGAATCTCGTTCTATAACAAAAATCAAAGACGACGAAATGTATTCTTGACCAGATTTGAGATGGCTAAAGCTTTCAGAGCAGAGATCAGAGTTTTTTGGTCAATGTAAAAAAATGGAAAGAGTAGTCTTACCTTTTCTTGGTGTGGTTCTGAATACATGGGTCTCAGGAATCTGCATTGCTCGTGCACAGCCCATTGGTTCTGATGAGTAATAAACTGTCAAATCCATTCCACGGGCTCTGTGACCTAGGGCAAATTACTCCATCTCTCTGTGCTTCAATTACCTCATTATAAATGGCAATGATAATAGTGCCTACCTCAGAGATTCATTGGGATAATCAGTTAAATTTTAGCACATGCCTGGCTCAAATAAGCACTGTGCACATATCTGTCATGTACAATAAACAACTCATTTTTTAAAGTACAGTTGACTTACAGTATTATATTACTTTTAGGTATACAACATAGTGATTCAACATTTTTATAGATATACTCCGTTTAGACTTATTGTAAAATACTCTCATATTCCCTGTTCTGAACAAGACATCCTTGTACGTTATTTATTTTATACATGGTACTTTGTGTTTTAGGGCATAATCAGCAAATTTAAGTCTGTTTCACTTTAGAGAGGTTGGAGTTTGCCTTGTCTGAAGACCAAATAAATTCTATCTCGTGACAATTTTTAGGCGTTGTAACCACAAGGTGTGGGTAGCGAACAAAAAATAGGAAGAATTCCAGGACAGAATGTAAAGAATTTTAGCAACAAAAATGTTCTTCTGAAGCTTTTTTGAAGTTAAGATAATTGGCCTGATCTAACGCTTGCATTATATGCATGTTAGCATTTTACGGCTCTCTGCTACTAGGACTTCAGAATACAGTTTACATTTTCTGTGTCAGGACCCTCGTGGTTGCAAACGACAGAAACTCCACTGAAACTAGATGAAACACATAAAACGGGAGGCGATTTTTTGAAAGGATACTGGGGTAGCTATCAGAATTGAATGACTAGTTGAATAATTAAATCTCAGAATGGCAGGAAGAGGCATGTGAAGACGTCTCTGCCTGCTTTTACACATCCTCCCAGACCATTCTCCTCGGGTGGGAGATGTCAGGCCCGACAAGGTCCAGACTCCTGGTTCTTACACCTCTACACACAAGGGGGAAAAAGCAGCTTTTCTCTCCAAAGTCATAAGACAAGATTCTGGCCCCATTTGGGTCACATGTCCCTTGGTGGACCAATCACGGGTGGGCTGAGGAGTGGACTGTTGTGATTGGTTCACACTGGTTTATAGTCCTACCCCTAACCAATCGTGTGACTGGGAAAAGCAAGATCCTAAGACAAGACGGTCTCTTCCCTTCAGACCACAGGGCGGAAGCCATGGGGAGGGATAGACAGAAATGTCTGACCTCCCTGTATATAAGAAATACAGCTGCAAATAGACTGAAAAAATTAATAATGCAAAATGAATAATAAACTCCATCAGTGACCAGAAGAAATAATAGTGCTTTGAATTTGACTCATTTGGTGTTCTGCTTTAATAATCTTTCCAATGAGTTAAGTCTGCTTCGAAATGTTGATTTGATTCTTAAATAATTATATCAAACATTTAAAAAAATGCAGAAAGGTTAATACATGTGAATTATGGAATTAAGAAAATGCAAAGTTAAATATGAAAGGATCAGAATTTCCCTGGTGGTCCAGTGGGTAACACTCCCAATGCAAGGGACATGACTTCAATCCCTAGTCAGGGAAATAGATCCCAGATGCCAGAACTAAGACCTGGCACAGCCTAAACAAATAATAATAATAATAAAAATATGAAAGAATCTCTTGTGAATTGGGATTCTGAGTCTTAACAGAGGAGAGAGTATCATAGTGACCAATGAGAGGTCTCATGCCTGAGAGACAAAGGTTATGTGGAAAAAAAAACTTGCTTGGATGGAAAATCCTGGTTAGAGTCTTTGTAGTTTTCCGCTGAGTCCAAAGTGGTTATTTACTCTAGAAAATGGTAGAGTTATTAAAGGAATTCTAAGAAGTTAGTCACCACAGAAGCTAATAATGTAAAGATATATAGGAATAATTAGAAGGGAGTCTGGGGGGGAAAGGCAGAAAACCTCAAGGGAAAGCTATTGGGAAAACCCCAGCATGGAGGCCAGGATGCCTTAGTGAGAACAGAGGTGGATGGAAAGCCGGAATGTGTGTTTCAGGGAAAAAACGTTGTCAAGTTTAATGGACTGGATACAAGAAACCAAAGAAAACTCAGTGCCAAAGAAGTGTGAATATTTTCAACTTGAAGGTGGAACAGCAGAGGGGAGCTTGCGATGATAGCGTGGACAGGTGGACGACGGGAGGGCATCACATGGAGACTGGAAAGGGCTTGGCCAGACCGTCGTTCCTGCCGGAGAAGTGGATGTAGGGACAGAAGGACAGGGCTGGCTTTCCAACAGGGCATGCAATTCAAAAAGACCGCACTCTGCTGGAACAGATTTTGCAAAACAACCCACGTTATAATTACAGAGTGAGTGAGAATACCACCGCCGCTTACCTTCTGCGTGTAGTTTTCTGTGTCATACCAGCCCCAGTTATGGCTGCTTCACCGGTGCTTGAGAAAGTTCAATCCTATTAAGCTTTCAGTGTTCCCTAATTCAGGGCATGGATTTTGACCAGCATAATGGAATTTTGCAGAAGGTGCTATTTGGTGTCTGGATTAACCTGAAAGTCGCAGGTGTCAGATAGGACATTCGCAGACCTATTTATACTTTTTTAGGTGACGTTTCTCATACGTATACGGTTTTGCTTGTTTGTCTGGGGCTGCACCAGGTCTTTGGCACTGCATGGGCTTTTCTCTCGCTGCTGCGAGCAGGGCTCCTCTTCCGCGTGGTGCGTGGGCTCCTTGCCGTGGTGGCCTCCCTTGCTGCGGAGCACACAGACTTTAGGCTCGCGGGCAGCAGCAGCCTCGGCCCCGTCCCCAGAGCACAGCTTCAGCGGCTGTGGCTCATGGGCTCAGCTGCTCTGTGGCTTCCAGGGGCTCCTGGGCCAGCGATCAAACCTGTGTCCCTTGCGGTGGCAGGCGGATGCTCTACCACTCAGCCACGGGGAAGCCCTTGTTTATACCTTTATGATGAGCTTTGGGCCGAGTTTTCAAACAAGCAGCACACACTGGTCTTCCCCGCCAGGATCTGTGCTCCTTCAGGACACAAGCTTCTTATCTGCTTTTCCATCTTAGTGACACATTGTGGGGTACTTAAAAAATGACCCCTAAGTGACAGAAATAAAGGCTATAAGAGCAAACAAGTGATTACCCAGTTTGCTCTGCTAGTGAGTGGCCAAGCCAGAGCTGGAATTCAGACCCTCTGCTCCTAGGCTTAGGCACAGCCTCCAATGCCATGCCCAAAGCTTTCACTCTCGCTTAGAAAGAAGTCTCTTGGGTCTCCATACCAGGGGAAGCAGCCCTTCTGAGCTGAACGTGGTTTCCATTGTAAGGAACCTGTGACTCTTAAGATTAATTTGCTTTGGCAGCTGGATGCTCAGAATCAAAAGTGTGGCCTGACATTAGCGCCTTTGTGCTTTGTCCTAATTTCTGAGGATCTCTATAAACCTTCTCAAGCTTTTTTTGGAAAAGGTGAGAAGCAAATGTACACGCCGCAAATATTTAAAGCCCAGCTCAGTACCTGTGGTTAAGAATGATGACGTCTTGATTTCATATTTATAGTGACCCATTTTCTCTTCCTTAGCTTTGGTAGAATTTCTCAAGCTATTTGAGGTTTTATTGAAAATTAATACAAAACTCAAGACTCTTGGATTACTTAAAGAAATTTAACCTGTTAGAAAAAAACTTTGACTGAGAAGAGGAATGTTTAAGGAAATACATTGATTGGGAGGATCCCCTGGAGGAGGAAAGGGCAACTCACTCCAGTGTTCTTGCCTGGGAAATCCCATGGACAGAGGAGCCCGGGGGCTGCAGCCCGTGGGATCACAAAGAGTCAGACTCGACCGACCGACTAAGCATGGGGCCGCGTGCATATGATATATTGGTATGACCAGCGTAGACAGTGACATGCTGGAACACTTGCTGACATTAAAAATAATGTTTATAAAATGTTTTTCATTTTGTGGGCAGCTACTTAAGATATGTGAGTGAAGAAAAACAGAATCAAGTACTATCTTGGCTAACTAAAAGAAAGCGCATTTAAAGAGAAGAGAGGAGATATGGGAAAGTATTAATGATGATTACTCTGAGTTGTAGGATTATGGATTATTTTATTTTCCACGTCTACTATATATTTTTTGAATTTTCTGTTTTTCTTATCAGAAATATGCTTTCTAAAAATAGGTTTTAAAATATTTTTTTAAATAGTATGAAGCAAAAATATTCTAGGCTGTTAAATGACAGAAACCTTCATACATATTTCTGTCACAATACAATCCCAAAGAAACAATGATGCACGTAGAAAAAACCGGACAAAGATACACCTAAATGTCGCTACCATGTGGTGAATCTAAGAAAATGTCCTTTTTCCTGTTTTTCTTTTTCTCTCTTTCTGCAGTGGATGGGTGTGTCTTTTACAATCAGAACTGCTCCTCCAAAGTAATATAAAAAAGCTCCACGGGCCTAAAAGCCTAATAAATCTGAACTATCCAGAGTAGCTACGCTCCTAATTATTTGTGAACTATATCTGTCATAAATCTAGACTTCCACTTGCATTTTTTTAAAAAGATGTCACAACATATTTCTGGGAGGGTTTTGCAAAACTAGCTTAACATTTTAGCAGAATCGGACAACCTGTTACGTTTCCTAGAACGTCCCAGAAAATCAGAGCTAACGACGACTTCCCCACTTCCTGTTCTGTCTGGAAGATAATCACACGGCATGGACAGTTTAAGGAAGACAGGGGTATCTCGCTGCTTTGGTGTCTGGAAACAGAGCTTGGAGGAAAGTTGTTGATACAAACCCAGAAAACCCTGTGGTGCCCTCCTCTATGCAGTTCGGGCAAATCGCTTCAGGCAAACAAATTCGCTGAGTGGTTGCCATGGTCTGCTGAAAAATTCGCAAAACAAAGAAAGCCTAAAAATGTTGGCATGTAGAAGCAACTTGTATCTTCTGCCAAAGTCAACTCTAGCTCTTGGAACTCGTACCATCTGCCCTTGGAGTCGGTAGCGCAGCAGTTTCTCAGATCAAGGTGCCACACTGGCCAGAAGCACCCAGCTGGCGGGCCCTCAGCACCCGCACGCACTGCACGGCCGCTGTTGAGCGTGCGCTGTGAGCATGTGTGTTGAGGGCTTTAACTGGCCGGACAGTTGACTTTCAGATTTCTAGTCTCCAGACCATCTCATCAAGTCCACGGGCTCCTCTATCATACATACATATACCAATCAGTGTAAAATTTGGTGGTGTTATTACACGTATACCCCTCCCCCCCAAAAAAAAGCTTTATTGAAGAAGGGATAAGTATGAAACTTTAAAAATCAACAGTCAGATGGCACAAGTCCAAACTGCTTGGAAATCCCCCCTTAAATCTAACCCCCGGCATAGTATTTATTTGTAAGCGCCAGAACTCCTGAGGCTGGCCCGTGCAAGTTCCCGTTTCCAGTTCCTGGTATTTAATTCATTCCTTATAAACATTTGCATAGTACTTTATAGTTTGTGAGTTACTTTTACGGAGCATGATCTCATCTTGGCCTACAACATCCCATTCTCAAAATTAGGAAAAGAAGTCATTTGCCCGACATTGCAGAGTAGCAGAGTGAAGACAGAACCTAGGTGCTGTGGCTCCTGGTTGGCGTTCTTCTGGTGTCGCGCTGTCCAGCTTAACAAATAACACGGCTTGCTCCCATCTGCTGCTTTTTCTTTTACTCTTAGACTTGTCATCTTCACCCACTTCGTGTGGTAGGCCAAGAATTAACGGGTGAATTTCCTACAGCAGACACTGTGTAATCACCGTTTCTCAAGATGGATTTAAAGGCCCATTTAACCCATCTTTAAAAGGCGAAACTGACTGAGCCTTCTATTTCTGCCAAATAGCTTGAGTTTTTAGGCAATAAGTTTTTGGACCGAACCCAAAATCTGCCAAGATTAAGCAGCTCTCAGGAACAGTGGGTCCATGAGAGCTGAGAGTAGCGTGGATCTCTGTGGCATACCCACAGCCCGAGCTCTGGCTTCTAGAACTAAATTGTCCCCAAATCCTGAATGATTAGTCATTCTTTTTCCAAAATTTATTAGCATGATATTACTGCTCTGCATGCTGACTCACTTCAGTGGTGTTTGACTCTTTGCAACCCTATAGACCATAGCCTACCAGGCTCCTCTGTCCGTGGGATTCTCCAGGCAAAAATACTGGAGTGGGTTGCCACTTCTCCAGGGGGTCTTCCCAACCCAGGGATTGAACCCAGGTCTCATACGTCAATCTGCTTTAGCAGGCGGGTTCTTTACCCCTAGCATCACCTGGGAAGCCCGTTACTGCTAAGATCAGGTCAAAGAACCTTCACTCCTAAGCAGGATAAAATACGGCTTGGAGGTAGGCTCCTCATTCTCTCATTTTGGTTAAATTAAATAATAGTTATTCTGTTCTAAGCAGGCTCTGGTCCCTGAGAGGATGGCCTGGAGAGCTGTGTCTCACCTGGGTGCTGACCTCAGAAGCAGCTGATCCTATGGACACAGGAGAGTAGGAAGCAGCAGCTTAGCATCAAATCTACTGACAGTGAGAGTGCCGTCTCCAGTCAGACAACTCTAATATGAAAGTAGCTGTGAGAGGCCTCGGCGGGCAGGGGCATTCAGGTCCTCAGGACGCCACTGGCATCTTGAGAGCTCTGTTAGGCTGTCTTCTTCAGGCNTCTCACCTGGGTGCTGACCTCAGAAGCAGCTGATCCTATGGACACAGGAGAGTACGAAGCAGCAGCTTAGCATCAAATCTACTGACAGTGAGAGCGCCGTCTCCAGTCAGACAACTCTAATATGAAAGTAGCTGTGAGAGGCCTCGGCGGGCAGGGGCACTCAGGTCCTCAGGACGCCACTGGCATCTTGAGAGCTCTGTTAGGCTGTCTTCTTCAGGCCAGAGTTCTTCGGGCTGAAATAAGCACTTCTGTGTTACTGCAGGAAGACTGTGGGCTTCCAGTGAGCCTGGAAATACTCAGGAGCAAGCCGCACACATACCCCGCCTCCCCCAGCCGTGTGCAAGCATGCACACACAGCTGCGAGAGGACGCAGAGCTGCTCGGTGTGGTGGGAGAAAGATCCGCCTGGGCTGTTCGGCTTCTGAGCCTCTTGGCAGCCTTTCCACCACACCACTGAGTGCCAGCCCTTCAGGCACTTGACAGGGTTTCAAGGATCCATTGACCGCTGCCCAGCACTTGTCAGAGGCGTCTGGGACACCTGACGGTTGTGGGATGGGAGCTGTCAACTCTTCCTAGAGTCTCAGAGTGCTGTTTCTGCATGAAGTGACATCGTCAGAAAGCAATANCCATTGACCGCCGCCCAGCACTTGTCAGAGGCGTCTGGGACACCTGACGGTTGTGGGATGGGAGCTGTCAACTCTTCCTAGAGTCTCAGAGTGCTGTTTCTGCATGAAGTGACATCGTCAGAAAGCAATATATTTACATCGTGTTTGCATGGTTTCCTTCAGCCAATAATGATGTTATCTATGTGAATTTTTAAGCTGAATTTTTATTCTTTTAGAAGTTGTGCAGAGGTTACAGCGTCAAACCTTCACCCAAGACCTGTAATAAAAGCCATGGGCCTCAGCCTCCAGGTTCCCATTCTGCAGCGGGGATCAACTGCTGCCCTTTTAGCTGACTGTGCTCATACCGTGTCTAAACGATATGCTTATCTGACTAGCTGCTAGTTCTCGGTTTGCATTCCATCTGTGGACATCCCACAGTGGAAAATGTGGACTTGGCTCCCCATAGCCCCGCTCTACTCAGTGACCCTGGCTCTCCTTACTGTGAGTTTACCCCTTCTTTTTGGTGGCGTGCATCCTTCAGTAGCTTCCTGAGAAAGGGTGAACCGGAGACGACGCCGTGGCCACACACATCTGAAAACGCCTCTGGTCTTTCCCTCGTGCTTGGTGGACGGCACTGAACTCTAGCTTGGAAATGATTTTCCCTCAAAGTCGGAAGGCCTCTAGCAGTTATCCTCCAGCTTCTAGGGCTGCTTTTCAGAGCTGGACGTCATTGTTACTCTTGATCCTTTCTGTGAAGACTGCATTGTTCTGTCTGGAAGCTTGTTCTTCACTAGTCCCAGTGTTTGCACAGGTTCGTTCTATTTATTTATCATTCTAAACTTTATTTTCTTCATTTAGTTTTATTGAGGTAGAGTTGACCAGGCCTGGGTGAGAGGCTCCTACCGAGCCAGTGTCGAGCACCCAGGAAGCACTCCCCACCCCCTGGCCCCGCAGGTGCCTGAGGTCATCAAGCACGTTTACCACCGCACGCCCGGTGCCACGGACGCCGCGGCCCAGGGGACCATCGGGAAGGTGCTCCACGTGCTGGCGCAGACCTACACGGATGAGGTGGCCCTGACGCTCTTCGAGATGGACGAGCAGTCCCAGAGGTGGGTGAGGCCCCTGGGCGGGGGGAGGCGGACAATCCCCCAGACTCTGCCGATCTGCTTATTCTTAAAATATGAGCTTTCCAGGTGGCTCAGTGGTAAAGAATCCACCTGCCAATGCAGGAGATGTGAGTTCGATTCCTGGGTCGGGAAGATCCCTTGGAGGAGGGCATGGCAACCCACTCCAGTGTTCCTGCCTAGTGCAGCTGACTTACAGGCATTGATGGTGTTGTTGGTGTCGTGGCGTCTCACTCACTGAGCTGGCACTTGGAGGTTCTTTCAGTCTGAAAACGCTTATCTTTTATGTCTGGGAATTTTTCTCAAATTGTTTCTTTGATCATTTCCTCTCTTTCCTCTGATATCCCACCTCCCACCTTTGAACACTCTATTATTTAAATGTTGTATTTCCTGGATAGAATCATTAATTTCCTTTTTTCTTCTCACATTTGTTCTTTTATCTATTTATTCTGCCTTCTACCTCTTCCCCCAGAGTCTCAAATGATCAAGAATCCACCTTCAATGTGGGAGACCTGGGTTTGATCCCTGGGTCGGGAAGATCCCCTGGAGGAGGGCATGACAACCCACTCCAGTATTCATGCCTGGAGAATCCCACGGACAGAGGAGCCTGGTGGGCTACAGTCCATGGGGTCGAAGAGAGTCGGACACGACTAAGGGCCTAAGCGCAACCATTCTGCTTTCTGGGACGTTTCCCCAGCTTTATCTTCTTACCTCTTACTGAGTTTGTTTGTTTAAATATTCACTTATTTGGTCTTGGTTGCAGCATGTGGGGTCCCAGCTGTGACATGCAGGGTCTAGTTCCCTGACCAGAGATCGAACCCAGAACCCTGTATTGTACCCACTGGCCCACTAGGGAAGTCTCTGACCTTATATTGAGTTTTTAATTTGTCATGCCATACTATTTTAATTTTCAAAAACTCTTATTTTCTTCCCTGAATTTCTCTTATCCTTTAACAGTATCTTATTCTCACTTCATGGATACCAGTGATATTAATTTTACAGTTTGGGGATGTCTTTTTCTTTTTTTAGTTTTCTCTTACATATATTTAAGAGTGGGACACAGTGAAAGTTGGCTGGAAGCTCTGTACCTGGGGATAAGGGCTTATCAACTGTGGGCTTCTCCAAACGGTGGTCTGCTAGAGTGTTTTACTGGTTTAGTGTTAAATCATGAGCCTTTTGCTACGTCGCTAAAAATTCCTCAAAATAGCTACATTTAGGACAGCAAAATAAGATATAATATCATTTATTTCACTATTTCTCTAAGTTACACGTTTTACTTTAGCACACTTTTGTGTTTATTTTTGTTGGCATTCTGATTATTTTCAGGTAATGAAAATAATTATCTGACCTTGAGGGGTAAATTCCTAGAAGGCAGGATCTGACGAGTTGGCGAGAGGGTTTGTTTTGAGGCAGACTCCTGGAAAGCAGGTTGTCAGTATTCTTCAGGNGTTGGCATTCTGATTATTTTCAGGTAATGAAAATAATTATCTGACCTTGAGGGGTAAATTCCTAGAAGGCAGGATCTGACGAGTTGGCGAGAGGGTTTGTTTTGAGGCAGACTCCTGGAAAGCAGGTTGTCAGTATTCTTCAGGAGCCTTGCGGTTCCTATTCCCTACCCCACTGACCCACGGAGTTTCTAGTTCACAGAGTCTGGTTTGGCTTCAGAGTCGTCATGAACTGGTTACCTAAGCTTTTGGGCTCAGTTCAGCGCCTGCCTGTCAGCAAACACTCAGTAGATGGGAGCTCTTGTTACTGACTCACCACTCTGCTCCAGCGTCAAACAGTTAATGAAAATTCAATGAGATTTGCTGTCTTTAATTTCTGTTTCTTTGATTAAGAATGAGGTCTAGTTTTTTCCTACCTGTGTTGGACACTGAAATTTCTTCTCTTGTGAATTTTCTCTTCAGGCCCTTTATAAATATTTCTGTTGAGGCACTTGAGATCTTATTGGTTTGTTAGAGCTCTTTGTATATAAGTAACCTTAACATCATTGTCCATCCAGCTTATTATTTTAGAAGTCAGATTTTTAAAAGTATTTTAAATATTATATTTTATATGATAAAATTTATTTGTTATATTATTAATATAAAATATGTATATTAAATTAGAACATATTTTAAATTTCTTTTTAAAGGTAACTTTTTTTTCCCACCCTTGTTAAACAAGGAGACAGGGATTAAGACCATCCCCATGGAAAAGAAATGCAAAAAAGCAAAATGGCTGTCTGGGGAGGCCTTACAAATAGCTGTGAAAAGAAGAGAAGTGAAAAGCAAAGGAGAAAATGAAAGATATAAGCATCTGAATGCAGAGTTCCAAAGAATAGCAAGAAGAGATAAGAAAGCCNTACAGGTGTGATGGATCGGTGAATGGATAATTGAGGAAATCAACAAATCAGTAAATTAATCCTTTATGATTCTTCATTGGAAGTGAAACTTCTAAGCAAGACCAGATAAAGGATTTCTCATTATAGAGGATAATAGAAAGGAAACAGAGATTAAAAACAATCAATAAATAATCTCGCTTTAAAAATGAGCCTCCCTTCAGGAGTTTGCTTTCCCTGGTGGCTCAGTGGTAAAGAGTCTGCCTGCAACACAGGAGATGCAGGGTCAGTCCTTGGGTCGGGAAGCTCCCCTGGAGAAGGGAATGGCAACCCACGCCAATATTCTTGCCTGGGAAATCCCATGGACAGAGGAGCCTGAAGGCCTACAGTCCATGGGGTCGCCGAAGAGCAAGACAAGACTTTGCAGCTGAACAACAGCAATCCCATCCCAGCCAGTGGGGCACTATTTTAGATCTTAATTCACTCCTTCTTCATCTGACTCCTTGCCTTTCAGATTTTTGCGTCTAAGGAAGGGGGCCCAGAGAGAGATGAGAAATTATGCCTCATATCCACCTAAGGCCTTCTACACTGTTTGCTGAGGAATCACAGCCTTTCCTCAACGGGAGAGGATGAGGAAGAGCTTAGNTGACTCCTTGCCTTTCAGATTTTTGCGTCTAAGGAAGGGGGCCCAGAGAGAGATGAGAAATTATGCCTCATATCCACCTAAGGCCTTCTACACTGTTTGCTGAGGAATCACAGCCTTTCCTCAACGGGAGAGGATGAGGAAGAGCTTAGACTTCTGTGGGATAGGAATAAAGGAATGGGTAAGGTTTTGTAACGGAGCCAGACTCAGGCATGGAACAGAAGAGGAGTGCGGGTTAAAATTAACACGAGGCCCAACCCTAAGGGGTGAGAAGGTCTCTCACACAGATTACTTGGTCAAAATGGCCATCTTTAAACAGCTGTGATAAAATAACCTCATTCACAGCATTTGAAGTGTTAAAAGCCTGACTGTAACCGGCGCAGGCACCAGTGATTCCCAGAAAAGTGTCCTTGCCAACAGAAGATGCTACAATCGATGGGAGGCCTGCTGAGTGATTCTGATGGGTCATCAGGGGGAGGCAATNAGGGGTGAGAAGGTCTCTCACACAGATTACTTGGTCAAAATGGCCATCTTTAAACAGCTGTGATAAAATAACCTCATTCATAGCATTTGAAGTGTTAAAAGCCTGACTGTAACTGGCGCAGGCACCAGTGATTCCCAGAAAAGTGCCCTTGCCAACAGAAGATGCTACAATCGATGGGAGGCCTGCTGAGTGATTCTGATGGGTCATCAGGGGGAGGCAGTCGAACCGTCATCGCCAATTTCAGGCAGCACTGCCTGTCTGTTATTAGCAAAACTTTCCTGTATTGAGACAAGTCCTGCAAGTGGAAAGACATGAGGCTGTGCAGCAAGATGTATTCCTGTTTTGCTTGGAGCCCCTAGCTGAGGGCCACAGGCTGCTCCGACTAAGACCCGTGCGATTGGCGTAGCAGTAGTTGCGCTGTGTTTTATTGCGATTGGCGTAGCAGTAGTTGCGCTGTGTTTTATTGCGATTGGCGTAGCAGTAGTTGCGCTGTGTTTTATTGGCACAGAGTTGATATACCATGTTGCATCAGTTTCAAGAGTACAGGATAGGGACCCAGTTATCCATATACAAATGTTCATTCCTGTTCAGATTGTTTTCCCACACAGGTTATTACAGAGTACTGAGTAGAATTCCCTGTGCTCAACANAGGATAGGGACCCAGTTATCCATATACAAATGTTCATTCCTGTTCAGATTCTTTTCCCACACAGGTTATTACAGAGTACCGAGTAGAATTCCCTGTGCTCAATAGTAGGTCCTTCTTGGTTATCTATCTTATGTAGAGAAGTGTGTGTATATTAAACCCAAGCTCCTAGTTTATCCCTCCCCGTGAGACTGTAGTTCAAAGTAACTGATAAGACAGAGATGACAGCTATAACCAACCTAGACAAAATATTAAAAAGCAGAGACATTACTGACAAAGATTTATGAAGTCAAAGCTATGGTTTTTCCAGTAGTCATATATGGATGTAAGAGTTGGACCATAAAGAAAGCTGAGCACTGAAGATTTGGTGCTTTTGAACTGTGGTGTTGGAGAAGACCCTTGAGAGTCCCTTGGGCTGCAAGGAGATCCAAACAGTCAATCCTAAAAGTCAGTCCTGAATATTCATTGGAAGGACTGATGCTGAAGCTCCATTACTTGGGCCACCCGATATGAAGAACTGACTCATTGGGAAAGACCTTGATGCTGGGAAAGATTGAAGGCAGGAGGAGAAGGGGGCAACAGAGGATGAGAAGGTTGGATGGCATCACTGACTCAGTGGACGCAGGTTTGGGTGGACTCCGGGAGTTGGTGATAGACAGGGAGGCCTGCCGTGCTGCTGTCCAGGGGGTCTCAGGGAGTCGGACACGACTGAGCAACTGAACTGAAGTGACTGAGGACAGAGACTGAGAAGCGAGCAGATTATGGGGCCCCTGAGGATATTCNCAGTCCTGAATATTCATTGGAAGGACTGATGCTGAAGCTCCATTACTTGGGCCACCCGATATGAAGAACTGACTCATTGGAAAAGACCTTGATGCTGGGAAAGATTGAAGGCAGGAGGAGAAGAGGGCAACAGAGGATGAGAAGGTTGGATGGCATCACTGACTCAGTGGACGTGGGTTTGGGTGGACTCCGGGAGTTGGTGATAGACAGGGAGGCCTGCCGTGCTGCTGTCCAGGGGGGTCTCAGGGAGTCGGACACGACTGAGCGACTGAACTGAAGTGACTGAGGACAGCGACTGAGAAGCGAGCAGATTATGGGGCCCCTGAGGATGTGCCTTCACGGGCAGAAGGGGGCTTGGCTGTCGTCTGGACCAGCCCCCAGGGCCGTGACCTCCCGGAGAGTACGCACTGAGAGCAGTGGGAATTGCTGCTGCGCACAGCCAGCGCTGATGAACAGGGACGTCGGGCTGCACGCGGCCTCTGCGGGAATCCCACTGCCTTGCCCTAGTTTGGCTCTTTGGAGCAACACAGAAGGACTCCGTCCTGCTTTCAAAAGCAGGAAATATTTGAGGACACCAACGCGCGTGCTCTCGCACCGTCCCTTCTGTGCCAGCTGCTGGAGGCTTTCTCAGCACTGACCTGTGGTCTCTGTCCTCTGTCTGAGAAACCCCTGGATTGTAAGGCCTCTGTTGACCGTGCACAACTGGAGCTGATCTATGAGTGTCTGGACAAACTCAAAGCCAACGGTCGGCATGCTGTAACTGAACGTTAATGTGTCCTACAAGTGCGTTAGAATTTCCACACCACAGCACTCCACAGGGTTCCTGGGTTTGGGTGAGATGCATGACGTGACTTAAAACCCCAGATCTTGTTCACATAAACCATCCAGTTGCCTCTCCTCTCTTGTGCTTTATTTGGAGGATTTGAAATCAGAGTTTCATCTTCTTTGTTTTTGTTATGTAGACCAGCTTTTTATGATTAAAAGACCGATCTATTGCTTTTTAAAAAATGTTTCTTCATTGTAAAAAAAAATCTGGTGGGAAAAATACACAGGGGCATCCCTGGTGGCCCAGTGCCAAACGGCAGTGCAGGGGACAGGGCTTTGATCCCTCAGCCAAGAAGACCCTGGAGGGGAAAATGGCCCCAGTATTCGTGCCTGGAAAATCCCGTGGACAGAGGAGCCTAAGGGCTACAGTCCATCGATCGAAAAGAATCAGACACAATTTAGCGGCTAAACAAGAAAAGTACAAAGAGGAAAGTAAAAATCACCCCACCTTCTTCTCCCTAGGAGTGATTGCATTTAAAAATACATACGAACCTGTGTTTATAAGAGTATCAAAGAAAACAAACATGATTTATTAGTGACTTTACGTTTGTCTGGATAATTACATTTTGTCATTTTTAAGTATGGACGGAGAGAGGTCGATGGCATAAAACATAAAAACCTAAGCTGCCAAGCTGTATAATCTCACTTCTGTTGGTTAAAAAAAGGAACCTGGTGGTCAGGATGTGGCGCTTTCACTGCCATGGCCCCGGGTCAGCCCGTGGTCAGGGAACTGAGATCCCACAAGCCACACAACGTGGCCCCCAAAAAGGAAACGCCATGCTTATTGATATGAATGTACATATTTAGAAAATAGGACCACACTATTTTCTGTTTTGTAACATGCTATTTTCTCTTACCATCTGTATTTTTGAAGGGAATAAATCAGAACTACAGCATGAATTCCCAGGTGGCGCTGGTGGTAAAGAACCTGCCTGCCAGTGGAGAAGACAATGGCACCCCACTCCAGTGCTCCTGCCCGGAAAATGCCATGGACGNTTTTTGAAGGGAATAAATCAGAACTACAGCATGAATTCCCAGGTGGCGCTGGTGGTAAAGAACCTGCCTGCCAGTGGAGAAGACAATGGCACCCCACTCCAGTGCTCCTGCCCGGAAATGCCATGGACGGAGGAGCCTGGTGGGCTGCAGTCCCTGGGGTCGCAGGGAGTCGGACACGACTGAAGCACCTTAGCAGCAGCAGTATCAGCAGCCAGTGCAGGAGACATAAGAGACACGGGTTTGACTCCTGGGTGGGGAAGATCCCCTGGAGAAGGGCATGGCAGCCCACTCCAGTATTCTGGCCTGGAAAATTCCACAGACAGAGGAGCCTGGCAGGCTACAGTCCGTGGGGTCGCAGGGAGTCGGACACGCCTGAAGTGACTTAGCACGCACATGCTAGCGACACAGAGGTTCAGGCTCCATGCCTCCACTGCAGGGGCGCAGGCTGGATCGCTGCTCAGGGAGCTCGGATCCCACAAGCCACGCGCCTCGGCCAAGCGCAAACCCTGGAAAGAGGCTGATTGGGGGGGGGGGGGGCCAGCACCTGAGACGAGGCCTGCGTGCAGCAATCAGAGGCAGAGAGGCAGGGCTCCGAGGTCGCAGAGGCGGGCCTGAGTGGCCTCCCATGTGGCAGCGGCGACAGAGAGCGCCGGCGCAGGCCACCGCTGAGCGTGCAGGCCGGGCGCCCACAGGCAGCGCTGCAGCGGGAGCCTGGGCTCCAGTGGGCGCCGCCCGGGCCGCCCCTCCTGTGCCCCTTCTGACCAGAGCAGTGTGCCAAGGAGAAGACTGACCTGCGCCTCTCCACCCAGAGCAAGGTGACCTCTGGCCTTCCCTCCCCTGGTACTGTAGTTATTTTTGAGGGAGGCAGCGTAATGATATTTGAACCTCATACATCACACAAGGTAACGTGAAGCCATGCGGATAATGATGACTCACCAGAGCTTGTGTCAGACTGCCCCTTGAATACCCGTCTTCAAAATAATAATTATTATTTTTTTAGTTGCAGTATCTATTTTACTTACTTTAAGAAAATCAGAACAGATACCACGTTATTTGTCTTTTTATGTCGTCTTAGTTCATTGTGGTACTCGGGGCCACATCGGGTGTAATGCTTCAGGTTCGTTCTGCGTGGTGAACAGTCGTCCTGGTGACTAAAATCGCTGTTTCATCTTAATTCTCAGCACCAAGCAGTCCTGACATCCAAACACCCCGGCGCACTCTCGCCAGAGGATATCTAAACCGTCAGGCCTTGTGAAAGAACACCATTTTGGATTGCCAAGGTGTAAGAATTTATCTTTAATCATTAAAAAAAAAACTGTATTTTTAGGATCCTGCCAGAAAGCGTAATGTGAACTCTCTGGTACTCCATTCGTATCAGAGCTCACTTATGAGAAATGACATTAATGGATGATTTTCAGAAAGATACGCAGCATGTCTTTTTCTAGATATTCTTGACTTCTCTGGGACAAGTCAGACCATCAGAGGCCCATATACTTGACTGCAATGTTTTAAATTCTCCTAGGATTGTTTTTGTTTTGGTAACATCTTTATTGAGATATAAATGTTAACTCAACGTGTCCAATTCAATGGTGTTTGGTTTTGAGAACACTCAGAGTTGTATTCTCATCGATGCCATCAATTTTAGAACGTTTAAGTCGCCTAACCAAAAAATAAAAAAGCCACCCTTTAATGACCCTTCTTCTTTGTCTCTCTCCCCCTGTTCTAAGCAACCACTAATCTGCTTTCTGTCTCTACAGATTCATCTGTTCTGAGCATTTCCTATAAATGGAATTATGTAATACATGGTCTTTTGATTTGCCTCTTTCACCACTTAACATGAGCACCATGTATCCTCTGAAATCCAAGAAGGCAATGGCAACCCACTACTCTTGCCTGGAAAATCGCATGGACAGAGGAGCCTGCTAGGCTGCAGTCCATGGGGCCGCACGGAGTCGGACAGGACTGAGGCGACTACGCAGCAGCAGCAGCCTCTGAAATGGGGACATCTCACCTCGGTAGTAGTCCCCCCCAGGTTGCTGTTGTTTAGTTGCTAAGTCACGTCTGACTCTTACAACCCCATGAACTATAGCCCAGCAGGCTCCTCTGTCCACAGGATTCTCCAAGCAAGAATACTGGAGTGGGTAGCCACTCCAGTGAATCCAGGGAATCTTGGAGAAGATGCCCTTCTCCAAGGGATCTTCCTGACCCAGGGATTGAACCCGGTCTCCTGCATTGCAGGCAGATTCTTTACCATCTGAGCCACCAGGGAAGCCCATTATTGCCCATTATTTAAATTGGGTTATTTGTCTTTTTATTACTGAGTTGTATAAGTTTCTTTTTTAAATACTGCCAGTATTATATTCTAGAAAGAAGTTCCTTATATTTGCAAGTATTTTCTCCCACTCTACAGGTGGTCTTTTCATTCTTTGTTGGGTCCTTTGAAGCACAAAATATTTCTATGTTGGTGAAGTCCCATTTATCTGTTGTTGTTATTGTTTGTGCTTTTGATGCCATAGAGAAGGGTCCACTGTCAAATCCAAGGTCGCCAAGATTTGTTGTTACACTTTCTTCTAAGTGTTTTTCTTTTCTTTTGCTGTTTTTTTTTTTNGGGCCACAGGCTGCTCCGACTAAGACCCGTGCGATTGGCGTAGCAGTAGTTGCGCTGTGTTTTATTGCGATTGGCGTAGCAGTAGTTGCGCTGTGTTTTATTGGCACAGAGTTGATATACCATGTTGCATCAGTTTCAAGAGTACAGGATAGGGACCCAGTTATCCATATACAAATGTTCATTCCTGTTCAGATTGTTTTCCCACACAGGTTATTACAGAGTACTGAGTAGAATTCCCTGTGCTCAACAGTAGGTCCTTCTTGGTTATCTATCTTATGTAGAGAAGTGTGTGTATATTAAACCCAAGCTCCTAGTTTATCCCTCCCCGTGAGACTGTAGTTCAAAGTAACTGATAAGACAGAGATGACAGCTATAACCAACCTAGACAAAATATTAAAAAGCAGAGACATTACTGACTCATCAAGTCAAAGCTATGGTTTTTCCAGTAGTCATATATGGATGTGAGAGTTGGACCATAAAGAAAGCTGAGCACTGAAGAATTGGTGCTTTTGAACTGTGGTGTTGGAGAAGACCCTTGAGAGTCCCTTGGGCTGCAAGGAGATCCAAACAGTCAATCCTAAAAGTCAGTCCTGAATATTCATTGGAAGGACTGATGCTGAAGCTCCATTACTTGGGCCACCCGATATGAAGAACTGACTCATTGGAAAAGACCTTGATGCTGGGAAAGATTGAAGGCAGGAGGAGAAGAGGGCAACAGAGGATGAGAAGGTTGGATGGCATCACTGACTCAGTGGACGTGGGTTTGGGTGGACTCCGGGAGTTGGTGATAGACAGGGAGGCCTGCCGTGCTGCTGTCCAGGGGGGTCTCAGGGAGTCGGACACGACTGAGCGACTGAACTGAAGTGACTGAGGACAGCGACTGAGAAGCGAGCAGATTATGGGGCCCCTGAGGATGTGCCTTCACGGGCAGAAGGGGGCTTGGCTGTCGTCTGGACCAGCCCCCAGGGCCGTGACCTCCCGGAGAGTACGCACTGAGAGCAGTGGGAATTGCTGCTGCGCACAGCCAGCGCTGATGAACAGGGACGTCGGGCTGCACGCGGCCTCTGCGGGAATCCCACTGCCTTGCCCTAGTTTGGCTCTTTGGAGCAACACAGAAGGACTCCGTCCTGCTTTCAAAAGCAGGAAATATTTGAGGACACCAACGCGCGTGCTCTCGCACCGTCCCTTCTGTGCCAGCTGCTGGAGGCTTTCTCAGCACTGACCTGTGGTCTCTGTCCTCTGTCTGAGAAACCCCTGGATTGTAAGGCCTCTGTTGACCGTGCACAACTGGAGCTGATCTATGAGTGTCTGGACAAACTCAAAGCCAACGGTCGGCATGCTGTAACTGAACGTTAATGTGTCCTACAAGTGCGTTAGAATTTCCACACCACAGCACTCCACAGGGTTCCTGGGTTTGGGTGAGATGCATGACGTGACTTAAAACCCCAGATCTTGTTCACATAAACCATCCAGTTGCCTCTCCTCTCTTGTGCTTTATTTGGAGGATTTGAAATCAGAGTTTCATCTTCTTTGTTTTTGTTATGTAGACCAGCTTTTTATGATTAAAAGACCGATCTATTGCTTTTTAAAAAATGTTTCTTCATTGTAAAAAAAAAAAATCTGGTGGGAAAAATACACAGGGGCATCCCTGGTGGCCCAGTGCCAAACGGCAGTGCAGGGGACAGGGCTTTGATCCCTCAGCCAAGAAGACCCTGGAGGGGAAAATGGCCCCAGTATTCGTGCCTGGAAAATCCCGTGGACAGAGGAGCCTAAGGGCTACAGTCCATCGATCGAAAAGAATCAGACACAATTTAGCGGCTAAACAAGAAAAGTACAAAGAGGAAAGTAAAAATCACCCCACATTCTTCTCCCTAGGAGTGATTGCATTTAAAAATACATACGAACCTGTGTTTATAAGAGTATCAAAGAAAACAAACATGATTTATTAGTGACTTTACGTTTGTCTGGATAATTACATTTTGTCATTTTTAAGTATGGACGGAGAGAGGTCGATGGCATAAAACATAAAAACCTAAGCTGCCAAGCTGTATAATCTCACTTCTGTTGGTTAAAAAAAGGAACCTGGTGGTCAGGATGTGGCGCTTTCACTGCCATGGCCCCGGGTCAGCCCGTGGTCAGGGAACTGAGATCCCACAAGCCACACAACGTGGCCCCCAAAAAGGAAACGCCATGCTTATTGATATGAATGTACATATTTAGAAAATAGGACCACACTATTTTCTGTTTTGTAACATGCTATTTTCTCTTACCATCTGTATTTTTGAAGGGAATAAATCAGAACTACAGCATGAATTCCCAGGTGGCGCTGGTGGTAAAGAACCTGCCTGCCAGTGGAGAAGACAATGGCACCCCACTCCAGTGCTCCTGCCCG
The DNA here is from genome assembly GCA_006410735.1 of Raphicerus campestris. Taxonomy (NCBI): domain Eukaryota; kingdom Metazoa; phylum Chordata; class Mammalia; order Artiodactyla; family Bovidae; genus Raphicerus; species Raphicerus campestris. The sequence continues at coordinate 398,939 of SJYW01051989.1, forward strand.
GAAATGCCATGGACGGAGGAGCCTGGTGGGCTGCAGTCCCTGGGGTCGCAGGGAGTCGGACACGACTGAAGCACCTTAGCAGCAGCAGTATCAGCAGCCAGTGCAGGAGACATAAGAGACACGGGTTTGACTCCTGGGTGGGGAAGATCCCCTGGAGAAGGGCATGGCAGCCCACTCCAGTATTCTGGCCTGGAAAATTCCACAGACAGAGGAGCCTGGCAGGCTACAGTCCGTGGGGTCGCAGGGAGTCGGACACGCCTGAAGTGACTTAGCACGCACATGCTAGCGACACAGAGGTTCAGGCTCCATGCCTCCACTGCAGGGGCGCAGGCTGGATCGCTGCTCAGGGAGCTCGGATCCCACAAGCCACGCGCCTCGGCCAAGCGCAAACCCTGGAAAGAGGCTGATTGGGGGGGGGGGGGCCAGCACCTGAGACGAGGCCTGCGTGCAGCAATCAGAGGCAGAGAGGCAGGGCTCCGAGGTCGCAGAGGCGGGCCTGAGTGGCCTCCCATGTGGCAGCGGCGACAGAGAGCGCCGGCGCAGGCCACCGCTGAGCGTGCAGGCTGGGCGCCCACAGGCAGCGCTGCAGCGGGAGCCTGGGCTCCAGCGGGCGCCGCCCGGGCCGCCCTTCCTGTGCCCCTTCTGACCAGAGCAGTGTGCCAAGGAGAAGACTGACCTGCGCCTCTCCACCCAGAGCAAGGTGACCTCTGGCCTTCCCTCCCCTGGTACTGTAGTTATTTTTGAGGGAGGCAGCGTAATGATATTTGAACCTCATACATCACACAAGGTAACGTGAAGCCATGCGGATAATGATGACTCACCAGAGCTTGTGTCAGACTGCCCCTTGAATACCCGTCTTCAAAATAATAATAATTATTTTTTTAGTTGCAGTATCTATTTTACTTACTTTAAGAAAATCAGAACAGATACCACGTTATTTGTCTTTTTATGTCGTCTTAGTTCATTGTGGTACTCGGGGCCACATCGGGTGTAATGCTTCAGGTTCGTTCTGCGTGGTGAACAGTCGTCCTGGTGACTAAAATCGCTGTTTCATCTTAATTCTCAGCACCAAGCAGTCCTGACATCCAAACACCCCGGCGCACTCTCGCCAGAGGATATCTAAACCGTCAGGCCTTGTGAAAGAACACCATTTTGGATTGCCAAGGTGTAAGAATTTATCTTTAATCATAAAAAAAAAACTGTATTTTTAGGATCCTGCCAGAAAGCGTAATGTGAACTCTCTGGTACTCCATTCGTATCAGAGCTCACTTATGAGAAATGACATTAATGGATGATTTTCAGAAAGATACGCAGCATGTCTTTTTCTAGATATTCTTGACTTCTCTGGGACAAGTCAGACCATCAGAGGCCCATATACTTGACTGCAATGTTTTAAATTCTCCTAGGATTGTTTTTGTTTTGGTAACATCTTTATTGAGATATAAATGTTAACTCAACGTGTCCAATTCAATGGTGTTTGGTTTTGAGAACACTCAGAGTTGTATTCTCATCGATACCATCAATTTTAGAACGTTTAAGTCGCCTAACCAAAAAATAAAAAAGCCACCCTTTAATGACCCTTCTTCTTTGTCTCTCTCCCCCTGTTCTAAGCAACCACTAATCTGCTTTCTGTCTCTACAGATTCATCTGTTCTGAGCATTTCCTATAAATGGAATTATGTAATACATGGTCTTTTGATTTGCCTCTTTCACCACTTAACATGAGCACCATGTATCCTCTGAAATCCAAGAAGGCAATGGCAACCCACTACTCTTGCCTGGAAAATCGCATGGACAGAGGAGCCTGCTAGGCTGCAGTCCATGGGGTCGCACGGAGTCGGACAGGACTGAGGCGACTACGCAGCAGCAGCAGCCTCTGAAATGGGGACATCTCACCTCGGTAGTAGTCCCTCCCAGGTTGCTGTTGTTTAGTTGCTAAGTCACGTCTGACTCTTACAACCCCATGAACTATAGCCCAGCAGGCTCCTCTGTCCACAGGATTCTCCAAGCAAGAATACTGGAGTGGGTAGCCACTCCAGTGAATCCAGGGAATCTTGGAGAAGATGCCCTTCTCCAAGGGATCTTCCTGACCCAGGGATTGAACCCGGTCTCCTGCATTGCAGGCAGATTCTTTACCATCTGAGCCACCAGGGAAGCCCATTATTGCCCATTATTTAAATTGGGTTATTTGTCTTTTTATTACTGAGTTGTATAAGTTTCTTTTTTAAATACTGCCAGTATTATATTCTAGAAAGAAGTTCCTTATATTTGCAAGTATTTTCTCCCACTCTACAGGTGGTCTTTTCATTCTTTGTTGGGTCCTTTGAAGCACANCCCCCTTCTCCGGGGCCTTCTCAGGAGTGTTACCCCCAGTGTGCGTCCTTGTCCCTTCCCTCCCAGGAACACTCACCTCACCTTCTTGGCAGGATCCTTGCCAAAGAGACTAAATATGCTCCCCTCCAAGACAGAAAACCGAACCCTCCCGTGGATCTTCCCTCCTCCCCCGTTCCCCCAGCTCTTCTTAGCAGCAGCAGATTTGTAGTGTCATCTGCTGCCTCCTCAGTATCCCTTCACCTCCCACCCACTCCTCACTCCCTGAAAACCCCTTCTCCCCGAACTGCCCCCACTGCAAGTGACCTCCTCAGCCTCATGGACACACTCCAGACCACGTCGTGCTTGGCCTTCCCTTGAAATGACCCCAAGGCCCCCCTCCCCCATGTCAGCACAGGGGCAAACCCACGAAAGCGTCCAGGCTGTTGGCTTCAGGCACGGATGGCCACTGCCCCTCCACCCTGCACCCCCAGAGGGTCTTCCATCTGAGAATTGGGAGTCCAGGCTTCCCGGCAGTTTGGGCCTCTCTGCAGGCNCTCCCCCATGTCAGCACAGGGGCAAACCCACGAAAGCGTCCAGGCTGTTGGCTTCAGGCACGGATGGCCACTGCCCCTCCACCCTGCACCCCCAGAGGGTCTTCCATCTGAGAATTGGGAGTCCAGGCTTCCCGGCAGTTTGGGCCTCTCTGCAGGCGAGGTGATTGCTTCTGTTCTGAGAATTATTCCAACTAAACCATGGTCAGGCCTCTGACAATAGGAGCAGAAGGAGGAGAGGTTTTGCAGCTGGGAAGGGAAGTGACAGTCGCGTCNCTGCCCCTCCACCCTGCACCCCCAGAGGGTCTTCCATCTGAGAATTGGGAGTCCAGGCTTCCCGGCAGTTTGGGCCTCTCCGCAGGCAAGGTGATTGCTTCTGTTCTGAGAATTATTCCAACTAAACCATGGTCAGGCCTCTGACGATAGGAGCAGAAGGAGGAGAGGTTTTGCAGCTGGGAAGGGAAGTGACAGTTGCGTCCGACGTTTTGGGACCCCCTAGACTATATAGTCCATGGGATTCTCCAGGCCAGAACACGAGTGAGGAGCCTTTCCTTTGCTAGGGGATCTTCCCAACCCAGGGATCGAACCCAGGTCTTCCGTATTGCAGGTGGATTCTTTACCAGCTGAGCCACAAGGGAAGCCCAAGAATATTGCAGTGGGTAGCCTGTCCCTTCTCCAGCAGATCTTCCCGACCCGGGAATCGAACCAGGGTCTCCTGCATTGCAGGCAGATTCTTTACCAACTGAGCTACCAGGGGTCTGGAAATGTGCCTCCCCAGGTCCACCTCTCCCCCACCCCCGACTCTAAATCTTAAGGCAGCTCCCACCTACCTATTTATGTAAGAAAAGGAAAAGTTGATCAACCTCACTGTAACTCAGGAAATGGGAGATAAAATAGCAATATTTTAACCTTTGGAAGGGTTTTTTGAACAGAAGAACTACGTGGTCTAACTGCATCATAAGCCAACACATCTTTGTTCAATTAAAGATTTTAGAACCATGAGTAAGCATCTAGATTTGTCTCGAGACACAAATGACTCAGATCAGTTTGTAGAATATGAGATCATTTTCTTTCCCATAAAAAGAAACAGTCCAATATCCTGGCTACCAGAAATCAGGCAGCTGGAGCTGAAGCTGGACCTGTCTTCTTCTCAGCCTCATTCTCCCTTCCCAAATGTTAGACTTTCTCCAGGACTGGTCCCAGCTCCGTACTTTTCTCACGCTAAAACCTCTCCTGAGGCGTCTTCATTGTGAGCACACGCAGGAGTCGCAGGTCTTCATTTCTAGCCCTGCACCTCTCTGGAGCTCCAGGTAGACAGCCGTCTGCTCGACGTCTCCACTTCGTGTCTACAAGGCACATCCAGCTGGCCCTCTTCCAGGTTTTCCTCTATTGGAAAATGATGCCACCCCTCACCCAGTTCTGTGAACCAGGAACTTTGTCCCGTCCTGACAGCCTCACACCTAACTGTGTGCTGGGTCTGCCACTTCTTTCCATCTTCAGCACCATCACCGCCGCCACCACCTCGCTAGGAACTCAAAGCTGAACAAAACCGGAACTTATTCCTGTTTCCATGGTGTTTGCCATCTACACATCACAAAATAAAACAAGTCATAGGAAGAAACATCTCATCACAATCAGGTTCAGCTGGGATCACTGGATCAGTGGCGCAAGGGAAAGGAATGCTGCCTGGGGAGGAGGCAGCTGGGCCCCCCCCCCCCGCCACGCCCCGTTCAACCCCAGTGCCTCCACAGAGTGATCGCTGGGCTGAAAGGTGAAGGAAAAGTACCAGGGTTCACAGTGGTTTAAATGTTGCTTTAACAAAACTTGGATTAAAGAGTTAAATATTAATCAAACCATGAAAAACTCATGTGTATTTATCCCTTCTTTGAAAGAATGATCATTTCCAAGATTTGGCAAAAAAAAAAAAAAAAAATTCTTTTTAAATCGAAAAAGACAATAGATTCCAGTCCAAGAGGATAGACATTTGAAATACACAAAGACAACAAAAGTGAAAAGAAACTGGGAAAATGTGTCTTGAATATTGTATGAGAGATCCTACTTAATGAAATCCCTTGTGAAGAAGGTAATTCTGCATCATATGTGGTAAGCCATTTGACCTTGTGGGCAGGTCTGCACAGTCCACGGGGACAGACCTGTTTTTCTGTTCACAGAATCCTCCAAAACATAGGTGCACATGCATGCATGCGTGCATACACCTAGAAAAGATCTGAAGAGTAGACTTTCAAAAATTTTATTAAGTTTCGACTAAACCATCTTAGTCCCTAATGTTGAAAGTCTTCCCATGTGGTGCAAGTGTTAAACACCCCATCTGACAATGCGAGCAACGCAAGAGATGTGGGTTCAGTCCCAGGGTGGGGACGATCCCCTGGAGGAGAGCGAGGGAACCCACTCCAGTATTCCCGCCTGGAGCATCCTGTGGACAGAGGAGCCTGGCAGGCCACGGTCCATGGGTCTCGAAGACAGACACGACTGAACAGCTAAGCACATACACGNATTTTATTAAGTTTCGACTAAACCATCTTAGTCCCTAATGTTGAAAGTCTTGCCATGTGGTGCGAGTGCTAAACACCCCATCTGACAATGCAAGCAACGCAAGAGATGTGGGTTCCATCCCAGGGTGGGGAAGATCCCCTGGAGGAGGGCGAGGGAACCCACTCCAGTATTCTCGCCTGGAGCATCCTGTGGACAGAGGAGCCTGGCAGGCTACGGTCCATGGGTCTCAAAGACAGACACGACTGAACAGCTAAGCACATACATGCTAATGTTAAAAGGCACAATTAGACATTTGCCATGAAACAAATAAAAAAGTAACGTTCTACGTATATAGAGGTGATACTGTGTGGCCAGGGGTGTGCCTGGTGTTCGAGCTGCTGAACACAGAGAGCTTCCCAAGGTTGTTTTTGCCCACTGACTTGTGATTTTCTGTTATCGCTAACACAAATATTTAAGCTTATTTCTACATCTTAGAGTAAAAGGAAGATAAACGTGTTTAGAAAATGGTTAAAAATTACCTTCAACGGAAGGCTCTGGGCATATTTTATCAAACCTATTTTGCTGCAGTTCTGTACTGTCTTGTCCTGAGATGAAATGTTCCATATTCTAGAATGGGGACAACGTGCCCCCATCACAGGGAAGCTGGGAAAGCAGGCACATCCTCACCCTGTCACTTTCCCGTTTGATCCCATCAACATGAAATCCCAAAGATCAAACCCCTCCTCATGGGGTCTTCACAATGGCTTGTTCTGATGGGCGCCAGTCCACTGGATTTGTTAGAATTCTCAGACAGCTAAGCCTCCTAGAAAGTGTTTAATCTTATATATTCTCGAGTCTGTTTTGTACCCACTGCAGTGCTAAAAAACATAGGAACTAATGTTGCTTTTTACTAAAGAACCTGTCATAAGATGTTTTTCAACAGAATTTTTAAACCGCATTTAAAGCTTAATCTGGTGACACTTTTGGCTGTGCCATGCAGCATGTGGGATATTAGTTGCCTGACCAGCGATCAAGCCCATGCCCCCTGCGTCTGGAGCTCAGAGTCTTAACCACTGGACTCCCAGGGAAGTCCCTGGACTGGTGATATTTTAAAATCAACTTCATTAAAGGAAAACCAGCCCAACATGCCACTGTTCTTTAGCGCCGAAACCAGCTTTAGCTGTTAGTTTTGAGGTGGCCAGTGTGTTATTAATAAAAATCCTAACGTTGTATGCTCACCTACGTCGGACAGTTTTTTAAAGTGGTTGTAGTCAGGTTTAATGATTATTTGGTTTGCTTCTTGTGCAAGACATGCTACCAGAAGCCAAAAGGAGCTCAAAGGAAAAGATGACTGTCCTTGCTTTAAAAAATTTAAACTATACTAAATAATTACATGAAATGACAGAACATAGGCAGAATCTTAGAATTATAAGTAAGAAATAGTGTGATGGCATATGAGGGGTAAACCCTCTAACCGCACCTTGAAAAATCAGCAAGAGTTTTGACAAAGGAGGGGATCTCCCAGACACCCAGAACTAAATAACATCCATGGGAAAATCAATAAAGCCCACCACTGTGTTGACATTTCAGTTCTCAACTGAATGGTCACTTCAGGCACCTGAAGACTGTTTCTCTTGCTTTGAGTTGTTAATCTAAGGTTGTTCTTTACAGCAGGACTATTTTTATTTCCAGAAGCATTACCTCCTAACCAGAGATCAGTCATTGTCACTGAATTAGAGGCTAACGACTTCGCACAGGACCAGCCCTACGTGAGCTAAACATCTGTGGAGCATTGGAAAGCCTGCACATTCCCAGAAATTAAGGAAGGTAGAAAATGTAATCGATCCCACTGAGGACGGAGGAGGATTTCGCCTCCGTGTAAAGGGGCTAGAGGAGGTGAATGGGACTCTCACTGAAGCTGGTTCAAGTTCATCACCCCTTCAGAAATGTTCATCAACTCTTCTTAATACAACAGGCTGGATCAGTGCCTGACACACAGGAGGTGCTCAATAATTACTAACTAAATGACAGACTTTTTTTCGGCCTGACTCTTTTACCCATATTGTCATAAAAGTAGCTCAAATATTGTAGCAAAGTATCTGCTCTGAGCACTCGATTCTATGTTTATTTCAGTGTCTTTTAAGTCCAGTGCACAGATGGTTCATGAACCTCTTCAGTCTGCAGAATGCCTTTCCTATAACGTCTCATTTGGTTCTCACAGCATAGAGGGGTGAGCAGGGAACGTGTCATTATTCCTTTTGTTCTCTTATTTTCCTGCGCCCCACAGCTTGTAGGATCTTAATTCCCCACCAGGGATGGAATCCTCGCCCCCTCCAGTGGAAGCGCTGAGTCCTAACCACTGGGCCCCCCAGGGAGGTCCACCACTACTCCTGTTTTACAGATGGAGCTACTGACATGCTCCAAAGTCAGGAGACTTGTCCACGGTCGGAAAACTAAACCTGGCTTTGATGCAGATTTGGCCTCATTCTACTTTCCACAACATCCCACAGTCCCCGCACATGAGTCCCATTTTTTCACTAGTCTGGATTAATGCTCCCATCGATCGATCAACATGGCTTGATGTATACAACCACTGATTTCCACTTTCTACATGTATTATTCCATCTACCCATCTATCTAGCAAAACGAGTGTATATAAGTATAATAGCAGTTGCTTTTAATTTTCAAATGTAAAAACAAAATCTTTTTGTAGAAAATTCTAATGAGAAAGCATCAGTTCAAGCTTGCAAATTACTGTATTTGAAATAGGTAAGCAATAAGGATCGACTGCATAGCACAGAAAATAATACCCATTATCTTGTAAAAACCTATAATGGAATATAACTTGCAAAAATACTGAATTACTATGCTGTGCACCTGAAGCAAACACAGTGCTATAAATCAACTGTACTTCAGTTAAAAACTAAGGTTAATACTATGGTAACGTTCATGAATGCATTACAAAACAGGTAGATAAGATCTCTAGCCAAATACCTTAGGATTCTTCAGAAATCACTTCTAATCGCTGCTCACACTGGATTGATGACTTATTTCCGTGCATAAAGGGTGTGCAGTGTTAATTGTATTGATGACATAAAATGCTCTCGAGTTTCCTTTGGCCAATGAGCTGCGGACGAGGATCCTGACTTATATTTCCCAGATCTAAACAATAATCCGATGGTTAGCTCATTACAGGAAGTGTGGTAGTGTATGGCAACATAGTCCATCTATGCTGGGGCTCTAGGGTTCCTACAGACCCTCCCATGATTTGTTTATGATGTAGAGATGATTGACTCTGTCAGTTACTAATAAATGGTAAATAAAAAAGTAACCAGTGATATTAAAGTACGACATTAGCTACATTGTGATTAAATTACAGTAACACTGCCAGCTATAAACCTTTATAGAATCTTCTCAACCATGCAGTAATTCTCCTAACTATACTATTATGTAGAGTACAAATATTTCTCTGTAAGTCCAAAGCAATACATCAGGGAAGCGTTTACTGCCGAAGCTAGATTGAGAGTAAATGCATCTTGGGTTGCTATGAATAAAAGCTCTAGCTTCTCATTACTTTATGACAAGACACAGAAATTCACTTTACTTTTCATTTAAGCTTTTCGGCTCCCGTTTATAGATGTATGCCTTCACGCTTTTATTCCTTCCTTGCTTCAGCCGTACGTAATAAATGATTATAAATTTTCACATTTGACCACCTCTCTGCTGGCCTCATGCTTAATGCACAAAGTTAGAAAGCTGCAGGTAAAATTTCACAAACACTTTTATTTATGATGTTGTCCTTGGTAACGGAAATTTCAATGTACTGAAATGAAAAGTATGATTAAAGGGATGCGGCGTCCTGACAAGGATAGTAGAGGGCAGCCTTCTATTTCCTACTGAAAATATATAATGCTTTTTTGACATCAATTTCATAGAGAATAGACATGGGTTAGTCATGGAAAAAAAACCATCAGAAACATGGTTTCTAACTTAGGTATTTTTGAATTTTCACTTTTATAACATTAGAAAGGTCTTGTCGGCACTCTTGAGCTTGTGACTTGAAATATATCTCAGCTCAATTAAAACTTAATATCAAGGACTGGACAGAAATTGAGGACAAATATAGTTGGGAATGAAAGAGTCTTTTTTTCTGGAAAACAACATAAATGGAAAAGCACTGGTTTGTCCTAAGTGCTTTCATTATTGCAAGAGCTGATTTCATTATTTTAGATCTCCATGTGATGCAAAAGCTGAGTCAAGAAAAATTAGAAAAGTCAGAAGCATTCATAAATAAACATAGGTAGCTTCTTGTGTATTTCCCCCAGATCACCATGAAGCAAACAGAATGCATTGCCAGCCTAACTATTATAACAGCAAGTGTATCTGGGTGCTTGAGGCTGAGTTTCCCTTTTCCTATAATTAAAAAGAAATTAAATGATTGGTTGAATTTCCCTTAGTAAAGCCATTGCTCAAATAAAAGTACAGTTTCTGTGCCTGGAGATTAGAATTGCTGGTTTCCCCCACAAGTCTTGTTCCTGTCCCCAACCAGTTAATAAAAGGTGTTATCAGATTTGAGTCCAAGGATTATTATAACTCCTTCAGCCTTGTACTGCCACCGCAGGCCGTGAGAGCTATTTCCTACTCAGTGAAGGAAGATGGAACATCTTGATTTCAAATCTCTGGAAATAAGATACTGTAGAAATGTAAATATATATCCGCCCCCCTCCCCGTGATTTCCTACCTATGGAAGTAAGGTACTGGAAACATACTTTGAGTAGCTGCAGATTTAGCCAGGGATGTGGCCAATCCGGGCATTGCCAATTCCCTTTAGGGTACTGCACGTCCCTAATGACTGTCCACTTTGTGCGGGGCACCGCGCCACGCGCGGGGAGTGAGGGCANTTTCAAATCTCTGGAAATAAGATACTGTAGAAATGTAAATATATATCCGCCCCCCTCCCCGTGATTTCCTACCTATGGAAATAAGGTACTGGAAACGTACTTTGAGTAGCTGCAGATTTAGCCAGGGATGTGGCCAATCCGGGCATTGCCAATTCCCTTTAGGATACTGCATGTCCCTAATGACTGTCCACTTTGTGCGGGGCACCGCGCCACGCGCGGGGAGTGAGGGCAAGCACACAGAATGCTTCAGTGTCACTCCTGCGGTCCAGGAGCTTGTCGTCGGGCGACGAAGATCAGACTTGCACACAAAGACCTAAAATTACAAGTCAGCGAATAATCAGAGCCATATGAGCCGAGAGGTCAATTCTGCCAAATCACATCGCGCGGGAAGGGCGGTGTAACGGCCGTCTGGTGGCTGCGGGCAGTTTGGGTGGTCCGTGCGGCGGTCTCGGTTCACGGCTCGGGCAGAGGTCAGTACGTGCAGTCGATCTGAGAGCTGCCACTTAAGGACCAGGCGCTGAAGGGCCTGCAGCGCCCTTGGAGAGACTGAGAGAAGCAGAGCGGGGGAGGGAGGGTGAGGCCGGACCACAGGACCCCAGGTGCCCGGTGATGTTCACGTTGCGACATGGGACGTGTGGAAAGATCCCGAAAGAGACCTTGTGGGTTTCCCATTAATGAAAATCAGAGAGTGTTTCAAGCCGGGGCAGTTAGCTTTTTAGGAAACTGTTCCGCTGATGTGCGGGCTGGAAAAACGCTCGGCCTGTGCAGTGTTCAACAGCGTCACAGCTTTCTTCAGGAACCGCTCCTGCAAATATTTCCTGACAGCTTCCATTTGTTGCTTAGTTGTTGCAGAACCCTGAAAATCTATTATGTCTCATGTCAGTTATAAAAATAACACCACAAATTATAACCAAAACAAAATTACCCGGTAATTATCATTTAGATGTCCACTCAAATCCTTTTCAGAGTGACTGTTACTTTCGTCTGCCATCACGAGCCAGACAGCTTAATGCGGGGCACGCTGGAGGGGCTTATTTCAATCTCTCCCCTTCATCATGTGCTACAATAATATCTGAAATCTACCTTTCTGAGCACTCTGCGAGAGCCCTAATCTCAAGAGCACTTCTAAATACATACAATACTTACAGCCTTAAATTTGACCAAAATAGGCAGAGTAAACATGTGGTGTCAATTATGGGAGAAGACCGAACAAAGGTTAGAAGAATAAGAACAGAGCTCACGCTTTCTTTTAACTTGTTAATGTCTCTGACCCTTTTGTACAAAAATCACTTTAATCAACTATATATACATTTCCTTGTGGGCGCACCATTTAACAGCCTGTAAAATGTGTTTGGCCGTCAATTACACACATCAGGTTGAGATGCTGCAGGACTGGGGGTCATTTACACTCTCAATTAAATCAGAGGGAGCTTGAGGGGACGGACCCACATGCCTCGCAAGCCTTCCCCTCTCCACCCGACTCAGGCTTTCCGAAGCTAAGAGAGATGAGGAAGCTTGATTACACGTATCCAAGCTCTGTTTTCATCTCAGGGTCTGAAAAGCCCTGACCGCAGGTATATGGAGTTTCAAGTCTTAGAGTGTCCCCTCTCCCGCTGTACTCATCCAGGAGCAGTTACCCACGCGCACATACACAGATTTCAGTCGAATCTGGGAAGGAGTGATCCTTCATTTTCAGGCTTTTATTGGAGTGTGGTCGATTTACAGTGTGTAGCGTCAGGTGTGCAGTAACGTGGGTCAGTTACACACACGCACAGAGCTGCTCTTTTTAGCTTCTCTTCCCATGTAGGTCGTTACCGAGTATTGCGTAGAGGCCCCCATGCTATACAACAGGTCCTTGTTGTTTATCGTATGCGTAGCCGAGTATGTGTGTCAATCCCGATCGCTCAGCTTATCCCTCCATCCCCTTCCCCCCACGGTGGCCATAGCCTGTTTCCGTGTGTGTGGGTCTGTTTTTGTTCTGTGCATGTCGACAAGTTTACTCGTCCCCTGTTTTTAAACCCTGCATCTGTGCGGCGTCAGATGGCATTTGTCTTTCTCTCTCTGACTCACTTCTCTCAGGACGGTTTGCTCTGAGCCTCCTCTGAAGCTGGAGACAGCCATCCAAGGCCAAGTCTGCCGTCGACGTGGGTCCACCGTGCTGCTGTAAGCTACGGGTCAGTGCATTTAAGTATCCCGCCTGCAGTCATGATGATGCACCAGAGTCTATAGCACTGCTCGCGTCCTGAGCCGTATATGAAAGCTGATGGAATTGCAGTTTAAAATAAGAAGAGTGCATCTCAATTGGCTGCTCTTGAATGCATGTGGCTCCAGACCCAATTCAACAACACAAGCTACTCTAAAACCCACACAGAGAAGGAAAATATCTGGTGTCCAGCAGTGTGCTAAGAGGCGTGTTAAATGATGCTCCGTGCGCCTCTGAAGAGAAGCTAGGGCTCCAGAGCAGACATATGTTTGTCTATAAGTATTTAATCTCCTGGATTCTTCTCTACCTTTCCTTCCAGCCTCATATTCTCAGACAAGAGGACACCCAACCACTGGATTTCAAAGACTTTAAAAGACCACTCCTAGAAACATTCATTCATCCCACAAAAGTTTACTGAGTACTGCCATGTGTGAAACATTTTGCTAAATGTTGGTTTCAGGTGTTACTAACAACTTTGAACATATTCCGGATGCCTCAGACAGTAAAGAATCTGCCTGCAATGCAGGAGATCTGGGTTCAGTCCCTAGGTCGGGAAGATCCCCTAGAGAAGGGAATGGCTACCCACTCCAGGATTCTTGCCTGGAGAATCCCATGGACAGAGGAGCCTGGGGGGCTGCAGGCCGTGGGGTCGCAACAGTTGGACGCAAGCAAGCGGCTAACACTTTCACTTTTCGCCTTCACCATGTGTTGGAGTCAAATTCATCTTTATTTGATGTGGTACCAAATCCCCAAACAACTCCCTGACTGAAGGATTGAACAGTCCTAGGAATCAGGGGGAAACAGCTGTCCAGTCTCCAGCTCAGCGTGAGGTGGGAGGGCAGGAGTGGTTTTTGATGCTCACTAGTACATTAAGATGCCGTGGTTTGCCTGAGCACAGAACATTAAGAATGTTCTGAGAAGTCTGCTGCATGCAAGGAGTCCTGATTTTAACTGATGCCTTCTGAGTGTCAGTGCAGACTCAGGGCCTTCTGGGCTCTTCCCTCCTTGTGCTGCTTCTTATAATCAATAGTGATGTGTAATGAGGGAAGGAGAGAAAACATACCGGCTATCTGTCTTAATATCACACTATGTTCAGATTTCAGTGCCTTTGGTTTTCCAACTGAAAGCATCTTTCTTCCTCATGCTAGTTTTGGAGACAGTTTTGAGCATGCCCAACTAATGAATAAGCCATTTATTGGAAGACGGTGTAGATGGATTGGAAACACTGTTATTCCTCTAAAGGTCTAATTCTGTCTACACCACCGAAGCGAATGTCCATGTGGATCAATTTCCCATTTTAAATGGGTGTTCTTTTAATTATTCATTTTATCTGATTGCCCCAGGTCTTAGTTGAGGTCTTAGCTGAGTAAACTCTTGGTTGCAGCATGTGGGATCTATTAGTAATTCCCAAAGCAGAGGTTGAACCTGGGTCCCTTGCATTGGGAGTTCAGAGTCTTAGCCACTGGACCACCAGGGAAGTCCCAGTTTTAAGGAAGCTTTTTAAAAAAATACTTTTCTGTTATACACCCAATAGTTAGGTGTTTTTTTTTTAATGACTAACCCTAGTCTCTTAGCCATACCCTCATGAGCTGAAAATATGTCCGTGCATTCCCAGAATCACTGACGCAAATGAAAGAAAATCGCTGGTGAGAAAACTAACATGTCTGACATCCAGTTTAATACCAATTATTTTCTGATGCTCAGTATAGCTGTTGTTCAGTCGCTAAATCGTGTTTGACTCTTTACAACCCCACGGACTGGACTGTGTGTGTGGCAGCCCAGGCCTCCCTGTCCTTCACTGTCTCCCGGAGCTTGCTCACACTCATGTCCATTGAGTCAGTGGTGCCATCCAACTGTCTCATCCTCTCTTGCTCCCTTCTCCTCCTGTCCTCAGTCTTTCCAGCATCAGGGCCTTTTTCAATGAACTGGCTCTTCGAACCAGATGGCCAAAGTATTGGAGCTTCAGCATCAGCACAGTTAAGATTCCATAAAAATTTAACCTCCAAACAAAATGCAGATGATTCAAAAGGCAGAGATGCAGAAATGTCACTTATTCATTGATCAGGGTTTATTATGATCAAAACTCCATCGTGTTATGAAAAAAAAAAGTTATTACAAATTGCCTGCAAATGAACTTGGAATATTTCATCTTGCTTAGAAAGAACCAAAGGAAAACAGTCCAGATTCGCTTCAAAATCCTGAAAAGAGGTGGTCATAGGAGCAAGGAGGATAAGGAGGTTTCTTGGATCCTCTTCCCCCTCCAGAAGAAGTAAAGCATATGCCTGAGTTATTACAGTGAATTGATCTGACTCCATCTTGAAGTTACCAAGGGCTTATAAGGCTGCAATAAAGCTCTCTTTGCATTAACCAGCCAAGCACATAAACATTTTAATGAACTGTTTTTACATGGTTCATTGGGCAGCTACCAGGCTCCTGTAATACAAATCACCACGCCGCCACATGCCGCCTGCTCGCGAAGGCTGCACTTTTTCAGTTTAGCAAATGCAAATTGAATCTCACGGCTATGGAGCTTTGTCAAATACTCGACTATTCAAGCACGGGAAATTCTTAGCCTGGAATTTACTGTATTCTGGGATAGTCGATTCACAGGACTGAATCTCAAAGAATTTTAATTCTCAAGGTCCCAAACCAAAAGTGAAGTTGAGACCACACAAAAAAACAAGCCCGCCACTTCTAAGCCACCACCTCACAAGTCACCACTCAGTGTTGAAATGATTTGGGGCAAAGAATGACAGCGGTAGCTTAGGGACCCGTAGCTGGATCCTTATTCATCACGAGAAGATGGCACCCCTAAACTGATATTTCTCTTAGTCACCTGAAGGCTGGAATGAATCATAGAGCTCAACCCCAATGCAGATCAGATTGCCTTGGAATAATTAGGTATCATGACTGACAAACATTTGTGTGCATTCTAGTCAGTGCTTAAAGTAACACTAAATTATGAAATATTTATTATGTATTCTGAGAGCTTTATGACACTGTGTGTATGTTTAAAATTAAAGATCAGCCCAACACATAATTTAATAATGAATGCAAATTATAAATGAATATTTAACAAACCACACAGCCTTTTATGTCTTAACATCTCTTCTGCCAGGGATGTGGGGCTGGATGAGAAATGGCTGCATGATGTATGGTCCCGTTGCCTAATGCCCCCGTGAAAACAAGGTGTTTTCACCTTGATGTGGCCTTTAAAATAAATTAATTTGTTAACATTTAAAAATGCAGTGTAACAGATGACATAAAACATTTATAAGACAGTTTATGACCCAACAAACCATGTTCTCATTCAGTAATATTTATTAAAACATTTTATTTAGCTAATCATTTCAGGGTCAAGATTTGGAAATGTTTGTTTTTTCAAGTTGAGCCAAGGATTTAAATGCTACGAATGGTACCATAAAGATGTTATATGGTGTTAATATAACCTGAGTATGAGAAATATAATGAATTTGCTATTTATGAACCATTAAGTTTTACCTCACCCCCAGAATAAATTTTATATCATTACAGACCTATTAATACACCCTCTCTGGGTCTGTATCCTTCTAATTCTGCCTTCCCTAAGATATATTCACAAGCCAAACTTATAGGTGAAGATAAATCAGATTTTTTTTCTTCTGGAAAATCTGTGTTGAACACAAAGTATGAAATGGTGCTCTGTTCACTTTACATCTCTCTTTGGTTATCACGTTAGTGGTTGTAAGTCAGGGGCCACTCCATGTACTGATGAAATTAATAAGATAACCAAGTTCACCATGGTAGGAGTTTTAAACTAGATCATTGAAAGAGAGCTTTCTTTATGTTATTAAAAAATTAAAGAATCTCAGTTACCTCCAACTACACACGATGTTTAACTCAGTGATTCTTGGACTATGACATAGAGGACATCCTAGTTACTAACATGTTTGTACATACAAACATATTTGCCAGTACAAATTTGGAAACGAATATTTTGAAGCATGAGCGATTGGGTAACGGGATCACCCACTGGATGGAATATTATACAGCCATTAAAATCTTGTCTCTGTGTCATATTTAAAGCCACGGCAAATGTTATGCTTAAGATATACCCCTAAGGGGGAGAAAAGCAGGATACAAACTCGAACTGGGGCCTGAGAACTGTGTCAAAGGAAAGCGAAGTCCCAAAATAAGAAAATGACAATAAAAATAGAGTTATGGTCAGGCACTCTTACTTTTGCCCATGAGATAATATATGTAGTATATGAAGTCATTTAAAAATTAAGTATTTGGGGGGATTGCCCTGGCGGTCCAGTGGTTAAGACCTCACCTTCAAATCCAGGGGGTGTGGGCTCCATCCCTGGTCAGGGGGCTAGAATCCCACAGGCCTCTTGGCCAAAAAATCAGAACATAAAGCAGAAGCAAAACTGCAACAAATTCAATAAAGACTTTTAAAAATGGTCCACGTCAAAAAAAATCTTAAAANCCACGGAGGCATGCCCGTGATCACTCAGGGAGGCAGGCGAGTTATTAGCTTAGCCCTGAGCCTCCTCCTTGATGCGGCCTGGTGCCCATGCTCAACAGAGCCTGGCCGCGGTGACAGGCCTGGGGCCTGCGTGAGGAAATCCAATTGAAATGCAGCGGTGAGGAACAAAAGCAGGACACAGACGCCCCAGCTCCCAGACGCACTCCTTCCACCCGAATACGAGCATGTGTGTCGGGGCGGCGGGTGGCTGGTCTCTTAAATGTCATGATTTCCCAGCTCCTCCCGTATAGACATCGTCAGGTTCAATGATAGCCATCCCCGCTCGTTTGGTCAAAATTTCAGTAATCTNTACTTTACAATACTGTATTGGTTTTGCCATACATCAACATGAATCCACCACAGGTGTACATGAGTTCCCAATCCTGAACCTCCCTCCCACCTCCCTCCCCATACCAACTCTCTGGGTCATCCCAGTGCACCAGCCCCAAGCACCCTGTATCCTGCATCCTAGACTGTTGATTCGTTTCTTACATGATATTATACATGTTTCATTGCCATTCTCCCAAATCATCCCACCCTCTCCCTCTCCCACAGAAGCTTTCTTTAAACTGTATTTACACTGTATCTAAAGAAGCTTTCTTTAGACTGTATTTGGTGATAGATTCTGTCCTTTGTTTCCAGGTGGGGGATGCAGGAAGGGAGTCATCACCTACAGGTGATCCCAGGAGCTCACACCTCGAGAGCGAGGCTGGTTTGTGTGTGACCCTGGTTCCTTCGACAGGGCCTGGGGCGGGGTCGTGGGCGGACACAGGCAGCCCGCAGACACGACAGTGGGCTCTGTATTCTCACATGGGATCTGGGAACAGCGGGACAAGACCACCGCCCCCCCCAAGAGGCTTGGACAAGAAAGAGCCCCCTCCCCAGAAGCCAAGGATGAGTGGCCACGGAGGCATGCCCGTGATCACTCAGGGAGGCAGGCGAGTTATTAGCTTAGCCCTGAGCCTCCTCCTTGATGCGGCCTGGTGCCCATGCTCAACAGAGCCTGGCCGCGGTGACAGGCCTGGGGCCTGCGTGAGGAAATCCAATTGAAATGCAGCGGCGAGGAACAAAAGCAGGACACAGACGCCCCAGCTCCCAGACGCACTCCTTCCACCCGAATACGAGCATGTGTGTCGGGGCGGCGGGTGGCTGGTCTCTTAAATGTCATGATTTCCCAGCTCCTCCCGTATAGACATCGTCAGGTTCAATGATAGCCATCCCCGCTCGTTTGGTCAAAATTTCAGTAATCTCTTTAAAATAAGAGGATGTCAAAATCATAATGGCTAATAAGGGAATTCAGAGCATTTGTTTTATCTATCGAGTTTTACTAAACTATTGCAGCTAAGTCATACACTCTGAAACTCCAGTCTCATAGCATTGAACGTTATCTCTAAACAAAACTGCCCAGGTGAAATTCAAGCAGTTCGTGTCATTGCTAGATTATAATGTTACCACAGTGGTAAAATATTAGGGGAGTTCTGTTTTGATTAGTCCTTTTTTTCAGCCACACCTGGTTACTAACTAGGGGAGTTGGTGTTGATAGAGGTGCGATCACGGTGCAGATTGAGACTGCTGCTGGCGTTCAAGCTTGACAAAATCAGATAATTAGATTTGAAGGAGAGTTGGGTTTTTTGAACCACAGCGACATGTCATGTACATTAGGAAGTGTTCTCCTTTATGTCAGCACGATTCTGGTTTCCTCTAATGGGCTTCGTAAGAGGAGAGAGACCATCTCACTATGTTGACTCTTCTTTAAAAAAAAATCAATACTAAGAGATTTTAAGTAACTCTAGTGTAGTACAGCAGTACGCTCCTAAGCAGATAAACGTATGTACAAGAGTTTTAAAAGTGAATTAATGCATGCCACGCAGAGACCAGATCTTACCCCGAATCCACAGTGCTGCTCTGCGTCTAAAGCAAAGAACAGCTGGTACCACTTCATTTTTTTTGGTGGATTTTAATCTGGTACATTTTGGGGGTCACCGAATTCATATTTGCTTTAGAATGCTCAATTATATCATCCCACAAAGGAGAAAAGAGCTTGAACTGTCATTCTGGGCTGAAATTTATTGAAGATATTTATGAAGAAGGGTGATCTTGAGGAATGCAACCTTTTAACATCCAAGAACAGCAGCAAAAATAAATTAATCAGGAATCCATCCCTAATTTACACAGGAATCACTTAAAAGGTGGTAAAACGGTTCAGTAAATTATGGATTTACAAATAAACTTGGTTCTGGGGCCTTGGAAAAATACCTTCATTGGAATATAGATCCCTTTTTCCTAAAAACAATTTTTTTTCTTCAACTTCAGAGAGACGGGACATAAAACTGACCCCATGTAAAAATCCCACTCCTGTGTGCCATCGGGAATCGGTGGCAGTGGTTCACGGGACCCACCTGCTGGCCACAGACTCAGGGCTGCTCGGCTGGCGTTTCTCTAAGTCGTTCCCCTGGACTCTGCTCTTTCAGCGCCTGCGGCTGATGAGCCCCGTCTTCTCGCCGTCATAAGCAGTTAGGGCAGTTTAGCAAGAGGTAAATCACCCTCCCGCGGGGCCGCGCTATTGTTCTGTTCAAAGGACAACGCTTATTTCTACATAAATTTTAAACACTGTCTGTTGGAAGAGAATAAACTTCGCTTTTCTTTTGGGCTCAGGCAAAATGAGTCTGCAACCTCATTTGAAGCACCATTTTTTTTTTAAGTTTGTGGAGTAATCATGGAGAATTTCTATGCATGATGGGCCACTCTAATCTCAAAATACGCACCGATTTTTAAGGATCGCACAGTAGAAAAAGTCAACTGTTCTTTTGATGGTTAGACCCAGCTCCTGGATCTGAAACATCCTGCCCTGTGTTGAGGAGGATATTTTTTGCTCCTAAATAAGCACAATGATAATACGGTAGAGAGGCAGTAAGACCATTACAAGTTCATCTTGCAATAACTACATCCAAACAAAACTGTCTTCTGAAAAATATTTTATTAAAGAAAATACAAATTACTTTTTTTTTCCCACCCATCCAAATCTCAGTTTGGTTCTTTCCTGAATATATTCCTTCTGAGATTCAAGAAGCACACGCCTCATTTTCGAATACAGGGCCATTGATGCTGAAAGCTGAAGTTGGAGATATCTGATGCCCTGCGCCTTTCATACACTGAGTCACACAGCCTCCGTGCACCCCTGACATATATTGGCTACGTCGTTAGGTCCTTTGAAAATGGAATAAGGCCAAGAGTCTAGCAACAAAATAACAAAGTGCTTAAAGATGATTTTACAGTTTTAATACAGAATGTCTGGGGCCTAGGAACAATTGCGGGAGTGAGGGCCAGCCGTCAGTCAAGCATGATACAAATATGTGGCAATGGGAAGCACACTGCATCCTGAGAAAATCACCAAAACTAGCAAAGGAAAATTACCTGTGACTCAGTAAGCAGCTCTAACATCCCCAGACCTCCACTGGGCTGCCCCAGCTGCCTTCCATCCACACGCAACACCTACTTTCCGCTGTTCCGTTTAGCGTTAGCATGCCTCCCGGGCACAACCAGCTCCGAGAATGGGTGGGGTGCAGCCCAGCCCCCAGCCCCAGCCACGGAGACTCAGCCCAGCGCACGGCCCAGATCCCGCCTTTTCACGCCTTTGATTTAAGCGTCTCTATTCTTGTCCGACGGCGAGGCGGGAGGGCGTTCGGGGCCGCACCCGCCATCTCTCTGGGCGCTGCCCACACCCGCATCCCTGGACGCACGTGCCGTGGGCGTCCCCCTGCAGGGCAGCGAGCCGCGTGCCCAGCCCGCTCACTCGGGGGCCGAGACACTGCACGGCCCGCGCCTCCTCCCCAGCTTCTATCCTCGAGGAGGCGGCGCGGCGGGGAGAGCACAGCAGCGCTCCGTCCTTCCAGCCGCAGTGGGCGAGTCCAGCGCGCACTCACGCCGGGAGCGCCGAGCCTCCTGGGCTCTGCTGTGCCCCTGCCTCTGGTTTCCCCGCATAAAAGGCAAACAAGAGATGGCTGCATCACACCCTGCAAGGACTCTAGCACACGCGCTCACCCGTTCACCGTCCTGGATTGACTGCGTCCCCCGTAGCGCTAGGAAGCCCGCCAGGTGCGGGACGCGGGTGCAGGGCGCCGCCAGCCCCGGTCACCGGCTCAGCCAGAGACGCCAACTGACCGCTCATCAGCTGCCACCGGGGTCACCTCACCCCGAGTGGGGGTCCCAGAGGCTTCTGGAGGGGGTGCTGCCCTAACAGACCCAAGGGGGAGCGGCCACAGAGCGCCACGGTCAGTAATGGTGATTGTCCCTCGTGCTCACCGCTTCGTTTTATTCCTCCAGAGAGGTGAGCAAGGCAGGCAGTGATTTCTCTTGAGAATAAAACAAAAAGCAGCATGAACAGAACAGGCTGCCCCGGGGGTGGCGGTGGGCCTCTGGAGTGTGCCTCCCACGGGGGCCAAGTCAGGGAGGCCTCCCTCCACGGCCCCCAGTCACTCCAGCCGAGTGTCCCCGGTAGACAGTGGCCCAGCTGGGGCACCGGAGCTGTGCCCTGTGATCAAGGCAGGCCCATCAGAGAAGGCCACCTGCTTCTGGGGGACCCGGGGCGGCTAGGACCTCCACGTCCGCCAGATGCCCCCAGGACCCGAGGGCCACCTCTGCGGCCTCCACCGCCCGCCTCTCCCCGCCCCTCAGCCTTCCCCGCCCTGAGTGTGTCTGCAGGAAGCCCTTCTCCTTCTCCATCTCCTCCACGCGTACGCACACACACACACACATGCACACATGCTTGCACATGCACTTGCACACATGCGTGCGCACACGGCACTCACACATGCATGTGCATGCGCACACACACTGCTGCTGTTCACCCTTCTCCCTGCCTCTGGAGGTGACTCTCGGCCCCTGGCAGTCACTGCCCCCCGCCCCCCACAGCATCCCCAGCAGTGGACCCTGAGAGCTGCAATGTTGCCCAGAATCCCAGCCGCCAGGCCTCCAGGGAACTGCCCTAGAGAGATATTTCTATCTTGTGTCTTTTTCTTTAGAGTTTCTCAGCTGCTCTGACGTTTTTGTTTCCATGTATGTCGTGGTGAAACACTCATCAACGAATCTTTCTATATTATGACCTCCTTCCTCTCTGCCTCTTCATGGCTCTCTGCCTTTCCCAAAGCTTCTGTGAGGGAGATGTCTGGCTTTCATAACCGTGAGCAAAAGTTTAAAAATTTCAAAGTATTCCCACTCAGGAAGATTAAAAAACTCTGACTCTTCTCTGAGTAGTAGAACTATGGGTGACTTTTTCTTCAGTCCATATAAATCTCACTGAAAATATACAAAGGTATAATAAATATATAAAAATGGGAAACAAAGGCTTTGTTACATCAAAATGTGTCTGTCTGCACGACCACCGGTTTGCTTCACCCCCTGTAGACCTACCACCAGGCACGTTCCAGAGCTGAAAGGGAAAAGACAGACAGACAGACAGAAGTGATGGTTGAATCGTGGCCCCACACCATTAACCGACAGAGATTGGAACTGCTCGCCTGCGATTAGAACTTCCCAGATGCTCCTCACTTTTCATCTTCTTGTAAAAGCCTGGGAATTTACTGCTGAGCCTGTGTCCTGCGGAGAAAATTACTTCCCTGGGAGGACCCGCTTGCACAAGCGTAAAATCCCGGCGCTCCCTGGACAGTGAGGCAGCCAGCGCACACTCAGAGGTGCTGATCTGGCCCTTTCAAGCTACCTACTCCAGACAGCTTCAGGCACAGACCTCCCAGCATGCCACCGGCTTGAAATCTGTGTCCCTTACCAGTGTGTTACCCAGGACCCCGTCCACGAAGCAGGCCTCCCTGGGGGCCCCGGGGACGCAATGATGGCCGGCATGGGCTCCCCGGGGCCGTGTCATCTCTCGGGGGTCCGCACAGAGAGGCTCCCACCCGTGGACTGGGGGAAGGCTGGTCTGGCAGAGGGAACAGCGGGTCCAGAGTGCAGAGGAAGAGGGGAGCCCAGGGCTCGGGGTTGGGGGGTCCCAGTGAGCCGTGGAGGGCTAGAGAGGCTGGAATTCAATTCTGAGTCTGGTGAGAAGCTGTTTGGAAGCTGTGAGAGAGAATGACGGCATCTGATTTTTTTTAATTGAAAAAATATTTTTTTATTTCTTATTTTTTTTAGTGATCCCTCTCACTAAGAGGCCTAAGTCTAGGTGGTCCCAGGTAGGTTTCTGAGGCTAGGAAGACTGAGGCACAGAGCTTGGAACAACAGGCCCTGGTTCTCATGAGACACTGGCAAGGGAGCATGCCAAGCCAGCTCAGTCGTGTCCGACTCTGTGTGACCCCCTTGACTGTAACCTTTCAAGACCCTCTGTCCTTGGGATTCTCCAGGCAAGAATGCTGGAGCAGGCTGCCGTTTCCTTCTCCAGGGGATCTTCCCCACCCAGGAATAGAACCTGCATCTTATGTCTCCTGCATTGGCAGGTGGATTCTTTACCACAAGCAACACCTGGGGGGGCCCACATGAAGTCCCTGGGGAGCCTTCAAAGCACCCTTGCACCCAGGCTCCAGACCAGATGGGGGTATCCTGGCTTGAGGCACCGGCATCGTATTTAAAATTTTCCCAGCGACTCTTGTGTGCGTCCAGGTGGAGAGGGCAGCCAGAAGTGAGCAGAATCACACTGCTCCCCTCCTGCCCCCCAAACGTGAGCCATCCCGTGAACAGGAGGCAGGTCAGCACAGGACGTCCAGTCTTCCACACGGAGCCCAGACACGGGCCCCTCTTGATCAAGCACTCAAGAGAATTACTCAGGAGCTTACCATACAAACACACTGATCAGTGTCGGGCTTCGCGAGTGGGCAGCTTCCAGAAGGCAGCCCTGGTCTCTCTCCCGCTGCCTGAGCGCCCCGTCTTCTTTCTCTCTTCCTCCTCCTGTACTTTCCTCCTGGCTCTGATCGCCACCCTGTGCCCACTGTCCTCCACGGGCCTCCTGGACACTCACCCCCAGCACGTGGGGCACCTGGGCAGCCAGCCACTCTGGAGGCTTTGGGCTGCAGAGATCAGCTCCAACGGGAAGGTCTGGGTGAAAAGTAGGACCTGCTGAAAGGCTGCAGCCTGGCACCACGTCTTGGTTGCTGCACGTTCGCACTTCACTGCTCTGAAAAGCGGCTAGCAGTTCTTTAAAGGTTCAACATGAAGCTACCATGCTGTGCTTAATTGCTCAACCATGTCCGACTCTTTGCGACCCCATGGACTTTGGCCCACCAAGCTCCTCTGTCCGCGGGGATTCTCCAGACAAGAATACTGAAGTGGGTTGCCATGCCCTCCTCCAGGGGATTTTCCCATCTGAACGATGGAAGCCAGGTCTCCCGTATCACAGGCAGATTCTTTACTGTCTGAACCACCAGGGAAGCCCTGAGGCTATGGTCCAGGGATTCCACTCCTAGACACACGCCTAAGAGAGATAAAAACATACATTCATACAGAAATTTGGACACCAGTAGCAGCATTATTCATAATCCTGATGTCCATCAACCAATGCGTGGATAAACAAAATGGGGTGTAATAGGCTTCATCCCCGGAGAAGGCAATGGCACCCCACTGCAGTACTCTTGCCTGGAAAGTCCCATGGACAGAGGAGCCTAGTGGGCTGCAGTCCATGGGGTCGCTAAGAGTTGGCACGACTGAGCGACTTCACTTTCACTTTTCACTTTCATGCATTGGAGAAGGCAATGGCACCCCACTGCAGTACTCTTGCCTGGAGAATCCCAGGGACGGGGGAGCCTAGTGGGCTTCTGTCTATGGGGTCGCACAGAGTCGGACACGACTGAAGCGACTTAGCAGCAGCAGCAGCAGCAGGANTCTCTCTCCCAGGGAGCATGTCTCTCTCCCACTGAGCGGGTCTCGCGCCCCTGCGTGTTCTCTTTCCAGATTTTCCAGTTTCTCTTTTATTAGGTCGCCCTGTCTCTTACCCATGGAATCCGAGCCAAAGCTCTGTGGGGGTTTGATGCCACGGCCTGGCTCCAACCAGCATCCCAGCCCCTGGCGCCTTGTTGTCGTCTCTGCCCACCACCTGCCCACCACCTGCTTCCTGCGACTGCACTCCAGGGTCTGCCCGGCTCCCCGCTCCCTCGTACCCTCTGCCCAGGCCCAGCCCCCCAGAGCCCCTCCTGACCTCTCCCCTCCTTGCAATGCCGCTCACCCTGCCCGGGTCCCTTCAGCGGATTTCTCTTTCTCGTGCTCTACTCTGATCTGGGAAGAGCAAGCCCTTCGACACGGCTGTGAAGTAGCAGGTGAGAAGTCCCGAGGGTCTGAACGGAAGGACGAGAAATTCAGAGGACAGACAGGTTCACGAGGCAAGGATGGCAAGTCAGGTGAGCACACAGGCGATGATTTCACTTCAGACTGAGGCAGGGGACTGTGTTTTACATGATGAGTTTAGAGGTGTCGCCTTTCACAGGTTCTAAGGTGCACATGTCTTAACATTTTCACATCTGTGAGGTCAGATGTCCCAGACAGTTGGAAGCACGACCCGATTTAACCACCAGATTTTGTTCTTTCTCAGTGGATCACAGAATTGTGAGGCATCTTACCGCAGCATCTTGAACATGTTGAAATACAGTGCTTGTAAGGTTTTGATGACAAATTTCTAGCTAGTAATCTCTCTGCTCAGGATCATCAGCATACACTAAAGGCTGGCCTGAAGGTGAAAGATGACATTACAAGTGTTTTTGAGACATCACTGAGCTGTTTTTTTCAATCCTTTTCTCAAAATGCTTAGTTCCCATTGTCCCGTTAACACGTGAAGTAGACACACCGAGACTTCTCCCGAGTTTTTCCTTTCCTCTTATAACTGATCGATACAATACAGGTTTGTGTGACCACTTAGCTTTTCACCTGCTACCAGCAGAAATGGCATTATATACCAAATGTAAGTAGGTCACCACACTTCTGAAATACAAAACACAGCTCTCTGGTCCGTGTGGGTTCAGGGTTACAGCCTGTCACGCAGGCGGGTTCATTCTGAGAAAGTGAGTTGAACCTTTGAAGCCAGGAATGAATGAGACGATTTCGTGCTGTTTGTTATGATCGCATCCTATTCTTGTTCAGTCGCTAAGTCGTGTCCACCTCTTCGGGACTCTGTGGACTGCAGCACGCCGGCCTTCCCTGTCCTTCACTGTCTCCCAGAGTTTGCTCAAACTCATGTCCATTGAGCCGGTGATTCCATCCAACCATCTTATCCTCTCTTGCCTCCTTCTCCTCCTGCCTTCAATCTTTCTCAGCATCAGGATCTTTCCCAATGAGTCAGCTCTTCGCATCAGGTGGCCAAAGTATTGGAACTTGAGCATCCGTCCTTCCAATGAACATTCAGGGTTGATTTCCTTTAGGATGGACTGGTTGGATCTCCTTGTAGTCTAAGGGACTCTCAAGAGTCTTCTCCAACACCACAGTTCAAAAGCATCAGTTCTTCAGTTCCAGCCTTCTTTATGGTCCAGCTCTCACATCCATAATGACCACTGGAAAAACCATACTGCATAGACACGTGGAATGTTAGGCCCATGACCGCATCTAAATACGTCTTAGTGAGAAGTCTCCAGGTGAGTGATGGAAGCAGCGCTCAGGTCATTCAGAGGCTTGTAGAGCTTCAGTCCTTCCAGAACAGTTGCAGGATATGGGCAAAACCAGGAAATCAAAACCCTTGGGAAGAAATTCTTGCCAGCTGAGTTTTGTGCTATTGAAATAGGACATCTCTGAAGGCACCTCGAGCCTCCACGTGGCCCTGAGGCTCTTCCGCACAGAACCAGAGGGTGCTTTTCTTCTAAGAGATGTTGAGAGACCCATAAACCCACTCCCTCATTAAAATGGGATCACAGAAATGCATTTTCCATGGGAAAAAATTCATTTTTAAATAAATCCGTTTCTGACTTCTAAATATAGACAAGAGGCTTGTCTTTGTTTTTTAAACGTAGAAATGCAGGTTCCTGAGAGCAACATGACTGGGGACCTTTTGTCTCATGTGTGTGTTATTTATTTATTTTGCCATCATCTGGCGCGTCAGCCAGGCCTCGTAACACCCCATGTCACAGAAAAGCAAACACAGTCTCGGCACTCATGAACGCGCTGAGATGAGGCCGCTGACTGGCTGCAATTCTATGCCCCCTTTGCTATGAAAAACATGACCCTAAATCCTAACCAGCTTTAGAATAAAAGGCCCCACAATTATGATATAGTAACAAAGTTCATGCTGTATACAATGTGATTGTTTCAATACTTTGCTCATTCCTTTTCATTTTATCTGCTATTTATATGAGGCAGTAAAACAGTCAAGTGGAAAATCCACTCTTTGCTGTGTTAGGGATAATATTCATTTACCCAGCATGTTTGCAGGATAAAACTAAATGTGGTGGAAACTTCTCTTATAATCCTGGTGTTTGAAGTTAGAGCTACACACGCCTGGCGGTGTAACTGTAATCACAGACCTTTTCCATATGTATCCACAGTTCCCAAAGGCTGGAGTCATGATTTATCTCTGAATACCTGGTCAGTCCTACCCAAGGCCCCCTGAGTTTTATCTGGATGGGTCTTTACCAGATAATAGATACTCAACAAGTACTAACCATTTGGAGCAGAAATAAACCTTCTGTTTGGGCTGTTTCTTCTCCAAATGGTCCAGTAGAGATTTGTAGTAAAAGCAGGGCAACCAGTCCAAAGTCTCAGGCAAGGCAGTCCTAGTGAGAGTGGGTCTGTGTGGCTGCTCTGCACTACAGACGCGAGCAGCACAGAGGTTGATGAGCACTTGTGTCCTTCCTGAGAGGCCTGCGGGGCTGGTTTTTGGAGGCCAGATGGAGAAACATCTACCGTGGTATCATTTCCATCAGAGCCAGCAGCTTTTATTCTTTTCAGCAAGTGTTTAGAAGAAAGTGTTCATGCTTATTAATCTGTTTCTTGTCTTACACACATGTGTCCACAAGATTGGTGGCAAAAAAAACCTTGTGGGTCTGACGGGCCTCGATGTAATCTTCGTGGCAGGACGAGACTGTTAACACTGAACAGATCTGCTTGGAATTGTTATTCTTTGTAATTACCTTCATTAACTGAAAGCATGTGTCAATCAACTTTGAACTTTAAACAAACCAGGAATTTGAAAGCAAAATGCATTTCTATTTCCTAGGGCCCATGTGTGTTTGGAGACGAGAGTGTGTGAGAGAGGTAAACAGACGCTGTGCTAGAAACGGGTTTCTGCAGTTTCCCGAATATGTCATTCCACCCTGGTTTGCACTTGCTAACTTTAAATAGAAATAAAGTACATGACGGCTCCAGAGAAATGTGTCAACAAAGAAGTTTTAATCAACCGCTAGTTCACACCCTCGTGTGAGCGGATCATTTTTCATTAAAGAACACTGCTCCCAGAATTTCTGCAGTAAAAGAAATACATTTACATTCATTTTAACAGCCAGCGGTCACTATGGAGATGTGAACTATGCTGTTCTATGCATCGGAAGCCGGCCCTGCACTGTAACTTTCTGGATTTGATCGGACCTCCTCGGGTCAGAACTCTGCAGCCAAAGTGGAGAATGTGCTGTGATAATACCCTCGACCTGAGCAGGCTGGCAGCTGACGGTGCCCCTGTACCTGCTCAGCAGGATGGGTGCGGTGCCCAGAGACGGTCCAGGAAGGAAAGCGGGGAGAGTCGCGGAGCTGGGCCCTGCGGGCGCCCACTCTAGCCATCTGCTGGGTGAGGAGCCAGTTTCTTCCACCAGGGGGTGGTCAGGGACAGAGAGAGGACGCACATGCTAGCGGGGAGGGGAGGTCAAGTCCTCTGGGGGACCCTCCCCTCAGAGGCTGCGAGCAGACCCCGGGGACCACCCCCCTCCTCCCACCTTCCACTCCTCAGCCTGCCCTCTCCAGACTCCCGCGCCCTGGGCCTGGCTCCCACCCACTCCTGCTCCATCCCCGCCTCTGTGCCCACTGGGCCCTTGTCCTGATATTGCCCCTCCAGTCTTTGTCAAGGGCACCTCCCTGGGCTTCCAGAAGCTGCCGCCCCAGCCACTGCCCCCCAGGACCCCTTGCTTTCCGGGGGGTGTGGGACCCTGGGCGCTGCGTCCGGGGTCAGCTCACCCAGCGGGCGGGGGCTGTCCCCCGGCACCTCGTGCACGGCCCGGGGCCCGGAGCGAACGGTCGGAGTAAATGAGCATTTCCAGACACCCAAACCGAGCACAAGGAGGTCAGGCTTGTCAAAGGGCCTCACCGAGGCACCGTCGCTTGTCGGGGACCACGGAGGGGCCATGAATACCGAGAGCAAGGCGGCCGGCCTAGCCCGGGGTCATGACCCTGGAGTGTAAGGCCGAACCCGTCATCCCTGGGCTGAGACCAGTGATGACCTCAGGGGCGGGGGTTGACCATCTGAGTGGCCCCCTCTTCAGGGGCATGATGTGAAGTCCTGAGAGGGGGCGCTGGCTCCCTCAAAACTCTCAGAAGGGCCATGGGGGGCCTGAGTGTTCATTGGAAGGCCTGATGCTGAAGCTGAAACTCCAGTACTGTGGCCACCTGATGTGAAGAGCTGACTCATCTGTAAAGACCTGATGCTGGGAAAGCTTGAAGTGGGAGAAGGGGATGACAGAGGGTGAGATGGTTGGATGGCATCACTGACTCAGTGGTCATGAGTCTGAGCAAACTCTGGAGATGGTTTTGGACAGGGAGGCCTGGCGTGCTGCAGTCCATGGGGTCACAAAGAGTCAGACACGACTGAGTGACTAGACTGAACTGAACTGAGGAGGGGCGGGGTGGGCAAGAACCTGTGAAGACACCGTGGGTGGTCCAGCAAGCGTTGGCTCCAGGAGTGCTTGGAGAGGAGGGACTGATGGAGACCAGGAAGCTGTTGGAGCAATTTGGGAAAACTTGCCTGTGGCGCGTGGACTTGAAAAGTGCCCGCAGGAGTGGAGGGGTGAGAGACATTTAGAGGGAGAGACCCTGCAAAGTGGCGGGGTTTCATCCGGGATGGAGGGGCTCACGCAGTCCTGGTGCCTCCTGGGTGGGGCAGGTGGCGGCTGGGCTGTCCCTGGACTGGAGTTGACCCTGGACCCTGGAGGACGGCCTTTAAAACCCAAAGCCCTGACCCTCTCCACAGAAAGGACTGGAATTCCTGCCAGTGCCTGGGTGTGGGGGCATGGAAATGAGCCAGCCGAGGATAGAAACATCCTCACGCTGAGAAGGAAGAGGCGCCGTCAGAAATGGGGGAAGGGGAGGAATTCATAAGAAGCCCATCCAAGGGCACACTTCGACCCTCCTGCAAGCAAGGAAGACGTGCTTGGAGGGGGCGGGTCCCGTCTCTCTGTGGCACAGGGCTGCCCTGGCTGCAGTCTTCCAGGCAGTGCCTTCCTGGGGCCCTCACGACCTTTAACCTGTATGCTCTGTTCAGTCTTTGCAGCTTTCTGCTGTTGAAGCACACATTTCACTTCTAACAGCTTTATCAAGATAGAACTCACACACCATACGATTCACCGGTTTAAACCATACGATTCAGTGGCTTTGAGTGTATCTGCTGAGCCGGCCGACCAATCGCCACGGTCAATTTTAGAACATACTTTCATGTTTTAATGTTATATTTTAGAGTGACCAGTCAGTTTTAGAACACACTTCCCCCCAGAAGAACTGCACCCACGGGGAGTCACCGTCTGCTCCCCCCACCCCCAGCCCCAGGACAAGCTCTCCCCGCCTCTCCCCGCCTCCCCTGCTGTGTGCATTCCCTGTGAATGGGGCCCTACAGCCTGTGGGCTTCTGTGACTGACTTCCTGAACTTTGCAGATGTCTTCAAGGCTCATCCCAGGTGTCACTGGATCAGAATTCCACTCTTCTTAGGGATGAAGCCTGTTGCTGCTGCTGCTGCTGCTGCTAAGTCGCTTCAGTCGTGTCCGACTCTGTGCGACCCCATAGACAGAAGCCCACTAGGCTCCCCCGTCCCTGGGATTCTCCAGGCAAGAGTACTGCAGTGGGGTGCCATTGCCTTCTCCAATGCATGAAAGTGAAAAGTGAAAGTGAAGTCGCTCAGTCGTGCCAACTCTTAGCGACCCCATGGACTGCAGCCCACTAGGCTCCTCTGTCCATGGGACTTTCCAGGCAAGAGTACTGCAGTGGGGTGCCATTGCCTTCTCCGGGGATGAAGCCTATTACACCCCATTTTGTTTATCCA
This sequence comes from Raphicerus campestris, assembly GCA_006410735.1. Taxonomy (NCBI): domain Eukaryota; kingdom Metazoa; phylum Chordata; class Mammalia; order Artiodactyla; family Bovidae; genus Raphicerus; species Raphicerus campestris. Next base: position 430,055 of record SJYW01051989.1, read on the forward strand.
CGCATTGGTTGATGGACATCAGGATTATGAATAATGCTGCTACTGGTGTCCAAATTTCTGTATGAATGTATGTTTTTATCTCTCTTAGGCGTGTGTCTAGGAGTGGAATCCCTGGACCATAGCCTCAGGGCTTCCCTGGTGGTTCAGACAGTAAAGAATCTGCCTGTGATACGGGAGACCTGGCTTCCATCGTTCAGATGGGAAAATCCCCTGGAGGAGGGCATGGCAACCCACTTCAGTATTCTTGTCTGGAGAATCCCCGCGGACAGAGGAGCTTGGTGGGCCAAAGTCCATGGGGTCGCAAAGAGTCGGACATGGTTGAGCAATTAAGCACAGCATGGTAGCTTCATGTTGAACCTTTAAAGAACTGCTAGCCGCTTTTCAGAGCAGTGATGTGCGAACGTGCAGCAACCAAGACGTGGTGCCAGGCTGCAGCCTTTCAGCAGGTCCTACTTTTCACCCAGACCTTCCCGTTGGAGCTGATCTCTGCAGCCCAAAGCCTCCAGAGTGGCTGGCTGCCCAGGTGCCCCACGTGCTGGGGGTGAGTGTCCAGGAGGCCCGTGGAGGACAGTGGGCACAGGGTGGCGATCAGAGCCAGGAGGAAAGTACAGGAGGAGGAAGAGAGAAAGAAGACGGGGCGCTCAGGCAGCGGGAGAGAGACCAGGGCTGCCTTCTGGAAGCTGCCCACTCGCGAAGCCCGACACTGATCAGTGTGTTTGTATGGTAAGCTCCTGAGTAATTCTCTTGAGTGCTTGATCAAGAGGGGCCCGTGTCTGGGCTCCGTGTGGAAGACTGGACGTCCTGTGCTGACCTGCCTCCTGTTCACGGGATGGCTCACGTTTGGGGGGCAGGAGGGGAGAAGTGTGACTCTGCTCACTTCTGGCTGCCCTCTCCACCTGGACGCACACAAGAGTCGCTGGGAAAATTTTAAATACGATGCCGGTGCCTCAAGCCAGGATACCCCCATCTGGTCTGGAGCCTGGGTGCAAGGGTGCTTTGAAGGCTCCCCAGGGACTTCATGTGGGCCCCCCCAGGTGTTGCTTGTGGTAAAGAATCCACCTGCCAATGCAGGAGACATAAGATGCAGGTTCTATTCCTGGGTGGGGAAGATCCCCTGGAGAAGGAAACGGCAGCCTGCTCCAGCATTCTTGCCTGGAGAATCCCAAGGACAGAGGGTCTTGAAAGGTTACAGTCAAGGGGGTCACACAGAGTCGGACACGACTGAGCTGGCTTGGCATGCTCCCTTGCCAGTGTCTCATGAGAACCAGGGCCTGTTGTTCCAAGCTCTGTGCCTCAGTCTTCCTAGCCTCAGAAACCTACCTGGGACCACCTAGACTTAGGCCTCTTAGTGAGAGGGATCACTAAAAAAAATAAGAAATAAAAAAATATTTTTTCAATTAAAAAAAATCAGATGCCGTCATTCTCTCTCACAGCTTCCAAACAGCTTCTCACCAGACTCAGAATTGAATTCCAGCCTCTCTAGCCCTCCACGGCTCACTGGGACCCCCCAACCCCGAGCCCTGGGCTCCCCTCTTCCTCTGCACTCTGGACCCGCTGTTCCCTCTGCCAGACCAGCCTTCCCCCAGTCCACGGGTGGGAGCCTCTCTGTGTGGACCCCCGAGAGATGACATGGCCCCGGGGAGCCCATGCCGGCCATCATTGCGTCCCCGGGGCCCCCAGGGAGGCCTGCTTCGTGGACGGGGTCCTGGGTAACACACTGGAGGCTGGTAAGGGACACAGATTTCAAGCCGGTGGCATGCTGGGAGGTCTGTGCCTGAAGCTGTCTGGAGTAGGTAGCTTGAAAGGGCCAGATCAGCACCTCTGAGTGTGCGCTGGCTGCCTCACTGTCCAGGGAGCGCCGGGATTTTACGCTTGTGCAAGCGGGTCCTCCCAGGGAAGTAATTTTCTCCGCAGGACACAGGCTCAGCAGTAAATTCCCAGGCTTTTACAAGAAGATGAAAAGTGAGGAGCATCTGGGAAGTTCTAATCGCAGGCGAGCAGTTCCAATCTCTGTCGGTTAATGGTGTGGGGCCACGATTCAACCATCACTTCTGTCTGTCTGTCTGTCTCTTCCCTTTCAGCTCTGGAACGTGCCTCGTGGTAGGTCTACAGGGGGTGAAGCAAACTGGTGGTCGTGCAGACAGACACATTTTGATGTAACAAAGCCTTTGTTTCCCATTTTTATATATTTATTATACCTTCATATATTTTCAGTGAGATTTATATGGACTAAAGAAAAAGTCACCCATAGTTCTACTACTCAGAGAAGAGTCAGAGTTTTTTAATCTTTCTGAGTGGGAATACTTTGAAATTTTTAAACTTTTGCTCACGGTTATGAAAGCCAGACATCTCCCTCACAGAAGCTTTGGGAAAGGCAGAGAGCCATGAAGAGGCAGAGAGGAAGGAGGTTATAATATAGAAAGATTCGTTGATGAGTGTTTCACCACGACATACATGGAAACAAAAACGNTGTCCTGGGGCTGGGGATGGGGGGAGCAGAGGGTGACTCCCCGTGGGTGCAGTTCTTCTGGGGGGAAGTGTGTTCTAAAACTGACCGGTCGCTCTAAAATATAACATTAAAACATGAAAGTATGTTCTAAAATTGACAGTGGCGATTGGTCGCCCGGCTCAGCAGATACACTCAAAGCCACTGAATCGTATGGTTTAAACCGGTGAATCGTATGGTGTGTGAGTTCTATCTTGATAAAGCTGTTAGAAGTGAAATGTGTGCTTCAACAGCAGAAAGCTGCAAAGACTGAACAGAGCANTCAGCAGATACACTCAAAGCCACTGAATCGTATGGTTTAAACCGGTGAATCGTATGGTGTGTGAGTTCTATCTTGATAAAGCTGTTAGAGGTGAAATGTGTGCTTCAACAGCAGAAAGCTGCAAAGACTGAACAGAGCATACAGGTTAAAGGTCATGAGGGCCCCAGGAAGGCACTGCCTGGAAGACTGCAGCCAGGGCAGCCCTGTGCCACAGAAAGACGGGACCCGCCCCCTCCAAGCACGTCTTCCTTGCTTGCAGGAGGGTCGAAGTGTGCCCTTGGATGGGCTTCTTATGAATTCCTCCCCTTCCCCCATTTCTGACGGCGCCTCTTCCTTCTCAGCGTGAGGATGTTTCTATCCTCGGCTGGCTCATTTCCATGCCCCCACACCCAGGCACTGGCAGGAATTCCAGTCCTTTCTGTGGAGAAGGTCAGGGCTTTGGGTTTTAAAGGCCGTCCTCCAGGGTCCAGGGTCAACTCCAGTCCAGGGACAGCCCAGCCGCCACCTGCCCCACCCAGGAGGCACCAGGACTGCGTGAGCCCCTCCATCCCGGATGAAACCCCGCCACTTTGCAGGGTCTCTCCCTCTAAATGTCTCTCACCCCTCCACTCCTGCGGGCACTTTTCAAGTCCACGCGCCACAGGCAAGTTTTCCCAAATTGCTCCAACAGCTTCCTGGTCTCCATCAGTCCCTCCTCTCCAAGCACTCCTGGAGCCAACGCTTGCTGGACCACCCACGGTGTCTTCACAGGTTCTTGCTCACCCGGCCCCTCCTCAGTTCAGTTCAGTCTAGTCACTCAGTCGTGTCTGACTCTTTGTGACCCCATGGACTGCAGCACGCCAGGCCTCCCTGTCCAAAACCAACTCCAGAGTTTGCTCAGACTCATGACCACTGAGTCAGTGATGCCATCCAACCATCTCACCCTCTGTCATCCCCTTCTCCCACTTCAAGCTTTCCCAGCATCAGGTCTTTACAGATGAGTCAGCTCTTCACATCAGGTGGCCACAGTACTGGAGTTTCAGCTTCAGCATCAGGCCTTCCAATGAACACTCAGGCCCCCCATGGCCCTTCTGAGAGTTTTGAGGGAGCCAGCACCCCCTCTCAGGACTTCATGCCCCTGAAGAGGGGGCCACTCAGATGGTCAACCCCCGCCCCTGAGGTCATCACTGGTCTCAGCCCAGGGATGACGGGTTCGGCCTTACACTCCAGGGTCATGACCCCGGGCTAGGCCGGCCACCTTGCTCTCGGTATTCATGGCCCCTCCGTGGTCCCCGACAAGCGACGGTGCCTCGGTGAGGCCCTTTGACAAGCCTGACCTCCTTGTGCTCGGTTTGGGTGTCTGGAAATGCTCATTTACTCCGACCGTTCGCTCCGGGCCCCGGGCCGTGCACGAGGTGCCGGGGGACAGCCCCCGCCCGCTGGGTGAGCTGGCCCCGGACGCAGCGCCCAGGGTCCCACACCCCCCGGAAAGCAAGGGGTCCTGGGGGGCAGTGGCTGGGGCGGCAGCTTCTGGAAGCCCAGGGAGGTGCCCTTGACAAAGACTGGAGGGGCAATATCAGGACAAGGGCCCAGTGGGCACAGAGGCGGGGATGGAGCAGGAGTGGGTGGGAGCCAGGCCCAGGGCGCGGGAGTCTGGAGAGGGCAGGCTGAGGAGTGGAAGGTGGGAGGAGGGGGGTGGTCCCCGGGGTCTGCTCGCAGCCTCTGAGGGGAGGGTCCCCCAGAGGACTTGACCTCCCCTCCCCGCTAGCATGTGCGTCCTCTCTCTGTCCCTGACCACCCCCTGGTGGAAGAAACTGGCTCCTCACCCAGCAGATGGCTAGAGTGGGCGCCCGCAGGGCCCAGCTCCGCGACTCTCCCCGCTTTCCTTCCTGGACCGTCTCTGGGCACCGCACCCATCCTGCTGAGCAGGTACAGGGGCACCGTCAGCTGCCAGCCTGCTCAGGTCGAGGGTATTATCACAGCACATTCTCTACTTTGGCTGCAGAGTTCTGACCCGAGGAGGTCCGATCAAATCCAGAAAGTTACAGTGCAGGGCCAGCTTCCGATGCATAGAACAGCATAGTTCACATCTCCATAGTGACCGCTGGCTGTTAAAATGAATGTAAATGTATTTCTTTTACTGCAGAAATTCTGGGAGCAGTGTTCTTTAATGAAAAATGATCCGCTCACACGAGGGTGTGAACTAGCGGTTGATTAAAACTTCTTTGTTGACACATTTCTCTGGAGCCGTCATGTACTTTATTTCTATTTAAAGTTAGCAAGTGCAAACCAGGGTGGAATGACATATTCGGGAAACTGCAGAAACCCGTTTCTAGCACAGCGTCTGTTTACCTCTCTCACACACTCTCGTCTCCAAACACACATGGGCCCTAGGAAATAGAAATGCATTTTGCTTTCAAATTCCTGGTTTGTTTAAAGTTCAAAGTTGATTGACACATGCTTTCAGTTAATGAAGGTAATTACAAAGAATAACAATTCCAAGCAGATCTGTTCAGTGTTAACAGTCTCGTCCTGCCACGAAGATTACATCGAGGCCCGTCAGACCCACAAGGTTTTTTTTGCCACCAATCTTGTGGACACATGTGTGTAAGACAAGAAACAGATTAATAAGCATGAACACTTTCTTCTAAACACTTGCTGAAAAGAATAAAAGCTGCTGGCTCTGATGGAAATGATACCACGGTAGATGTTTCTCCATCTGGCCTCCAAAAACCAGCCCCGCAGGCCTCTCAGGAAGGACACAAGTGCTCATCAACCTCTGTGCTGCTCGCGTCTGTAGTGCAGAGCAGCCACACAGACCCACTCTCACTAGGACTGCCTTGCCTGAGACTTTGGACTGGTTGCCCTGCTTTTACTACAAATCTCTACTGGACCATTTGGAGAAGAAACAGCCCAAACAGAAGGTTTATTTCTGCTCCAAATGGTTAGTACTTGTTGAGTATCTATTATCTGGTAAAGACCCATCCAGATAAAACTCAGGGGGCCTTGGGTAGGACTGACCAGGTATTCAGAGATAAATCATGACTCCAGCCTTTGGGAACTGTGGATACATATGGAAAAGGTCTGTGATTACAGTTACACCGCCAGGCGTGTGTAGCTCTAACTTCAAACACCAGGATTATAAGAGAAGTTTCCACCACATTTAGTTTTATCCTGCAAACATGCTGGGTAAATGAATATTATCCCTAACACAGCAAAGAGTGGATTTTCCACTTGACTGTTTTACTGCCTCATATAAATAGCAGATAAAATGAAAAGGAATGAGCAAAGTATTGAAACAATCACATTGTATACAGCATGAACTTTGTTACTATATCATAATTGTGGGGCCTTTTATTCTAAAGCTGGTTAGGATTTAGGGTCATGTTTTTCATAGCAAAGGGGGCATAGAATTGCAGCCAGTCAGCGGCCTCATCTCAGCGCGTTCATGAGTGCCGAGACTGTGTTTGCTTTTCTGTGACATGGGGTGTTACGAGGCCTGGCTGACGCGCCAGATGATGGCAAAATAAATAAATAACACACACATGAGACAAAAGGTCCCCAGTCATGTTGCTCTCAGGAACCTGCATTTCTACGTTTAAAAAACAAAGACAAGCCTCTTGTCTATATTTAGAAGTCAGAAACGGATTTATTTAAAAATGAATTTTTTCCCATGGAAAATGCATTTCTGTGATCCCATTTTAATGAGGGAGTGGGTTTATGGGTCTCTCAACATCTCTTAGAAGAAAAGCACCCTCTGGTTCTGTGCGGAAGAGCCTCAGGGCCACGTGGAGGCTCGAGGTGCCTTCAGAGATGTCCTATTTCAATAGCACAAAACTCAGCTGGCAAGAATTTCTTCCCAAGGGTTTTGATTTCCTGGTTTTGCCCATATCCTGCAACTGTTCTGGAAGGACTGAAGCTCTACAAGCCTCTGAATGACCTGAGCGCTGCTTCCATCACTCACCTGGAGACTTCTCACTAAGACGTATTTAGATGCGGTCATGGGCCTAACATTCCACGTGTCTATGCAGTATGGTTTTTCCAGTGGTCATTATGGATGTGAGAGCTGGACCATAAAGAAGGCTGGAACTGAAGAACTGATGCTTTTGAACTGTGGTGTTGGAGAAGACTCTTGAGAGTCCCTTAGACTACAAGGAGATCCAACCAGTCCATCCTAAAGGAAATCAACCCTGAATGTTCATTGGAAGGACGGATGCTCAAGTTCCAATACTTTGGCCACCTGATGCGAAGAGCTGACTCATTGGGAAAGATCCTGATGCTGAGAAAGATTGAAGGCAGGAGGAGAAGGAGGCAAGAGAGGATAAGATGGTTGGATGGAATCACCGGCTCAATGGACATGAGTTTGAGCAAACTCTGGGAGACAGTGAAGGACAGGGAAGGCCGGCGTGCTGCAGTCCACAGAGTCCCGAAGAGGTGGACACGACTTAGCGACTGAACAAGAATAGGATGCGATCATAACAAACAGCACGAAATCGTCTCATTCATTCCTGGCTTCAAAGGTTCAACTCACTTTCTCAGAATGAACCCGCCTGCGTGACAGGCTGTAACCCTGAACCCACACGGACCAGAGAGCTGTGTTTTGTATTTCAGAAGTGTGGTGACCTACTTACATTTGGTATATAATGCCATTTCTGCTGGTAGCAGGTGAAAAGCTAAGTGGTCACACAAACCTGTATTGTATCGATCAGTTATAAGAGGAAAGGAAAAACTCGGGAGAAGTCTCGGTGTGTCTACTTCACGTGTTAACGGGACAATGGGAACTAAGCATTTTGAGAAAAGGATTGAAAAAAACAGCTCAGTGATGTCTCAAAAACACTTGTAATGTCATCTTTCACCTTCAGGCCAGCCTTTAGTGTATGCTGATGATCCTGAGCAGAGAGATTACTAGCTAGAAATTTGTCATCAAAACCTTACAAGCACTGTATTTCAACATGTTCAAGATGCTGCGGTAAGATGCCTCACAATTCTGTGATCCACTGAGAAAGAACAAAATCTGGTGGTTAAATCGGGTCGTGCTTCCAACTGTCTGGGACATCTGACCTCACAGATGTGAAAATGTTAAGACATGTGCACCTTAGAACCTGTGAAAGGCGACACCTCTAAACTCATCATGTAAAACACAGTCCCCTGCCTCANCCCCGGACGCAGCGCCCAGGGTCCCACACCCCCCGGAAAGCAAGGGGTCCTGGGGGGCAGTGGCTGGGGCGGCAGCTTCTGGAAGCCCAGGGAGGTGCCCTTGACAAAGACTGGAGGGGCAATATCAGGACAAGGGCCCAGTGGGCACAGAGGCGGGGATGGAGCAGGAGTGGGTGGGAGCCAGGCCCAGGGCGCGGGAGTCTGGAGAGGGCAGGCTGAGGAGTGGAAGGTGGGAGGAGGGGGGTGGTCCCCGGGGTCTGCTCGCAGCCTCTGAGGGGAGGGTCCCCCAGAGGACTTGACCTCCCCTCCCCGCTAGCACGTGCGTCCTCTCTCTGTCCCTGACCACCCCCTGGTGGAAGAAACTGGCTCCTCACCCAGCAGATGGCTAGAGTGGGCGCCCGCAGGGCCCAGCTCCGCGACTCTCCCCGCTTTCCTTCCTGGACCGTCTCTGGGCACCGCACCCATCCTGCTGAGCAGGTACAGGGGCACCGTCAGCTGCCAGCCTGCTCAGGTCGAGGGTATTATCACAGCACATTCTCTACTTTGGCTGCAGAGTTCTGACCCGAGGAGGTCCGATCAAATCCAGAAAGTTACAGTGCAGGGCCGGCTTCCGATGCATAGAACAGCATAGTTCACATCTCCATAGTGACCGCTGGCTGTTAAAATGAATGTAAATGTATTTCTTTTACTGCAGAAATTCTGGGAGCAGTGTTCTTTAATGAAAAATGATCCGCTCACACGAGGGTGTGAACTAGCGGTTGATTAAAACTTCTTTGTTGACACATTTCTCTGGAGCCGTCATGTACTTTATTTCTATTTAAAGTTAGCAAGTGCAAACCAGGGTGGAATGACATATTCGGGGAACTGCAGAAACCCGTTTCTAGCACAGCGTCTGTTTACCTCTCTCACACACTCTCGTCTCCAAACACACATGGGCCCTAGGAAATAGAAATGCATTTTGCTTTCAAATTCCTGGTTTGTTTAAAGTTCAAAGTTGATTGACACATGCTTTCAGTTAATGAAGGTAATTACAAAGAATAACAATTCCAAGCAGATCTGTTCAGTGTTAACAGTCTCGTCCTGCCATGAAGATTACATCGAGGCCCGTCAGACCCACAAGGTTTTTTTTGCCACCAATCTTGCGGACACATGTGTGTAAGACAAGAAACAGATTAATAAGCATCAACACTTTCTTCTAAACACTTGCTGAAAAGAATAAAAGCTGCCGGCTCTGATGGAAATGATACCACGGTAGATGTTTCTCCATCTGGCCTCCAAAAACCAGCCCCGCAGGCCTCTCAGGAAGGACACAAGTGCTCATCAACCTCTGTGCTGCTCGCGTCTGTAGTGCAGAGCAGCCACACAGACCCACTCTCACTAGGACTGCCTTGCCTGAGACTTTGGACTGGTTGCCCTGCTTTTACTACAAATCTCTACTGGACCATTTGGAGAAGAAACAGCCCAAACAGAAGGTTTATTTCTGCTCCAAATGGTTAGTACTTGTTGAGTATCTATTATCTGGTAAAGACCCATCCAGATAAAACTCAGGGGGCCTTGGGTAGGACTGACCAGGTATTCAGAGATAAATCATGACTCCAGCCTTTGGGAACTGTGGATACATATGGAAAAGGTCTGTGATTACAGTTACACCGCCAGGCGTGTGTAGCTCTAACTTCAAACACCAGGATTATAAGAGAAGTTTCCACCACATTTAGTTTTATCCTGCAAACATGCTGGGTAAATGAATATTATCCCTAACACAGCAAAGAGTGGATTTTCCACTTGACTGTTTTACTGCCTCATATAAATAGCAGATAAAATGAAAAGGAATGAGCAAAGTATTGAAACAATCACATTGTATACAGCATGAACTTTGTTACTATATCATAATTGTGGGGCCTTTTATTCTAAAGCTGGTTAGGATTTAGGGTCATGTTTTTCATAGCAAAGGGGGCATAGAATTGCAGCCAGTCAGCGGCCTCATCTCAGCGCGTTCATGAGTGCCGAGACTGTGTTTGCTTTTCTGTGACATGGGGTGTTACGAGGCCTGGCTGACGCGCCAGATGATGGCAAAATAAATAAATAGCACACACATGAGACAAAAGGTCCCCAGTCATGTTGCTCTCAGGAACCTGCATTTCTACGTTTAAAAAACAAAGACAAGCCTCTTGTCTATATTTAGAAGTCAGAAACGGATTTATTTAAAAATGAATTTTTTCCCATGGAAAATGCATTTCTGTGATCCCATTTTAATGAGGGAGTGGGTTTATGGGTCTCTCAACATCTCTTAGAAGAAAAGCACCCTCTGGTTCTGTGCGGAAGAGCCTCAGGGCCACGTGGAGGCTCGAGGTGCCTTCAGAGATGTCCTATTTCAATAGCACAAAACTCAGCTGGCAAGAATTTCTTCCCAAGGGTTTTGATTTCCTGGTTTTGCCCATATTCTGCAACTGTTCTGGAAGGACTGAAGCTCTACAAGCCTCTGAATGACCTGAGCGCTGCTTCCATCACTCACCTGGAGACTTCTCACTAAGACGTATTTAGATGCGGTCATGGGCCTAACATTCCACGTGTCTATGCAGTATGGTTTTTCCAGTGGTCATTATGGATGTGAGAGCTGGACCATAAAGAAGGCTGGAACTGAAGAACTGATGCTTTTGAACTGTGGTGTTGGAGAAGACTCTTGAGAGTCCCTTAGACTACAAGGAGATCCAACCAGTCCATCCTAAAGGAAATCAACCCTGAATGTTCATTGGAAGGACGGATGCTCAAGTTCCAATACTTTGGCCACCTGATGCGAAGAGCTGACTCATTGGGAAAGATCCTGATGCTGAGAAAGATTGAAGGCAGGAGGAGAAGGAGGCAAGAGAGGATAAGATGGTTGGATGGAATCACCGGCTCAATGGACATGAGTTTGAGCAAACTCTGGGAGACAGTGAAGGACAGGGAAGGCCGGCGTGCTGCAGTCCACAGAGTCCCGAAGAGGTGGACACGACTTAGCGACTGAACAAGAATAGGATGCGATCATAACAAACAGCACGAAATCGTCTCATTCATTCCTGGCTTCAAAGGTTCAACTCACTTTCTCAGAATGAACCCGCCTGCGTGACAGGCTGTAACCCTGNACACTGAGCATATGTCAGTTAGACGTGAACCTTCGGAAGGGCTCATGAGTTTTTGGCCGATCGCACGACCGACAAGGTCCGAGTGTATCCAGGTGTCTCCAGATGCGTGGTAATTCCACTCCCTGACAGTGTTTCTTGGAAATGTCTTGTGAACTTTAATTAGACTTGACATTTTGTATGTATTTTCCCGCAGTATTTTCTGAGCCTTGGTGTATAAATATGTGAATCCGCGACCACTATGCAATGCCAAAGGAGCAATGTGTTTGCAAGGGCCATGTGGCCAAGCTTTTAGACCCAGGTGGGAGTGATTGCTATAAACCTGAACACGCCCTTACAATGATCCAAGGCAAATGCACGGGATAGCGTTGCTCCTGGCGCTGGGTCACAGGACAAGGAAAAGGGCTGGGGACACGCTCGTGCCTCAGCAGACCGTGGGGTGGGGGTTCAGGGGGACTCCTGCAACACAGGGTGATGGAGGCTCCCCGGCCAGCCACAGCTGGGAGCTCGGCTCGTCCCCACCAGCCGAGTGCCGGCCAGTTGGCCACCTGCCAGGAGCTGGTGGGGGCCGTGCTTTTGTGAATCAGCCTAGGAGCTGCTCGGGAGGCCTGCACCCCCACAGCGCTGGGCCCTAGCACCTCTGCTCTGACCTGGAGTTCTGGAAGCCAGGCCTGGAGCGGTCACAGCCCCTGGGTCTGGTCTGGAACTGGATTCAGAAATGTCTGTGGCCCCACAGGCTGGGTCTAGAGACTCACAGGGCAGGCCTTCCACAGCCCATGTTTACAGAAGTAAATCCCACTCCTCCATGCACCTGTGAGACAGACTGCTCTAGGAGCCATGGAGGTGGGGATCTGGGGGTGAAGCTGGGCAACCCTGATTCCCCACAGGCCACGGCCCTCGGTGGAAACCCACCTGGAAGGTAGTGACGCGGTGGGGGCTGAGGCCTGGCACCTGCAGTGAAATCTGCACGTGTCTGTGTTTGAGTGACTGCGTGTGTGCATGTGTGTGTGCTCGTGCATGTGCTCGTGTGTGCATGCATGTGTACATGCGCACACTTGTGTGTACATGTGTGCGCGTGTGTGTGCATGTGTGCTCGTGTGTGTACATGTGCTCATGTGTGTGCATGTGTGCATGCGTGTGCTCATGTGTGCATCCATGTGTGCGTGAGTGCTTGTGTGTACATGTGTATGCTTGTGTGTGCTCGTGTGTACATGTGTGCACTCATGTGCATGTGTGTGCTCGTGTG
>SJYW01051989.1:451597-462554 GCA_006410735.1 Raphicerus campestris
CCCCGTGTCACCAGCCCGAGGCCGGGCGCACGGGCCGCGCGGCCGGCGCAGACTGAGCCCCGGGAGGCTGGGCGCCATTCCCGAGGCAGTGCTTGAGTGGAGGAGCCAGGAGATGAGCTCAGAGATTAAGGAGAGTCTCCTGGAGGCTGGCGCGGGGCCGAGCGGGCCGGGTCCCGGGAGTGACGGGGGCCCGAGGGAGCGCAGAGGAGGGGCAGGCGGCGTCTGCATGGAGGACAGGCGGCGGGGCTGGTGTCCGGTCGTGGGCCGTGGAGCGGGGCTGGCTCTGACACTTGACAGTGACCATCACATTACGGACAGGAGCGACACCACACACCCAGATGCGACTTTTCACAGGCATCCATTTATTATAACATCTCATCAGCACACATGATTCCAACAGAAAATATACTTACCAAAGTTGGTTTAAATATTGTGTAACAATCCAGAGTATAAATATATGTACATACAAAATTTTAAAAGGCACACTAAAAGGTTTCTGACCAATGAAGTCCTGAGTTTAGAAAGCAGAAAGTAAGGATTAAATACTGAACATCAAGATTAAAAACCACCACACTAATGCTGTAGGAGGTTCCTCCAAGAGGAACAACCTTCAGGAGAGGTCCTCGTCTGTACACCTGCTCTCCCTAAAGCCTGACAGCAAAGAGCCACTTGCCAGAGCACGGGCTATGACAAACGCGCGTGGACCCTCAGAGCAAACACCAGCGCAAAGGCCAAAAATAAAAAAGAAAGCACGTTTTTAAACTGCACCGTTTTAAAGCGCCTGAAAACACATGGTTCATCAGCATCATAAATAAGAACCGGTCACCGAGTAAGAATAAGTCTGCCCCTGGCACCGACACCCACAGCCATGCCGGGCACACAGCATGTCTGCACATGCGGGGGACAAGGGGAAATCTGGGCACTCAAAACAATTCTTGCTCAAGACCTGCTCAACCTCACTCATGCCAGGTCACTGGGTATCTCTTCAATTTACACACGTTTCGGCAGCTGAAAATGTCAAACGATCTCCTTGAGGGACAAGCCCCAAAGTGCAATATTACCTCTATCACCTGATTGTAGATAAAGGTTTTTTAAGTTCAGAGATATAATAAAGGTCTTAAATCTTCATCAACTCATGTACAAACTCCCTGTGCCTTCATCAGACTAGAGTTATCAAGAGAAGACCTGGCCTCTGATTCCCCAACCCCATCCAATAGTTGAATAAATATTCAATCAGTTTGAAGTTACATTCACACAGCCTTGGCAGACAGAAGTGAGATGGCATGCCAGCAAACCAGGTTATTAATATAAATTATACTATATTAGGAAGCTACTCATAATTTGCTAAGAAACAGGAAACTGTGTCCTGAACACACCATTCAGAATGGCAACCAGTTAATCTTCCAAGAAAAGGGCTGTCGATTCAGCGAGGCAGGTTAAGCTGCCCTGATTAGACTTACTTTGGCAGCTTCACCGTAAAACTCATCGTAGCTATTGTATTTGCAAGGGAGTGAAGATACAGGCATGAAGGTGTCCACTTACAGGAAATAACTTATCAGTCACCACAGTCCCCATAAGAACCATTACACACAGGCTGGCGAGCCAGCCCGAGACTGCACACTTGTGTTAAAGACGACCATCAACATTTCCAGGCACCGGACAAGGACCACTCACTTGGTTTTGAATCCCAATTCTATCAGATTGCCACGAAACTCTGACATGCTCAGTACCTGTCTTACATCGTCTGTGGGGAATTGCGGCTGCACATTCAGGTGTCTGAAACCAGCGTCCACACCCAACAGGAGGCTGCCCACAGAACGGCTGGCTCTGGAGCAGGCTTACTGCTCTCTGGCGGGAGGAGATCCCTGCCCGGTGCCCTCCCGGATGGGCAGCACAGCCTGCTCTGAGCCCCCTGGGGCTGGGCCCGCGAGCTCGTACACCCGCCTGGGCACTCCTCGGGTCCTCTGGGGGCCGGGCCTGTCCAGCCTGGGCTGCTCTGGTTCTGCGGCTCTGGGACCCTGATCGCAAGCTTCCCAGGGCGCCCACGAAACAGGCCCTTCTTCAAATCCAGAGCCCGAGAGCAGCGAGGCGGTGAGCAGGGAGGCGGCGCAGGACTCCAGCTCCCGGCGGCTGGCCTGGGCCCTGCTGTCCTCAGGGCACCCGCCCTGGTTGCCGTGGAGACCCTGGGCAGAGCTGCAGAGACGCCGCACACAGTCCTGGAGGAGGGCCATGTCCCCGCGGTGCCCTGTGCAAGGAGAGGGGAGAGGCGGTCACCTTGCCATCCCTCCCCAGGGGATGTGACCCGAGACGTCTATGCCAAAGTGACCCCTCGGGACAACTCCAGACAACTTAAGGGAGTCAGTGCATGTCAGATAAAGCAACTTGTTCTTCAGGATNTGGGCAGAGCTGCAGAGACGCCGCACACAGTCCTGGAGGAGGGCCACGTCCCCGCAGTGCCCTGTGCAAGGAGAGGGGAGAGGCGGTCACCTCGCCATCCCTCCCCAGGGGATGTGACCCGAGACATCTACGCCAAAGTGACCCCTCGGGACAACTCCAGACAACTTAAGGGAGTCAGTGCATGTCAGATAAAGCAACTTGTTCTTCAGGATCTAGTAGTTTAGGCAGAGGAACTTACAGGTGTTAAGTGGGAATTCAATGATACAAGTTCCCACAGGTCATTAATGCCAACCAGGGGCACTGATGAGGCCTCAGTGAGTGACTCAAACTANATCTAGTAGTTTAGGCGGAGGAACTTACAGGTGTTAAGTGGGAATTCAATGATACAAGTTCCCACAGGTCATTAATGCCAACCAGGGGCACTGATGAGGCCTCAGTGAGTGACTCAAACTAGAAATGAGAAGATGCCTGAGATTCCTCAAACTGTCAAGTCCTGATTAACCACAAATTCCATTTGCACTACATACCTCTCAGCGCAGAAATAATAATTTGAATAGTTTGCTCTAAGCCACATTTTAACTTGAAGAATTCTTGGGCAAGATTGATCATCTTCTTCAAATCTTGATATTCAGAATTTTCTTCTTGTATCTGAGTTCTGAAGCTTTTCTGCATAAAAAAGTTCATAGTTTAAAAAATACATAATAGGTTACATGGAGGGAAGGCTCAGTCAAAATAATTTAAATTGCCAGAATTTTACCTCCAAAATGACAGTGAGTTAAGACCAAAATATGATATGAACAATTACTATATCCAAAAGAAACAAAAAGTTTTAAATATTTTAAAAATCAAAGTCCAATTTCCTATTTTATGAAAATGAAATAAAAACAGTACCTACCGTTTACTACTCACTATCATAAAAGATAAATTTGTTTAATTTTTAAGAGCTCAACTTTATATCTCCTGCTTACTTTAACAGACATTTTGAAGCTATAGAAATTTTGATTCCATACTTAGTTTATATTTTTCTATTTACCTGTGACATGAGTAAAATAATTTGTCTAATTTGCCTGTATCTTAAAATCTTTGTGCCTACTGATTATTATTATTTTTTAGCCTACGGTGATTATTCAAGCAAAAGCTGACAGCAGCAGAAAGAAACAGGCACGACACATTAATACGCTCAGCTTCTGCACACGATTTCATCCATCACCAGGCCTAACAAGCCAGACACCAAGAGGAAGACGCCTGAGAGCTCCTGCACCTGCTTCCAGTAAACGGGCAGAGAGGGGTCACGGGCGAGCGACAGAAACCAGAACAAAAGCACATCCATGCCAGAGCCCAGGGAGCTGAGACACGCGCTCCACAAAGCTAAACGCAAAAGCAGTTAAGAGCGTCCCTCACCGTCTTCCATTCAGCGAAGAGGCTTCCGAGGGATTCGATCAGTCTCAGGGCATTAGCTTTCGTCTGTTTGGTAACCTACAGAGAATGTTAAAATATTTTACTATACAAGTGACTGTTTAGAAGCATAAAAACCTGGCACCCTATGGGATCTGCCAGGAAGAAGGGTTTTCGTCCGGTG
This sequence comes from Raphicerus campestris, assembly GCA_006410735.1. Taxonomy (NCBI): domain Eukaryota; kingdom Metazoa; phylum Chordata; class Mammalia; order Artiodactyla; family Bovidae; genus Raphicerus; species Raphicerus campestris. The sequence continues at coordinate 455,574 of SJYW01051989.1, forward strand.
GTCACAAGGTTGGGGCTCAGTCACTGAGACTGCAAGTAAGCAGCCAGTGTCCGAGTTGCAGAAGTGGACTTTCTTTCTAAAGAGATTGCTCACTGGTCCCACATTAAGTGTGGATGCCTGAGTCTTCCTGGGGGTCCAGTGGCTAAGCGTCCACCTTGCAACACAGGGGACACCGACCGGTTCGGTCCCTGGCGCGGGAGGGTCCCACGTTTCAGAGCGAGCAGGCCCGTGTGCCGCAGCTGCTGAGCCCGGCTCGAGCACCTGGGGGCCGCGGCCGCTGAAGCCCCTCACCTAGACCCTGTGCTCTGCAACCAGAAGGCCACACGCGGCAACGAAGCGCGGCCCCCGCCCTCTACAACCAGAGAAAGCCAGGCAGCAACCCAGATCCAAACATGAAAAATAAAACTACATAAAAAAAGAAATTATGAAGACGAAACTAAACGAGCAGTAGTTCCCATTCTCAGGTGGAAAAGCAGAGTCCTAATCAGAGGAGGAGGAAGAGAAGCGGGAAGTGGCCGCCGGGGCACTGGCACACCCCCCTGGCCGCCAGGGACACTGACACCCCCCTCTGCCCAGGAAGTGGCCGCCAGGGCACCGGCACCCCCGACCGGGAAGTGGCCGCCGGGGCACTGACACCCCCGCCCGCCCGGTTTCACCCGCAGGCTGGGTCTCTCTGGCAGCCACGTGGCCACGGCAGGGCCCACAGTGCCAACCCGAGAGGGGCTGCCGTGACTCAGGTGCAAAATGGAAAATCACCAGGAGTGATGATGCCAACAGCCTTTTCAAAAAAAGTAACCCAACTAAAATGCATAAATTTATGAAGGTCTCATTCAGGAGTTCAACTGTTTTTAGAATCCGACTTTACCTCCTGCCTGGCGCTACACAGGACAGCCCTTCTTCTGTCTTACCTCATCTTGGGGACTCTGTCTTAGGAGTTCACGTTCAAGCGCTTCTGCTTTTTCTATCCCAGCATCGAGGAGACTCTTTATTCCCACCTCTACACCATCACAAACAGCACCCACAAAATCATCCTAGAAAAAGTTTTTAAGCGTTAACTGGCAAATTCAATTTCTATATATATTTTAAATTACCAAATAATTAAGTTAAATATTCTGCTTATTTTAGGACTGTAGATAGGGAGGCCTGGCGTCCTGCAGTTCATGGGGTAGCAAAGAGTTGAACATGACTAAGCGACTGAACTGAACACATTCCTAGTTTATTAATTCAACCAAAGCTAGAATAAGAACTAATAGTATGTAAAGAAAAAAAAAAAACACCAAATCTGTACTTTTGTATCCTACGTATATTGCAGAGAGGGTTTGTCATCTTAGGACACCATGCTGCTACTGCTGCTGCTAAGTCACTTCAGTCGTGTCCAACTCTGTGCGAACCCAGAGACGGCAGCCCACCAGGCTTCCCCCGTCCCTGAGGTTCTCCAGGCAAGAACACTGGAGTGGGTTGCCATTTCCTTCTCCAATGCATGAAAGTGAAAAGTGAAAGCGAAGTTGCTCAGTCGTGTCTGACCCTCAGCGACCCCATGGACTGCAGCCCACCAGGCTCCTCCGTCCATGGGATTTTCCAGGCAAGAGTCCTGGAGTGGCGCCATGTGGCTAGAACAAACATCTTAATATAATACTGTGTTTTCAGTAGCATGAATAATTAAAGCAAACACACATTTCCTCGAATCAAACGCCAACGTAATCATGAATACACTCTCCCTGTTGGCTGGCTGAGCACCCACCCTCCAGAGCAGACGGGCACCATCAAGCCAAAGACCCAGAAAGCACGGGCAGGACCCAAACCAACGGGCACATTTATCCACTCAGACTGTAACAGCTTTCATCTCCTGCCGAACTAGTAAAGTATGAGCAGCTCTGAAAAGTAAACATTTCTCCTGCTTCGCGGCCCCTTGACAGGAAGCACTGCTGCTCCGAGACGGAGGCTGTCAGCACACGTGAGTGGCCCATCACCTGCAGGCCGGCGGCCCCGTGAGCGCCACTCTCCAGGAGCTGCAGCCGGTCCCCGGAGAGAGCCGCTGACTGCCCCACACGCGCGGCCGCTCGGCGCACGGTGTGCATCACTTGCTTTTGAGCCTCTTTGACCATTGGTGAAATATCCGAAGAGCATCCCTGTAAGACAAAAACGGCCCACGGTGTCAGGTGCTTGAGATGACAAGAAGTGGCTCTGCGGCCACTCCTGCAGCGTCCATGCTTCACAAGAGTCCGCTCAGAGCCCGGCAGTGCGCAGCCAGCAGCCTCTGACAGCGAGGGCGTGAGGAGGACACAGGCCGCCCCAACAGCTCCTGCACCAACAGACGAGCAGGCCGCAGCGAGCCAGCAGCCTCTGACAGCGAGGGCGTGAGGAGGACACAGGCCGCCCCAACAGCTCCTGCACCAAGAGACGAGCAGGCCGCAGCGAGCTGTGCGGATTCCAGATCAGCGAAGGAGAGTTACAGGGCTCAAAATGCCTGGACTTAAAACTCCCCTCCAGGTCCTCCACACCAGTCTATGGAAAACAAAGAACTCTGTCACCCGAAGGAAAAAAAAAATGGACATTAAGGTTGATTACGCCCAGCTCCCAGCTGGTCCAGACTCTGGCCGATCTCCAAAATTCCTTGCCCCAGCCGTTTAAGAGGTAACTACTCCAAACAACCTTGGAGAGGAACAGGCCTCCTTAAGACAGTACCTTTCCACATGTATGCCTAGACATACCTACTCTTTCCTCCGGTTAATGCAGCAGCTCACTAATCTGACTGTTGCCCCTTCTCGCCTCATTAAAGGTGATCGGTTCCTGTCAAGTGCCGGTCTGGTTCTTTCTCTGAGTCTCGCCTTCTCTAACTCCGTACCCTACAGTCAGTGCAGCAGAGTCCCTCCCAGGAGGCACCTGACATGGCAAAGCGTCCACTAGNCGGTTCCTGTCAAGTGCCGGTCTGGTTCTTTCTCTGAGTCTCGCCTTCTCTAACTCCGTACCCTACAGTCAGTGCAGCAGAGTCCCTCCCAGGAGGCACCTGACATGGCAAAGCGTCCACTAGATGAGAGGCCTGGGAAGGCCTGGGAGGCACCAGAGGATCTGGCCAGCATCTAGAAGCTTCGCCGTCTCTCGGGGTTTCTGCTCTGGCCCCTGGGATGTGCGGGCCTCTCTCGGGGGAAGTCTGGGCATCGGCAGATTCAGGGCCTCTGCTCCCACTTCCCCTCGCCCATCCTCACTGGGCATGTGGCTGCTGGAATAAAAATGCAGGTCCCAGNAGGGTACTTACAGGTACTACAGGGTACTTACAGGTACTACAGGGTACTTACAGGTACTTACAGGGTACTACAGGGTACTTACAGGTACTTACAGGGTACTTACTTACAGGGTACTTACAGGTACTACAGGGTACTTACAGGTACTTACAGGGTACTACAGGGTACTTATAGGTACTTACAGGGTACTTACTTACAGGGTACTTACAGGTACTACAGGGTACTCACAGGTTACTACAGGGTACTTGCTGGGTACTTACAGGTATTACAGGGTACTTACAGGGTACTACAGGGTACTTACAGGGTACTTATGGGTATTACAGGGTACTTACAGGTACTACAGGGTATTACAGGGGTGTACCCCCTCTCCTTATGAAAACTAGTATTATAGTCAATATTGGCATAAAATGATTATTCAGTGGAATAAGTTCTGTAACTTCTTCTTTTAAACCATTAAAACAAAGTAATTTTGTGACAGATGATACGTGTGTGTTACATGAAATCCCGAAGGAAAGGAGGGTGTGTTGCCAAGGACACCCCTTCCCTGTCCTGTGTCACCCCTTGCGCCCTGGACAAGCAGCACTTTCAGGCCACGGGAAGCTCTCCCGGAGACCTTGTTCACGAGCAAGCACGTGTGTGCAGCTCTCCTCCTCCTCCTCCTCACATCCTGTAACACGCCATCTTCCACACTTGGCCTCTCTCCACTTGGAAGAAAACAGTAGCCTCGTACATTTGTGAACACACACACGTCTTCCCCATCTGACCCAGTCACTCAGTTAACACTTGGAAATACACCACAGAGCCTCAGGAGTGGGAGGGCCTCCGGCGCGCCCTCCTGTTTACAGAGGCGGCGGGAGCTCCCAGGAGACGATGATTCGCACAAGGACAGGAAACGGGACAGTGGCAGAGACAAGCCCTGTAGCTGCTCCCAGGGAACGGCAGAGGCCGACAGAAAAGGACCTGCACAGCCTGAAGAACGCAGGTCCCGGCCCGCGTGGGCCTCGACGTCGTGTAGACAGCCGGAAACCCTCCTGTTGTTCATCAGACTCCTGCTCCTGCAACAACAGACCCAGCAGGTTAGCAGCCACATTCACATGCCACTCGCAGTAACGCTAGAATGCTAGATCCGCATCCTGAAGAAAGCGGAAACCCGTGAGCGCGCTTCCCATGGAGCCCTGCATCAAAGGCCAAGTGAATCTGGTCCACTGAGTGAGAGTCTGACTCTCTCTAGGTAGCATTCTAACCCCCTACTTCCCTGAGCAGAATAAGTATCTATAGAATGCAGCTGAGCCTTGAACAACACAGGGGTCACAGGCCCTGGGCACAGTCGAAAGCCCGTGTGTACCTTACAGTCAGCCCTGGTGTGTGAGGTTCCTCCAGATCCGTGGGCCCAACCAACCCCAGGCCTACAGAGTTTCCTGTTGGAAACCCATGTTGTTCAAGGTCAACTGTCCTGTTAGTCCCGGGCTCTGGATACTGTGGCTGAAGTACATCAGTAAGCTTCTGGGCTCACTGAGCTTAAGGTCCATAGGAAGAGCGAGAAATTAGGCAAGTAACTATACTCGAGTGCCGCGTTGTGAAAGTACTGGGGGGTAGGGGGTGGCCTGCGGAGACTCTGGGGAAGGACGTGGCCCCAGAGCCCGGAGGACCCCCACCCCCAGAGCGGGGTCAGCTGCATGAGGAGGCAGGCGGGTTGCAGGGAGAGAGGGAGGCTCACAGGGAGACTGGGCCCAGGTGGATCCTGAGCTGCGGCCGAAGGCGACAAAGTTGAAAAGAATGTTACCCAGAAAGACACTGCTCTCTGCAACAGAAAGGCTGTGATACAGTCGTGGGCGGGGGCTCGGGCACCGCTCAGGCCTGGGCTTGAGTGCCTGCCCTTCCCTGGCAGCCAGGGGGCTTTGGACAGGGTCTCATGTCTTTAAATCCTCGGGGACTTCGTCCGTGAACTGGGGGTAAGGAGGGCCTGTGCTGCTCAGCAGACATTCGACACACGCTCCCCGGTGACCATGCTTCCAGTGGATGAACCGCCGTGACTTCCACATCCTGAAAGCCCCCCATCTCCTCCTCGAAGCTTTAGACCGCAGGAGACCCCCATCCGGGAACCTCAGCCTCACTGCGTCCACACCAGCCCCACCCAGCTCCCCCGCCTGTCCCCTGGCCGCATCCTTGTCACCCATGCCCAGGCCCGGGGTCCGGCCTCCGGGATGCGTGTGAAGCCCACCCTCCCTCCCTTGGGTCCAGGCCAGGCCTTCATCACCGGCCCTGCCCCTGCTCTCCTCCCGCCAGCCCTGGAGGACGGGGGCGCCAGGCCTTTCTCTGGCACCCCCAAACACGGCAGCAGCAGTCCTGGTTCCAACCACGCTGGGGGATGGGCCCCGGGGCAAAGGCCCCTCCAGGGCACATCCACGTCTCTGCAGCCCAAGGGTCGGGGAAAGAGGGGCGGCCGAGCGTCTCATCTGCCTCAGTTAATAAGCGCCACTTGTCACGCATGGAGGTCCTCGGTCACCACGACTGACTGCCAAGGTGCTCACACTAACCTGACTGCGTCTCACACTCGCAAACTACGATAAAATATCATAGAATATGCCAGGCTTCTGAGAAAGGGTAATTTAAAGTAATAAACACTAATCGTTTTTATAGGAAACTGGATTTATGCTAGTCTAGGCTGCTCTTAAAACTTTTATGGTAAAATATGAGGACTTTTCGAAACTTCATATACTAACTGAACATTAGCAACCCAACGCCCTCACGGCTGTAATCTGATCACCGACACTCGGGCTTCCCCCCACAGACACCCGCCGTGACAGCAGACAGTTCTTGTGGACGGGGAGTGACGCGCGTCTACACCCTGAGCTAGAGAGCCAGCAGCGCCCGCACCCTCACCTCCTCCTGGAAAAGGAAGCAGCAGGCACGTCGGTGATGTCGGGCTCCCACTCATCCTCAGGGCCACAGAAGACATCTTCACCCTGGCCACTCCCATGGCTCTGAGGACATAAATACAGAGTTTCCAGTAACAAAGGGGCAAAAGGTTTAAATGCTTGGCTGCATTTATCAAAGTAAAAATGCAGAGAAGTGGATGCTGTTTCAGTAAGATCTGCAGATTAATAGGTTCAAATGAGCCAAATTAAAAATGCCTGCACAACAAAATGAAACCCTGGAGATGTCAACACAGCCACGGGGGAAATGTATACGAAAAATATAAAATAAAGGTTATTTTTTTTAATCAAGGTTTATTATCAAAATATGTTTAAGAAAGCTTATAGATGTTAGCTCAAACTCACACTTCACTCGCCAAAAAGTTCAGAGAACGTGAACACATCCTTTAGCAATAAGCAAACAAATCCTCGGTCACTAATCATGAAAATGCAACTTAAACCACGGACACTGATAAAGGGCAGCATTCCCGGCAGCCAATTTGTTGGTGAGAAAAACAGAATAAAAAGTTTACATTTTTTGATACAGTGTCAGAAAATGGAAGACAAGGAAATAAGATATTAGAAATCAAGATGCGCAGAGCTGTGACTTTTCAAGCAGCAAACACCCGAAGCCCCCGAAGGCACAGCAGCGGGCTGGGAACCATCACCAGCACCAGCGAGGACCCAGCCCACTGCAGCAGGAGGACCCAGCCCGCTGCAGCAGGAGGACCCAGCCCGCTGCACCAGCGAGGACCCAGCCCGCTGCAGCAGGAGGATCCAGCCCGCTGCAGCAGGAGGATCCAGCCCGCTGCAGCAGGAGGACC
>SJYW01051989.1:468719-480710 GCA_006410735.1 Raphicerus campestris
GTTTATAAAACATCTTACTCTCAAGTAGTACTGGATAAGTCGCTACCACAGATCCACAACCTTTTATTTTGCTGGTAAACAAAAAGTCCATGGCATATTTTGCTCTGACTTACTTTAAACAAGAGTAGAATAATAAATGTCTTCCTAAAAGATAAGTTTATGATTAAAAAAAAAAACCTCTAGTGTCTTTAGAGTGAAATGAAGTCGCTCAGTCGTGTCCGACTTTTTGCGACCCCATGAACTGTAGCCTACCAGACTCCTCTGTCCATGGGATTTTCTAGGCAATAGTACTGGAGTGGATTGCCATTTCCTTCTCCAGCAGATCTTCCCAAGCCAGGGATTGAACCCAGGTCTCCCTCATTGTAGACAGACGCTTGACTGTCTGAGCCATGGCTAATCATATCCCACTGATATCGTTATAGACCATTACATTACGTAGCAATTTTTAAACTCAAGTCTACTAAGGTACAGGTAACCTCTGTAAAGTGTCCGCATCTTGTGTGCACAGCTCTTTTACACGCGTGCACACCACGTAACTGTCACTGAGGGGAGGCATACCACCAGCCCATCGCTCCCAACAGGCTCCCTTGTGACCCACTCCTCTATCTTGTCACTGCAGCTCAGTTTTCCCTATTTTTGAACTTTCCATAAACAGAATCATATGGACTCTTTATTATATAGTTTCTTATACTTCACGTGGAGGTTCCCTTGTGGCTCAGCTGGTGAAGCATCTGCCTGCAATGTGGGAGACCTGGGCTGGATCCCTGGGTTGGGAAGATGCCCCTGGAGAAGGGAAAGGCTACCCACTCTGGTATTCTGACCTGGAGGACGCCATGGACCGTACAGGCCACGGGGTCGCAGAGCGTCAGACGCGACTGGGCGACTCGCGCTCACGCTTCTCCCAGAGCTTCTGGCCCGGGCGCACTGCGAGGCGGTGGCTCTCTCCTGCCGCGATCTAGTAGTCTGCGGCTACCAAGCAGCCACCACAGGCCCTGACAGGGTGTTACAGGTACTACAGGGTACTTACAGGTACTTACAGGTACTACAGGGTACTTACAGGTACTACAGGGTACTTACAGGTACTACAGGGTACTTACAGGTACTTACAGGGTACTACAGGGTACTTACAGGTACTTACAGGGTACTTACTTACAGGGTACTTACAGGTACTACAGGGTACTTACAGGTACTTACAGGGTACTACAGGGTACTTATAGGTACTTACAGGGTACTTACTTACAGGGTACTTACAGGTACTACAGGGTACTCACAGGTTACTACAGGGTACTTGCTGGGTACTTACAGGTATTACAGGGTACTTACAGGGTACTACAGGGTACTTACAGGGTACTTATGGGTATTACAGGGTACTTACAGGTACTACAGGGTATTACAGGGGTGTACCCCCTCTCCTTATGAAAACTAGTATTATAGTCAATATTGGCATAAAATGATTATTCAGTGGAATAAGTTCTGTAACTTCTTCTTTTAAACCATTAAAACAAAGTAATTTTGTGACAGATGATACGTGTGTGTTACATGAAATCCCGAAGGAAAGGAGGGTGTGTTGCCAAGGACACCCCTTCCCTGTCCTGTGTCACCCCTTGCGCCCTGGACAAGCAGCACTTTCAGGCCACGGGAAGCTCTCCCGGAGACCTTGTTCACGAGCAAGCACGTGTGTGCAGCTCTCCTCCTCCTCCTCCTCACATCCTGTAACACGCCATCTTCCAGACTTGGCCTCTCTCCACTTGGAAGCAAACAGTAGCCTCGTACATTTGTGAACACACACACGTCTTCCCCATCTGACCCAGTCACTCAATTAACACTTGCAAATACACCACAGAGCCTCAGGAGTGGGAGGGCCTCCGGCGCGCCCTCCTGTTTACAGAGGCGGCGGGAGCTCCCAGGAGACGATGATTCGCACAAGGACAGGAAACGGGACAGTGGCAGAGACAAGCCCTGTAGCTGCTCCCAGGGAACGGCAGAGGCCAACAGAAAAGGACCTGCACAGCCTGAAGAACGCAGGTCCCGGCCCGCGTGGGCCTCGACGTCGTGTAGACAGCCGGAAACCCTCCTGTTGTTCATCAGACTCCTGCTCCTGCAACAACAGACCCAGCAGGTTAGCAGCCACATTCACATGCCACTCGCAGTAACGCTAGAATGCTAGATCCGCATCCTGAAGAAAGCGGAAACCCGTGAGCGCGCTTCCCATGGAGCCCTGCATCAAAGGCCAAGTGAATCTGGTCCACTGAGTGAGAGTCTGACTCTCTCTAGGTAGCATTCTAACCCCCTACTTCCCTGAGCAGAATAAGTATCTATAGAATGCAGCTGAGCCTTGAACAACACAGGGGTCACAGGCCCTGGGCACAGTCGAAAGCCCGTGTGTACCTTACAGTCAGCCCTGGTGTGTGAGGTTCCTCCAGATCCGTGGGCCCAACCAACCCCAGGCCTACAGGGTTTCCTGTTGGAAACCCATGTTGTTCAAGGTCAACTGTCCTGTTAGTCCCGGGCTCTGGATACTGTGGCTGAAGTACATCAGTAAGCTTCTGGGCTCACTGAGCTTAAGGTCCATAGGAAGAGCGAGAAATTAGGCAAGTAACTATACTCGAGTGCCGCGTTGTGAAAGTACTGGGGGGTAGGGGGTGGCCTGCGGAGACTCTGGGGAAGGACGTGGCCCCAGAGCCCGGAGGACCCCCACCCCCAGAGCGGGGTCAGCTGCATGAGGAGGCAGGCGGGTTGCAGGGAGAGAGGGAGGCTCACAGGGAGACTGGGCCCAGGTGGATCCTGAGCTGCGGCCGAAGGCGACAAAGTTGAAAAGAATGTTACCCAGAAAGACACTGCTCTCTGCAACAGAAAGGCTGTGATACAGTCGTGGGCGGGGGCTCGGGCACCGCTCAGGCCTGGGCTTGAGCGCCTGCCCTTCCCTGGCAGCCAGGGGGCTTTGGACAGGGTCTCATGTCTTTAAATCCTCGGGGACTTCGTCCGTGAACTGGGGGTAAGGAGGGCCTGTGCTGCTCAGCAGACATTCGACACACGCTCCCCGGTGACCATGCTTCCAGTGGATGAACCGCCGTGACTTCCACATCCTGAAAGCCCCCCATCTCCTCCTCAAAGCCTTAGACCGCAGGAGACCCCCATCCGGGAACCTCAGCCTCACTGCGTCCACACCAGCCCCACCCAGCTCCCCCGCCTGTCCCCTGGCCGCATCCTTGTCACCCATGCCCAGGCCCGGGGTCCGGCCTCCGGGATGCGTGTGAAGCCCACCCTCCCTCCCTTGGGTCCAGGCCAGGCCTTCATCACCGGCCCTGCCCCTGCTCTCCTCCCGCCAGCCCTGGAGGACGGGGGCGCCAGGCCTTTCTCTGGCACCCCCAGACACGGCAGCAGCAGTCCTGGTTCCAACCACGCTGGGGGATGGGCCCCGGGGCAAAGGCCCCTCCAGGGCACATCCACGTCTCTGCAGCCCAAGGGTCGGGGAAAGAGGGGCGGCCGAGCGTCTCATCTGCCTCAGTTAATAAGCGCCACTTGTCACGCATGGAGGTCCTCGGTCACCACGACTGACTGCCAAGGTGCTCACACTAACCTGACTGCGTCTCACACTCGCAAACTACGATAAAATATCATAGAATATGCCAGGCTTCTGAGAAAGGGTAATTTAAAGTAATAAACACTAATCGTTTTTATAGGAAACTGGATTTATGCTAGTCTAGGCTGCTCTTAAAACTTTTATGGTAAAATATGAGGACTTTTCGAAACTTCATATACTAACTGAACATTAGCAACCCAACGCCCTCACGGCTGTAATCTGATCACCGACACTCGGGCTTCCCCCCACAGACACCCGCCGTGACAGCAGACAGTTCTTGTGGACGGGGAGTGACGCGCGTCTACACCCTGAGCGAGAGAGCCAGCAGCGCCCGCACCCTCACCTCCTCCTGGAAAAGGAAGCAGCAGGCACGTCGGTGATGTCGGGCTCCCACTCATCCTCAGGGCCACAGAAGACATCTTCACCCTGGCCACTCCCATGGCTCTGAGGACATAAATACAGAGTTTCCAGTAACAAAGGGGCAAAAGGTTTAAATGCTTGGCTGCATTTATCAAAGTAAAAATGCAGAGAAGTGGATGCTGTTTCAGTAAGATCTGCAGATTAATAGGTTCAAATGAGCCAAATTAAAAATGCCTGCACAACAAAATGAAACCCTGGAGATGTCAACACAGCCACGGGGGAAATGTATACGAAAAATATAAAATAAAGGTTATTTTTTTTAATCAAGGTTTATTATCAAAATATGTTTAAGAAAGCTTATAGATGTTAGCTCAAACTCACACTTCACTCGCCAAAAAGTTCAGAGAACGTGAACACATCCTTTAGCAATAAGCAAACAAATCCTCGGTCACTAATTATGAAAATGCAACTTAAACCACGGACACTGATAAAGGGCAGCATTCCCGGCAGCCAATTTGTTGGTGAGAAAAACAGAATAAAAAGTTTACATTTTTTGATACAGTGTCAGAAAATGGAAGACAAGGAAATAAGATATTAGAAATCAAGATGCGCAGAGCTGTGACTTTTCAAGCAGCAAACACCCGAAGCCCCCGAGGGCACAGCAGCGGGCTGGGAACCGTCACCAGCACCAGCGAGGACCCAGCCCGCTGCAGCAGGAGGACCCAGCCCGCTGCACCAGCGAGGACCCAGCCCGCTGCACCAGCGAGGACCCAGCCCGCTGCAGCAGGACCCAGCCCGCTGCACCAGCGAGGACCCAGCCCGCTGCAGCAGGAGGACCCAGCCCGCTGCAGCAGGGAGGACCCAGCCCGCTGCAGCAGGAGGACCCAGCCCGCTGCACCAGGGAGGACCCAGCCCGCTGCACCAGGGAGGACCCAGCCCGCTGCAGCAGGAGGACCCAGCCCGCTGCACCAGGGAGGACCCAGCCCGCTGCACCAGGGAGGACCCAGCCCGCTGCAGCAGGAGGACCCAGCCCGCTGCACCAGGGAGGACCCAGCCCGCTGCACCAGGGAGGACCCAGCCCGCTGCAGCAGGAGGACCCAGCCCGCTGCACCAGGGAGGACCCAGCCCGCTGCACCAGGGAGGACCCAGCCCGCTGCAGCAGGAGGACCCAGCCCGCTGCACCAGGGAGGACCCAGCCCGCTGCACCAGGGAGGACCCAGCCCGCTGCAGCAGGAGGACCCAGCCCGCTGCACCAGGGAGGACCCAGCCCGCTGCACCAGGGAGGACCCAGCCCGCTGCAGCAGGAGGACCCAGCCCGCTGCACCAGGGAGGACCCAGCCCGCTGCACCAGGGAGGACCCAGCCCGCTGCAGCAGGAGGACCCAGCCCGCTGCACCAGGGAGGACCCAGCCCGCTGCACCAGGGAGGACCCAGCCCGCTGCAGCAGGAGGACCCAGCCCGCTGCACCAGCGAGGACCCAGCCCGCTGCACCAGGGAGGACCCAGCCCGCTGCACCAGCGAGGACCCAGCCCGCTGCAGCAGGAGGACCCAGCCCGCTGCAGCAGCAGGACCCAGCCCACTGCAGCAGCAAGGACCCAGCCCGCTGCAGCAGGAGGACCCAGCCCGCTACAGCAGGAGGACCCAGCCCGCTGCACCAGTGAGGACCCAGCCCGCTGCAGACTGCTCCACGCCTGCCACGCCCTTCTCCCCTTCAACTCACCGTGAAATTTAAAGGCCGCGATACTGTGCCTGGACAGATTCAGCACTAAACTCCAGACAGCTATGAAAGTGAAAGTGTCAGTCACTATGTCGTGTCTGATTCTTTCTGAGACCCTGTGGACTGTAACCCACCAGGCTCCTCTGTCCATGGAACTTTCCAGCCAAGAATACTGGAGACGGTTTCCTTTTCCAGGGGATCTTCCCAACCCAGGGGTCAAACGCAGGTCTCCTGAATTGTAGGCAGATTCTTTATCGTCTTAGCCACCAGGGAAGCATGCCTCACATAGCTATAAATATATTAAAACCCCCAAAATCCCTTCTACAGGTAAAAGTAAATATACACAATTGTTAATACGGGTTGGTTTGGCTACTGTGGATGGCCTTTCATTAATTAATATTTGTCAAATTTTCCTTGATGAGAACATGTCACTTTTGCATTTTCATTTCTAAAGTTTATGGAGATTTTGATGATACTACAAACCTCATAAAGCTCCTTCATCGCCGCAAGCTTAGACTCGAACTTTTCCAGACTCCAGACGGTTGAGACCCCGAGCTGCAGATTACGGACCCGAATACAAGCGTCAGAACTGCTTGCTTTATCTGACACCACATGTCTGAAAGAGAGACCAAAGGAAAAAATGCTTCTCCTAAAACACATATAACAAATACACATAACCGAGAGATTCTGGAAACGGAACAGCTCCCACAAAACTCAGTCCACCGAGTAAGTCGCTCCAGAGCTAAGCACGTCTGCGATAGTTATAATCAGGTCTAGGATATGCTATATACTAAAATAACTTAATAATAACTTTTCAAATTAAAAATTCAATACTGCACACTTCTTTTAAAATGTGGAATACTAATAAATTCTCAACTCAAAAGAAAATGAGTAAATTCCCAAACCAGCTAAAATTACTGCTTATAAAATATTTTAAAAAGCCCCATTCACTCCAAAATGACCTCTGCAAGAGTCTGGAGTGCCCGGGGTCTGGGGCCTGCTCGCTCCTGGACGGGCGCGCGGGGCCCTGACGAGACTCAGCAACAGCGCCAAGCTCCCAGGGAGGGCGACTAGCTTAAAGCAGAGCGTGCGCTTGCTGATAGGACAACTGCTCACCTGCCAAAAACATAGTTCCTGTTTAACCTGTTGCTGATGGCATTGGCTTCCTGAATCATGACGGACAGCTTCATGGAGCTCCAACTGGGCTGCACTGGCAGGAGGCAAGAGAGAAGGCTGAGAACAGGGCTGTGAGCACCAACACACCCCCGGGCACACCCTCTGAAAACCCAGCTTCCCACCAACGGCGTTAACTGCGCATCACAGACGGGAAGGGCGCTAACTCAGGGACTTTTCTACAGCCCTCACGGCGAAATAAAACATTCTTCACCCAGAACGAGGTCTTTCACCTCGGAGGCCGGGAAGAAAAGTAGAGCTCACAGAGACAGGAAGTGCCAAAGAAGCTGCTTTTCCTCCCAATGTCCCTAGAGATCTTCTCTTTTTCCTCACGTCTAAGCTAAAGCATTAGATGAAGGGTACTACAGCTTTAACTTACATAAAAACACAATCCTTTTATATTTTGCCTGAAATTTTAAAAGTATATAGATAGATATAGACAGAGATAGAAATACACCAGGAAATAAAAACAATTTTAGTCCACAATTCCATGTTCCTAATTCGGATTTAAGATTTTATTATAGACACTTTCTATGTTGTTCAGTCAAACTTATAACCAGTATTCCCATTAAAAGCATTTTTTTGAAAGAATAAAATTCATTATTCAGGTGAATTAAAAAAAAAAAAATCAGTATTCGTGGCAAGTCACTATTTAGGACCTAAGAGCAACAAAAAGATGAATTCACAGAATGTTCTTATCTCTTGCAAGAGACATAAGGAGCAGCCCTGCAGAGCAATTTGACACAAACGCTGCGGGGAGGGTCGGGCACAGCCACCAGGTGTCCCTGCTGAGACAGAGCCTGGCCAACGCCCTGCATGAACCCGTTGCGCGGCAGCCTGGGGGCCGCCACAGGCCCGGACCCACGGCCCTCCAGGAACACCCGCTGGCTGCTCCCAGCCACAGGTCACAGCGGGTGGAGCAAGCGGGCAAGAGCTGCCGGCAGACGGAAGCAGATGAGAGGCGCAGCTACCGGATGCGAGGGGCCGGCCGCGCCTGTGCACGGATGCAAACAAGTGCGTCTTCAAAAGCGTGACAGAATCCAGGAAAGGGGAGCGTGGACTAGATCCCAGTGAGTATAAGAAACCAATACGAAGATTTCAGTTGTGATGGCAATATCAGAGTTAAGCTCAGGGAGTGACAGAGAAGAGAGGCCTCCTCTCACTTGGAGACACAGAGTGTTCTCCAAACAACATGATGTGTTCTGTTTTGCTTCAGAACACTCCAAGGAGGCCGCGGGCTGAGCAGGGGCTGGAACAAAACTGAACTTGTGTGGGGAATTGTTGAAGATGGCGAACAGTATGGAAGGGTTTACTGAAGCAACCTCTGGGCTTTCACAGTTCATTTGAGATTTTCTGTAATTAAAATAAATTTACATTGAAAACATGCTGTGTTCTACATAGGAATGTAGAAATGTACAAAAAAATTACTTCCAAGTAAGAAAAGAAAGAAAGTGATGTGTGCAATGATTACACACAACTTAGGTAATTCTTATAAAATAAGAATTCAGAATTAGATTAAGACATTTTAAAAAGCATGATACACCTGAAAACAATGCTTGGCACTCTGTTTGCTATTTGATCATGTAACTAAATATGCTAAGAATAAGAGCTCATACAGATTTATCTAGATCCAGAGAGGTCCATTAACACGCAGAATAAACATTTTGAATATACAAGGATAACTAACACCTTAGTAACTCTACGGACTAACGCGCGTTCAGAATGCCTGCCAGGGTCAGCCGACACTCACCTGTGACGGCTTTATCCCTGTGGCTCTGATTCTGCTGTAGAATCTGCACTTCCTGAGCAATCCTCTGCTTCTCTATTTCTAGAGCTTCCAGAATTTTTGCGTGGCGAATCCTGTGGTCCTCTAAAGCCTGGGTGGCATTCATGCACGTGGAGCCACGCACGAGAGCATGCACAGAGGGGAATTATGAACCAGACTGCTAACGGCAGACAACACGATTCTCGTTCCACGGGACGCGTTTGATTAAGCAGGAAAGGCTTTTAAAAAACGGCTTGTACAGTATCTTTAGAAAACAATTTCCCTCCACAAAATCAGGAGGAATTTCTGATGACATAAACTTTTTCTTCCCATTGAGTATAAAAATCTTCAGGGAAAAAACTACTCAAAAAAGCCCACACTCAAAAACATCTGTTGACTAAATCAAACAGGTAAATGAAGACAACACCTGGAGACCTCGCTTGGCACTAGTGAGCGTCTAGTAGCCACCAGTAATTGTTTTCAAGATGTAGACTGCTCTAAACCTCTCGGAGGTGGTTCGCTGGCCACTCCGGTTCCAGAGCTGCTGGTGCGCGTCTTCTCACCAGGCTCTAGTGGGGTGTTTTTGGGTTGCTGACGGCATCTTCTCTAACCCCACCTCCACTATAAACTCAGAAAGAAAACAAACAAAGCTGCTGCTCAAGAGTCAGACTTGAAGGCACAGGAGTTGAAGCGGAGACAAGAGCAAGGGCTCTAATCCCCGGAGCTCTGACCCCGTGGTGCTGGAGGCACCAGAACCTCACGTCCCCCGGGCGATGCTGGGCCCCTGGCCCAGCACCTGGAGAGCACCACCTGGAAGGTGCCTCCGCCCACAGAGAGACAGGGGCACTGGTGCCCCAGGGCCAGCCCGCTGCTCCTCCCGTCCTGGCGCCGGGAGGGAACTGGTACAGGAGTGACCGCGCCCTCTGCCCTGTGCTGTAGCGTCCCTCGGCATCTGTGTGATGGTATGATGACGGGGGAGGACGCACACTTCGGCCAGGGAGACCCCGCTCACCCTCAGACCTGTCACCCCTGTGTCACTTGGCATCCATGTGATGACGGGGGAGGAGGGACACTTCGGCCAGGGAGACCCCGCTCACCCTCAGACCTGCAGCTGGCCATCACCCTCAACAGAGCCTAAGTTCTTTAAAACAAAATCCAGGGGCTTCCCTGGTGGTCCAGGGGTTAGCAGTCCGCCGGCCAGTGCAGGGGACACGGGTTCCACCCCTGGTCTGGGAAGACCCTGTGTGCTGCAGGGCAGCTGGGCCCGACACCACCACCACCGAGCCCGTGCTCTGCAACGAGAGCAGTCCGCACTCTGCACCCAGAGATTAGCCCCTCTCGCTGCAATGGAGACGCAGCACAGCCAAAAATAAACAAATGGCTAAGTTTCCTTAATCCAGCTCCCCCCAGACAGCCACACTGGCCTCACAACGCGGTCACCTGCTTTGCCGCCAGGGCCTCCATTTCCAGCCGCTTTCTGTTGACGTGAATTTCCTGCTCAAAGCGCCGCTTCGCCTGTTCCAGTTCTTCAATTCTGTGATTCGCCTTTTGGTTATTTATTTCCTGGATCTTCTTCCTTTGAGATTCTTCTTTCTTTAAGCAACAATAGTAAAAAGTAAATAGGGCAAAGCTATAGACCAATTCTTCAAAAACAGCATCAGTTGGTAAAGAGTCTGCCTGCAATGCAGGAGACCAGGGTTCAATCCCCAGGTCGGGAAGGGGCCCTGGAGAAGGAAATGGAAACCACTCCAGGATTCTTGCCTGGAGAATTCCACGGACAGAGGAGCCTGGTGGACTAAAGTCCATGGGGTTGCAAAGAGTTGGACACGACTGAGCGACTAACACACAAATAGGGCAAAAATACAGAATGATCCTTGAAAAACAACATCAAAAAATTACAAAAGTTCCACTTTTGAAATCAATGCACAAGAAACGGACGCAGGGATGGAAAAGGGGCCCTGGAGCGTCTCCACCTCAGCTGACCGACTGAAAGGAACCGCACCACCCGCCCATCCTCCTGAGTGGCGGCCCGGTCCCGCAGAGAGGAGAGCCAAGGCCCGCAGAGGCGACAGAGCCCCTCGGAGTCTCCGGTTCCCTGAAGCCGCGTTTCCCCTGGGACGCCCCGGGCCCATCTAGAATCCTCAGTTTACTCGGGATGCCCTGACGGGAAAGGAACACAGCTCGGCCTCCTACCAGCTCTGCCTCCAGCACTCTGATCTTGCTCTCGTACGCAGCTTTTTGAGAGGAGAGCTCTTGCTGGGCCATTTCTTGCACGATCTGGATCCCCTGCATCATTTCTTCCTTGGCTCTCACCTGCGCCTCCTTTATTTCTGCCTCAAGCCTGCAAGGAAGCGAACAGTCACAGCCTGGGCCGTCAAGCCTTCACACCAGACGAGCTCTCAACTGTATTAAGATGTTTGCAGTTAGACCAAAGTTCAAACCTCAGAACTTAAATTTCTGACTTTCTGTCAAAAGCGTTCTTAAGTTTTTATCAGCTCGAGAACTGTTTACACAAAATATAAAAGAGGAAATAT
The DNA here is from genome assembly GCA_006410735.1 of Raphicerus campestris. Taxonomy (NCBI): domain Eukaryota; kingdom Metazoa; phylum Chordata; class Mammalia; order Artiodactyla; family Bovidae; genus Raphicerus; species Raphicerus campestris. Next base: position 479,851 of record SJYW01051989.1, read on the forward strand.
AAAAGGATGAAAATTCACTCATTTCTAAGCCACTCTGCTCTACACACATGAGTACTCACTGTAACCTCTGGGCCATCAGCAAATCGTTTTTGGCCGACTCAAAGTCTTCTGGGCCCTTGCTCATAGGATTCTCTCTGCTGGGTGGCCGCTCCCCTTTCTGGACTTCCACTGGATGGTTAAATCTAAAATAATGATCGCCACCAAGAATCACCCGATCACCCTAAGGCACACAAAAAATTGACCACAGGAGGTGAATCCAAACCAGAGATCACCATGGGGCAAATGATCACGCTCAACAATTCAACGCAGTCTTGCATCACGAATGATAAACGTAAGAACCACAGCAGCTAACACGGGACATGCCTGAGAGCGTCAATTCCGAGGCAGGCTGATAAGAAGTCCAGGGTCCCCGAGGAGGACAAAGGGGTCTGGGGCTCTCAAAGAGGAGACAGGGGTCTGGAATTCGCGAGGAGGAGGAAAGGAAAAGCATCTTTTTCCCTCAACATGCCTCACTCTCAGTCACATAAAACCTCTTATTCTTTAAGCCCAGAGCTGGGCTTCCCAGGTGGCACTACTGGTGAAGAGCCCGCCTGCCAGCGCAGGAGACGCCAGAGACGTGGGTGCCACCCCAGCCAGGAAGAGCCCCGAGGAGGGCGCGGCAGCCCACTCCAGAACCCTTGCCTGGAGAAGCCTATGGACAGAGGCTACGGCCCAGGAGGCTAGGGCTGGACGAGACTGCACACACACACACACACACACACACACACACACACACACACACACACACACACACACACACACACACACACACACACACACACACACACACACACACACACACACACACACACACACACACA
>SJYW01051989.1:482319-495482 GCA_006410735.1 Raphicerus campestris
CACACACACACACACACACACACACACACACACACACACACACACACACACACACACACACACACACACACACACACACACACACACACACACACACACACACACACACACGATGACACAGAGCTGATGGCCACACAACAAACAACTCAGTTTAAGCTCTATCCTAAGGGTTATGCAACACAACACACCCCGCTGAGGACAGTGTCTCCTTCCTGAAACCCTTCTGGCTAGTCCTGTTGTCTTAAAATGTAAACTGTGGGAGTGGGTCTAGTAAGATCTTTACAACGTTGAGACACTCTCTTGATTTACCGTAATAACCAGTTAAAAAAGCATATAACTAACTCCCTTGCTAACACCAGTGAGGGGGGCACTCTCCACCCCACTTTTGAATCTGTGTGAGAAGCTTCCTCTGTCCCTTTTCCACTTTAATAAAACTCTGCTTCACAAAAGCTCTTAAGTGATCAAGCCTGGTCCCTGGTCCTGAAGCTAAATATTCTTCTTCGGAGATCACGAATTCGACATCATTCACTGTAATCTACCGCACCGTCCACATGCCAAGAACTGGGGCAGACACGCTGCCTACGTGCCTATTATTAACCCAGCTCTAGGAAGGAGACGCTAACAGAGCAGGGGTTAACAGTCGCAGTGCTAAGCGCCGGCTGAGCTCAGTCTGCAGACGCTGCCCTAAGGCCCGGCACAGACTAACGCTCCCAGCAGCCCTCCCTCCACCCTCCCCGAGAGACAGACACACACACGCCGGGCGGCCACAGGCCTTGCTTCGCCTGCTCATGCCTGTTCCCCTAATGCCATCGTTAAAGTGCCTGCGGAGGGTAACACACAGCCACCTGGGCTGAATAACGTCTCAAAGGGCAAACAGCAGCTGGCAGGGCTGAGGCCTGACCCAAGCCCAGCTCTGCCCGGGACATGTAACGGTGCTGCCGCTGGGCAGCTCCCGGGGGCCGGTCTCTGCACAAAGGCAGGCGATTTGTGAAACGCCAGGAGAGAGAATGTGAGAGCCAGAGAGTCCTCCCCCTCGCTATGAACTGGGCTCAGCAAAACTGAATCCCTCGCGCAAAGCAGAAGAGCGTCTCGCGTCTCAGCAGCAGCCAGCTTACATGGTGCAACACTGTCGGCTCCGAAACCAGTTTTCCATTAACGTATGTCTTCGCTTCCCCAGCCGGGATGATACTCACTGCCCCACTGGAATTGGTGATGGTGCTGTGAAGACAGGGAGCCCGTGGTTACGGTGATGATGAATAGACTCACGAGGAAGGAAAAGCAGGCCACATAACGCTCCTTGGGGTGCGCCTTCGGTGCTAAGGTCGTATCAATTTATGACAATAGTAACGCAGAAGAACCCCCTTATTTTCCTTCCATTAGATTTTGAAGCTTTGCTGAAAAAAGCCTGGTTTCTCTAACAATTCTATCCAGCAGTGGTGGGAAANCTCACGAGGAAGGAAAAGCGGGCCACATAACGCTCCTTGGGTGCGCCTTCAGTGCTAAGGTCGTATCAATTTATGACAATAGTAACGCAGAAGAATCCCCTTATTTTCCTTCCATTAGATTTTGAAGCTTTGCTGAAAAAAGCCTGGTTTCTCTAACAATTCTATCCAGCAGTGGTGGGAAAATTTTTCATTGTATGTATTATGATTAAAACTACTTAAAAAAATACTAATCCCTCTCCTCCCAAAATGAAAAATGAATACACAAACATTAAAGGAAAATACATTAAAATCCTTACAAGTACTGACCCGCGTGCTCTAACCAAGGGCCAGGCGGGTCGGGGACTCCTGGGCTGACCCGCGTGCTCTAACCAAGGGCCAGGCGGGTCGGGGACTCCTGGGCTGACCCGCGTGCTCTAACCAAGGGCCAGGGGGGTCGGGGACTCCTGGGCCTGTTGGACTCTTCACTCTCTGGGGGCATGTTCTGTATCTTTGCCACAAGTGTAAATAACACTGGGCTTATTTGTTACAGAAAACAGCGAAGAGAAGACCAAGAGGAACTGAAGGTCAGGGAGCCGAACCACAACACGTACAAAGACATCGTGGAGCTCAGATGACTAAGACCAGGCAGGATTAGTGAGAAAACTCACTCTGTATCATTAGAAACTTTTCGTGTGAACACCACATTAAAAAAAAAAAAGCCACATCTTATTTAAGATATGGTACTGTTAGAATTGGTTATTNACAGCGAAGAGAAGACCAAGAGGAACTGAAGGTCAGGGAGCCGAACCACAACACGTACAAAGACATCGTGGAGCTCAGATGACTAAGACCAGGCAGGATTAGTGAGAAAACTCACTCTGTATCATTAGAAACTTTTCGTGTGAACACCACATTAAAAAAAAAAAAGAAACCACATCTTATTTAAGATATGGTACTGTTAGAATTGGTTATTCACAAAGAAAATAAATGAATTTAGATCCCTACTTCACACCAAACAAAAAATTCCACACTACTTAAGGACTTAAATGGGAAAGCAAAATTTCAAAACATTTCAAAGATAGTTTGGGAGACTATCTTTATACCCTCGGTACAGAAAGGGTTTTTTTAAACAAGACACAGACACTGCCAACCATAAAGGGAAAGACTCGCTTGTGTGATACACTGGGAACTTTGATGCATTAAAAGGTACCGTGAGCGAGAGAACGGATGAGCCACACGCTGGAAAAGCTATTCACAAGGCATGAAACTCACGAAAGCTTGTCAACCAGAACGCAGAAAGATCTGCTACAAGTTATGAAGGAAAAGACAAACAATACAATTGAAAAATGGACAAAAAACAGGAAGGAGCCACAAACGAGCACAAACCAGTTGCAAACCAGTTACAAAGGAGCGAGCAAGAGCAGCCGAGATGCAGGAGGGTCACCAGCCAAGGAAAGGCGAGCGCACGCCCGCCGGACGCCAGCGTGCGCCCACCCAGCAGTGCTAAGTGCTGGCAAGGATCTGAGGGCCACAGGAACCCTGAGTGCCACCTGCGGCAGAGCTGACGATCATGCCGGAAGGCAATCGGCAATCACCTCATAAAGGAGAATGTGCACGTATCCTGCAGGCTGCTCTCTCCCCTCCTAGACACACACTTAGGGCTGCTTCCCAAACTTGGGAATTATCGTGACACGGTAACGGCAAAGTCGCCACGCTCATATGGCACGCGGGCCAAAGAGAGGGGCCCGGGCGCCAGGCTGCCCTGAGGGCCGTCTCGCCTGTTGACACTTACTCCAGGGACACTCTACCCGTTTGTACCAGGAGACGCGTCACAAGCACTCACAGCAGTGCTGTGGGAGTGGCATGCGAGACACCGCCAGACGCCTACTGACAAAACAGACGGGTAACTCCACACCACGTGACACTTTGCAGCTGGGAAAACACAGGTGCGTCAACAGAGATGAATCACGGAAACACACTATGGCGCTAACACGGTTCACATGAGCCATCACCCCAGCAGCACACGCAGCATCGCTCCATCACAGGAGCAGACGCTTAAATTCATCATCCAACCAAACACCCGGCCGCAAATGATGGACAGGAGTGTCAACTCCAAGAAACGGCCCCTTGGCCACATCACACGTACAAAACAGAAACGCGGCCACACTCCTCCCGCAGCACGCCTCCCGGGAGAGCAGCGGGCCCGCCGTCCGCACGGAACGCCCCGACCGCCGGCCGTCCTGCCTGGCAGAGGCCCCCTCAGAGTCACACCAGGGCCTCAGCGTGCATGGAGACGTGTGGGGAGGGAGCTGCAGGCGGGCGGGTCTGAGGGACGCACCAGTGGTCGTCAGCGATCAGCACCCCCGACAGCTGGATGTCGTGGCTGGAGCCGGGCCCACACTTTCCGACTGTGGTTGTCCCTTCTTTAATCATGTATAACAGGATCTCCGACAGCTGAGGGTCTTCGTTGAGATTGACCAGGTTTGGCAAATGGTTGTCCATTTGAAAGGTAATTCCTGCTTTCTAGGAGAAGTCAGAAAAATAGTTCACCTTGATCAGGAGCATGAAACTGTTAAACCCACCTAAAATGAAGTCTGTGTTAAACGTGAAAGTCATAGGACATGTGACTTGGTAATTGACAGCCTCTTAGACCCTCTCCTCGCAATGTCCGTGTAAGTATGGCCGGCATACTTCTTAGAAGCCTCGCAGGGTGAGGCTGACCCTGTGTCCCTCACCAGCCTCAGCCCACTCAGGGCTCAGCCTGGTTTCTCCATGCGCCTGTCCTCACCCGCAACCATCCACAGCGGGTCTGGTCCTGAGACCGCGTCTCTGCGGCCAACACCAGGTCCCCTCACTGTGACAATAACCTCCTGATCGCACGATGCAGGGCACACCTTTCAGGCACCATTCCCCACTTCCCTGTCTACACACAGCTCAGGAAAACCCTCTTGAGCCTGTCAGCTTCCCTCCTTTCTGGCTCCTGCACCCAGCACCCCCCACCAGCCAGCCCACCCACCACCTGCCCTGACTCTCATCACCTCTTCCCGTAACCCCAGCCATAGCTTCGAGACGGGGGCCTTTCCCAGCCTTTGTCTTTTCTCCCTTGAACCCTCTCTCACACCCTCACCAGGAGAATCTGTCCAGACCCAGGCTGCTGGTCCCTCTCCTTCCACCTAAAGCCCACTGTGGCCCGCCCACCGGCCCTCACTGCACTGGGGCCCAGCTGTGGCCCCCTCTCCAGTCTGACCCGTCCCCACAGCCACGCATCTGTCCCTGATTCTCAGGGCATCAGGCTGCATCACGCCTGTGCGCTTCTAAGCATGGTATTTCTCGGCTCAGACGTTTTGACTTTGAAAACCAGCACGCTCCTGCTCATTGTACAAGATTTTGCTTAGTTGTTCCTTTCTGTTCCAAGTCCTCCCAGTGACCGCCCTCCTCACGGAGAATCACTGCCGCCTCTCTGACACTGCATTAGGGTGGCTCACAGGGCCCAGCCAGGGCCCACCACCATGTACCTACTAGATGGCACGTGCCTGGTTTAGCCCTCCAATCACACGGCACTTCAGCAAACCCCGCTCTGGGTCACAGGTTCTCNCACCACCGTGTACCTACTAGATGGCACGTGCCTGGTTTAGCCCTCCAATCACACGGCACTTCAGCAAACCCCGCTCTGGGTCACAGGTTCTCCCGATTCACCTCGGCCTCCCCAGGCCCGGCACAGCATCAACATGTGGTATTTGTTGAGCCAATGTGAAGAGAACTAGATTGGTCGCATTTTAACTTTCCAACCAGCTCCCAGGCTCTAAGCCATCACAATCCTGATCTTAAAGCTCCTCACAAGAATGCCCTCCAAGATTTTGCTGTTTGGTCGGCACACAATGAGCATTCGAGAAGTTACATCTGCGTATTTACTGGGATATCTCTGTAAATTTTCAAATCGGTTTAGAGAGCTGAAATGATACCTGTAATTCCTGTGTTACTTGAAGCTTTCTTTTTTCAGCTTGTTCAAGTTTTTCTTTCCACATTCTTTTCAAAGAAAAACAAAAGAGTTTAAAAGAGTTAAAAAATATCTACATATAAATCGTTTAGAATCAAGACATCATGAACAGAGCTTAGAAAACCACGCAGGAGTATAGCAAACGACATGGTCTGGGTATGAGCTGCTGCACCTGTATGGGAGGGAGCGAGGGCTGAACGCAGACCCGGTGCCCCCGGCCCCGCCTGCCCCCGCCCGCACAGGGAGCCCGGCCACACAGGGTCTGAGTGCCCGGCTCCTGCGCCCACCTCTGCATGGCTGCCATGTCTCTCTCCTGCTGATGCAGCTTCATTCTCAAGGATGCTATTTCTTGCCAGCAGAGCCTGTATCGCTCAGGGTCAATGTTCTGACTGCTTCTTTGGGCAGCTTTTAACTTTTCAATTTCTGCTTTCAATTCTAAACATTTGTAAAAAGGGGCCTGATTAATAACATTTGATATACAGTCTACTAGACATGAACATCCGATCTTCTATTTGAAGTCTTAAGAACCACTAAGTGAAATTTTACTTTAATTACTTAAAAATCCCTACCTAGCCTTAACCTGAAAAACCGCTCTCCTGTTAATGAATCCCTCCCTCTTAGCAGGATGGCCACGAAATGTATTCTCCAACACAGGGTACCTGTCTGGGACGACAGGCACCAACCAGCCCTGCCCCGACACACCATACCCATAAAGACTGGGGACAGAGATCAAAGGTTTGCCAAGCTGGAATCAGAAGACTTCTGTTTAATGGAAATGGCCCCGCTGGTAGGAGAGAGCGGATGCAAAGGAGGAAAGACTGAGCGGGAGCCAGCCGGCACCCGAGGGCCCCAGGCTCCCGCCGCCGCTCCCCGCGGGCCCCCGCAGCCAGCCGCCGGCCTCGCCGCAGGCCTGGGAAGGTGAGCGCTGCCGCAGCCAGCCTGACGAAAAGCCTCCACTCTCTAAAGCCGCGTGTTTTCAGGACTGCGGGGCGTGTCTGCCGCTCACCCCGGATGAGCCCGGCGCTGAGGTCCTCGTTGACGCGGGCGGCGGTGACGATGCTGCGGGCCTGCGCCGCGTACCTCAGCGTGCTCAGCGTCTCCTCCACGCTGCTGCCCGCGGGGCTGACCGCGGCCACCATGGCGGTTTTCGAGTTTCCGCTCAGACTCTCCTTCAGCAGCCTGCGCGGAGAAGAGCAGGGACCTGAGGACCCCAGGCGCCCGGGGCAGGGCCGGGGCAGGGCGGCACCGCGCGCTCGCACCCCCCGGGGGGCTCCTGGGACCTGCAGCTCTGCCTGGGTCTCCCAGCACTTTCCTTCCTCTCACGCTCTCTGTATTGTTTTGTGAAACAATAGTCTGTGCAGAGATTTGAAAACGTGGGTAACTATTCTATCTTTAGTGAAATTCCTCTCCCCAACTAGACTGGGAAGTGCTTCAGGGAGGGACCCTGTCTGGTCGTCTTTGGGTTTCTGGAGCCACCACGATGGTTCAAAGCACCTGCTTGAAAGTGCAGAAAATGATGAACATTATAAACACAAGTTTTGTTCTCTGCTACTAACATATGCAAAAGCCTTACTTGAGAGGGAAAAATAAGCTCGAGACTAAAAAGACTATCTTTACGAATACGGAATGAATCAGTCTCAGCTTTCAAAAGTTACTTGTGATTTTCAAGAGTCATTAAAGAAAATCAGACTGCTCTCTGACAGGTTTTGAGGTGGCGATTAAAACATAATAAAGTATAAAGACACACTGCTCTCAAGGAGAGAGACGGAGTCCGTCTCAGAACTGAATATTAAATCTATACAGATGTAATCTGAGTGTAACATATCTGAAGTTACATACGCGCTCATTAATGAAAATCCTTTTTGAACCGGCCAGTGTGCGCTAGGCTTCCCTTTACACTCACAGGAGTGTGTCTGGTGACACCACACGTGCTCAACCATCAGGCACGAATGACAGCAAACAGTAACTGAGGCTGACACCGCCACAGCACGCACCGCGTCACGAGCTTCTGCGCGCTCACTCAGCCACGGACACACCGCGTGTCACGAGCTTCTGCGCGCTCACTCAGCCACGGACACACCGCGTGTCACGAGCTTCTGCATGCTCACTCAGCCACGGACACACCGCGTGTCACGAGCTTCTGCGCGCGCTCAGTTACCCAGCCATGGACACACCGTGCATGACGAGCTTCTGTGCGCGCGCTCAGTTACTCAGCCACGGACACACCGCGCGTCACGAGCTTCTGCGCGCTCACTCAGCCACGGACACACCGCATATTACGAGCTTCTGTGCGCATACTCAAGTTACTCAGCCACGGACACACTGTGTGTTAAGAGCTTCTGTGCACACGCTCACTCAGCCATGGACACACCGCGCATCACGAGCTTCTACGAACACGTTCACTCAGCCATGGACACACCACGCGTTACGAGCTTCTGTGCACACGCTCACTCAGCCATGGACACACCGCGTGTTACGAGCTTCTGTGCACACGCTCACTCAGCCATGGACACACNAGTTACTCAGCCACGGACACACCGCGCGTCACGAGCTTCTGCGCGCTCACTCAGCCACGGACACACCGCATATTACGAGCTTCTGTGCGCATACTCAGTTACTCAGCCACGGACACACTGCATGTTAAGAGCTTCTGTGCACACGCTCACTCAGCCATGGACACACCGTGCATCACGAGCTTCTACACACACGTTCACTCAGCCATGGACACACCACACGTTACGAGCTTCTGTGCACACGCTCACTCAGCCATGGACACACCGCGTGTTACGAGCTTCTGTGCACATGCTCACTCAGCCATGGACACACTGCGTATTACGAGCTTCTGTGCGCGTGCTCAGTTACCCAGCCATGGACACACCGCGCGTTAGGAGCTTCTGTGCGCGCGCTCAGTTACCCAGCCATGGATACACCGCGTGTGACGAGCTTCTGTGCGCGCTCAGTTACCCAGCCATGGACACACCGCGTGTTACGAGCTTCTGTGCACACGCTCACTCAGCCATGGACACACCGCATATTACAAGCTTCTGTGCACACAGTCAGTCACTCAGCCATGGACACACTGCATGTTACGAGCTTCTGTGCGTACTCACTCAGCCATGGACACACCACACGTTACGAGCTTCTATGCGCGCTCACTTAGCCATGGACACACTGTGTTATGAGCTTCTGTGCGCACTCAGCCATGGACACACCGCGTGTTACGAGCTTCTGTGCACACACTCAGTTACTCAGCCACGGACACACTGCGTGTTACGAGCTTCTGTGCACACGCTCACTCAGCCATGGACACACCACCTGTTACAATCTTCTGTGCACACACTCAGTTACTCAGCCATGGCTGACTCTGCAATCCCAGGCAGGGACTACAGCCCATCAGGCTCCTCAGTCTGTGGGATTTTCCAGCAAGAATACTAGAGTGGGCTGCCATTTCCTTATCTAGGGGAACTTCTCAATCCAGAGATTGAACCTGTGTGTCTCCTATGTCCCCTGGCGGGCAGGTGGGCTCTTCCCCACTGCACTACCTGGGAAGCCCCCAAGAGTTTTTACATCCATCATTCACCCGCGCTATCCCAGCTGACTCAGTGGTAAAGAATCTGCTGGCCAAGGCAGGAGACTCGGGTTCAGTCCCTGGGTCAGGAAGATCCCCTGGAGGAGGAAATGGCCACCCACTCCATCCAGCATTCTTGCCTGAGAATCCCATGGACAGAGGCGGCTGGCGGGCCACAGTCCACAGGGCTGCAAAGAGTCAAACACGCCTGCACGACTAAGCACACACACACACAGCCCTCACAGACAAGCCTGGACACACACCTGCTATTACGGGCGAGGAAGCAGGCGTGAGGANTGGGTTCAGTCCCTGGGTCAGGAAGATCCCCTGGAGGAGGAAATGGCCACCCACTCCAGCATTCTTGCCTGAGAATCCCATGGACAGAGGTGGCTGGCGGGCCACAGTCCACAGGGCTGCGAAGAGTCAAACGTGCCTGCACAACTAAGCACACACACACACAGCCCTCACAGACAAGCCTGGACACACACCTGCTATTACGGGCGAGGAAGCAGGCGTGAGGACCATCAGGGTCAGGTCCGGGCAGCCTGGCTCTCGTGCCCGTACGAGAGTCACATGAGTCGGCCTATGCCCCTTTCCCACACTACTCTCTGCATCTTGCACAGTTCTTTACTCTTCAAGAGCTACTTGCCATGTGAGAACAGACTCGCGGTAAGGAATGAACACGCTCCGCCCGCCAGCCCGCTCGGACAGTGCAGAGATGACCTTGCCCAGGGTCAGCAGCGACTTGTTAATGCTCACACCTTCCTGGGGACAAGATCAAACATTTTAATCAAACATAACTGCTCCAGAATAAATTTGTTTCACAAAATATATTTCTTCCCTAATTGCTCCTTGGAAGAAAAGCCATGACCAATCTAGACATCATATTAAAAAGCAGAGACATTACTTTGCCGACAATGGTCCATCTAGTCAAAACTGTGGTTTTTCCACTAGTCATGTATGGATGTGAGAGTTGGACTATAAGAAAGCTGAGTGCAGAAGTGATGCTTTTGAACTGTGGTATTGTAGAAGACTCTTGAGAGTCTTCTTGGACTGCAAGGCAATCCAACCAGTCCATCCTAAAGGAGATCAGTCCTGAATATTCATTGGAAGGACTGATGCTGAAGCTGAAGCTCCAATACTTTGGCTACCTGATGCAAAGAACTGACTCACTGGAAGACTCTGATGCTGGGAAAGATTGATGGCAAGAGAAGGGGACGACAGAAGATGAGACGGTTGGATGACACCACCGACTTGATGGACATGAGTTTGAGTAAACTCCTGGAGTTGGAAGGACAGGGAAGCCTGGAATGCTGCAGTCCATGGGGTCGCAGAGTTGGACATGACTGAGCTACTGAACTGAACTGATAATCACTGAGTAAATACTTTCTTTCAGAATCTACCAACTTCCTTTGGATTCAAAGTCTACTGTTTCTGAAAAGCAATCATAACCAAGAACTATGGGTCCCTTTTTGAGCCTCAGACCACAGTCTATGAAGTGCAGGTTCAGAGAGGGTTTTTTTTGGTTAAGTATGCTGAGCTTGTAATCTCCTAAAAGCAAAGCACAGGGGGGGCACTTTACCTTCAGCCGCTCCCCGCTGGTGCTGGTCGCTGAGCACCGCTCACTGCCAGCCAGGTCCACGAGGTTTATGCGGCTCTGAATTCTGTGGTCCAGCTCCTCCCCCTCCACAAATTCTGTCTGGAGCAAAAAGGCATTAAAATAACACATCATAAGTTCCTTCATGACTTGCTATCAGCATAAGTCTGCAAAACAGAAAGTTATGCAAGATTCAAACACAGGGATAAAGACACTGTGTTCCCTTGACTCCGTGACAGTTTATCAGAACACACCACGCAGCGGGGGGACAATGCCAAAATAAGAGACGACTGTAAAGGGCTAAGAGCCTGTAACTACTTAATCACATTAAGAAACAACGATAAATCGAGAAAACGCTTAGTTTATACAAGTGTTGCTTATCCCAGCACTGAAGTAGCAAAATGTCTAAAAGCAACATAAATGTCCAACATCAGAGAAAAACCTGAGGACTTTTAACAGTCAAAGGAATACTATGTAGCTATGAAAAATAGTATTTTGCAAATAATTTTAAAGGCATGAAATCATTACAGATTTTGTAAATTTGTGATGTGTGATTGTAAAACAATTGAAAGATTATATACCACACTGTTGCAGGTTTATCTGAGTGGTGGAACCTATACCACACTGTTGCGGGTTTGTCTGAGTGGTGGAACCTATACCACACTGTCGCAGGGTTATCTGAGTGGACCCCCGGCTGCATTTGCGCCGGCTGTGCTGGGCTCCACACGGCTCCGGGGCCTCTCAAGTCGCAGCACGCAGGCTCTAGGGTGAGACGGCTCAGAAGTTTCGGTGTGCTGGGTCTTAGCTACAACATGTGGAATCAAACCCGGTCCCCTGCATTGGGAACGCAGAATCTTATCCATCGGACCAAGGGAGTCCCTACATGATTTAAAATCCTTTACTTTCTGACATGTTTTTGCAAATACAAGCATTCTGTATTACTGATAACATATTGCCATGTACTGATGTGATGCGAGCCGTTGTGTGTATGTGCTAAAGCCCACTCACGTCACATGCCTGTGTGGCGATGGTTCCACCTCTGACTGAAAGGAGGCAATAAGGACAACATGCACCTGAACACAGCGAGCGCCTTTCCTACGCAAGCCCTCGGCGACACGCTACCTTGGCCTGCGTCATCACCAGCGTGAGCACGGAGTGCGAGCGCGAGCTCTTGTCGTTCATGCCGGTGGCGGCCGTGGCCTTCTGCTTGTTCCCCAGCTGCAGCCAGACCTGGCGAGGGAGGCGGGCCAGAGCTCAGACGGTGCCAACCGGGGCCAAGTGTGAAGCAAGCACATATAGACACACCAGTGATCGTAATCACTTTGCAAAATAAAATTATCCACACATATTCCTTTACTCATTTGTATTATCATTTTCTAGTAGTTCATTTTCTCTCTCAGAAACGTGAATCAGGAGATAATACCTTAGAAAGGTTATTTCTACAACTCTCAACTGACATGATAACCAATCAAAATTCTTAGTTTAGAAGAGTATTTCTTTTTATTAAAGTTTACACAAACAAAATCAGCTGATTATAAATTAACAAGATTAACCTTTTATTTATGAGAACAGCAAGTTAGGGGAAATAATCTCGTAAGTATTTACGACCCTGATCTTTCTATCTAGTGGAGAGAAGACAAAACACAATCAACCTTACCTGGATATCAGAATAGGAACTGACAACATTCCTATTTTAAAAAAGCAAAAAGACAAAATCCATTTTACTGATGATTAGTCACACTCCTGCTCTTATAAAACAACCACCTTTCAATTACATAATTATTCCATGGATATCACAATGGAATAGGTATTATTATATTGATTGTGACAGGCTTTCATTTTCTCCATTCTAAAAGGCAGGAAATAAAATATAATGCTTTAATTTTGCCTCATTTTTTAAAATATGATTTTTCTTGATATAATGAAGAACCTTAGCATTTGAACATTGGAATATCCAAGTCTAAGTCATGAGACCAAAAGATAAACTTTTAACCCCTATGTTGGCATAGGTACCCGTATACACACGTAGGGTGTGGTTCGGCAAAGGTGTATGTACAAGTACAGGTGTACGTGGGTGTGGGCTTGCGGGTGACGTGGGTCTGAGCACAATTCCAGATTCACTAAATGGAGTTAAATCTTTTCTCACCACTTTCCTGTTCCCTTAAAAAAGCATTTGGAGTTGAAAGCCAAACACATGACTGTCAGCATAGTTCCAACTCCAAGCCTTGAACTCGGCGCCTTCTCCCCTCCGCGGCTTAAAGGGACACATAAAACAAGCGGCTTGAGAAGGCAGGCTGAACTCAGTGGGTCAGCAGGGGAACGAGAGAGAAGTCAGAAAAGCTGACTTCCATTCGGTGTGATTAGTCCTCTGTGAGCGCGCTAGAGAGCGCTCATAGAGAGAAGCACAAAGAGAAGCCGCTAACTCTCCATTTGGAAAGAGGAGGGACGTCTAACTGGAGGGCATTAAGGCCAGAAGGCAGCAGAGAGGCAGCGCCTCCCGCTGCGGGGACACAGGAACACACACACCGTCCCGCCCACCGCGCTCACGTGGACAGGCCCCGCCCACCCACCGCCCAC
>SJYW01051989.1:501088-520587 GCA_006410735.1 Raphicerus campestris
GCTCACTCAGCCATGGACACAATGCGTATTACGAGCTTCTGTGCGCACGCTCAGTTACCCAGCCATGGACACACCACGCGTTAGGAGCTTCTGTGCGCGTGCTCAGTTACCCAGCCATGGACACACCGCGCGTTAGGAGCTTCTGTGCGCGCGCTCAGTTACCCAGCCATGGATACACCGCGTGTGACGAGCTTCTGTGCGCGCTCAGTTACCCAGCCATGGACACACCGCGTGTTACGAGCTTCTGTGCACACGCTCACTCAGCCATGGACACACCGCATATTACAAGCTTCTGTGCGCACGGTCAGTCACTCAGCCATGGACACACCGCGTGTTACGAGCTTCTGTGCGCGCTCACTCAGCCATGGACACACCACACGTTACGAGCTTCTATGCACGCTCACTTAGCCATGGACACACTGTGTGTTATGAGCTTCTGTGCGCACTCAGCCATGGACACACCGCGTGTTACGAGCTTCTGTGCACACACTCAGTTACTCAGCCATGGCTGACTCTGCAATCCCAGGCAGGGACTACAGCCCATCAGGCTCCTCAGTCTGTGGGATTTTCCAGCAAGAATACTAGAGTGGGCTGCCATTTCCTTATCTAGGGGAACTTCTCAATCCAGAGATTGAACCTGTGTGTCTCCTATGTCCCCTGGCGGGCAGGTGGGCTCTTCCCCACTGCACTACCTGGGAAGCCCCCAAGAGTTTTTACATCCATCATTCACCCGCGCTATCCCAGCTGACTCAGTGGTAAAGAATCTGCTGGCCAAGGCAGGAGACTTGGGTTCAGTCCCTGGGTCAGGAAGATCCCCTGGAGGAGGAAATGGCCACCCACTCCAGCATTCTTGCCTGAGAATCCCATGGACAGAGGTGGCTGGCGGGCCACAGTCCACAGGGCTGCGAAGAGTCAAACGTGCCTGCACAACTAAGCACACACACACACAGCCCTCACAGACAAGCCTGGACACACACCTGCTATTACGGGCGAGGAAGCAGGCGTGAGGACCATCAGGGTCAGGTCCGGGCAGCCTGGCTCTCGTGCCCGTACGAGAGTCACATGAGTCGGCCTATGCCCATTTCCCACACTACTCTCTGCATCTTGCACAGTTCTTTACTCTTCAAGAGCTACTTGCCATGTGAGAACAGACTCGCGGTAAGGAATGAACACGCTCCGCCCGCCAGCCCGCTCGGACAGTGCAGAGATGACCTTGCCCAGGGTCAGCAGCGACTTGTTAATGCTCACACCTTCCTGGGGACAAGATCAAACATTTTAATCAAACATAACTGCTCCAGAATAAATTTGTTTCACAAAATATATTTCTTCCCTAATTGCTCCTTGGAAGAAAAGCCATGACCAATCTAGACATCATATTAAAAAGCAGAGACATTACTTTGCCGACAATGGTCCATCTAGTCAAAACTGTGGTTTTTCCACTAGTCATGTATGGATGTGAGAGTTGGACTATAAGAAAGCTGAGTGCAGAAGTGATGCTTTTGAACTGTGGTATTGTAGAAGACTCTTGAGAGTCTTCTTGGACTGCAAGGCAATCCAACCAGTCCATCCTAAAGGAGATCAGTCCTGAATATTCATTGGAAGGACTGATGCTGAAGCTGAAGCTCCAATACTTTGGCTACCTGATGCAAAGAACTGACTCACTGGAAGACCCTGATGCTGGGAAAGATTGATGGCAAGAGAAGGGGACGACAGAGGATGAGACGGTTGGATGACACCACCGACTTGATGGACATGAGTTTGAGTAAACTCCTGGAGGTGGAAGGACAGGGAAGCCTGGAATGCTGCAGTCCATGGGGTCGCAGAGTTGGACATGACTGAGCTACTGAACTGAACTGATAATCACTGAGTAAATACTTTCTTTCAGAATCTACCAACTTCCTTTGGATTCAAAGTCTACTGTTTCTGAAAAGCAATCATAACCAAGAACTATGGGT
This sequence comes from Raphicerus campestris, assembly GCA_006410735.1. Classification (NCBI taxonomy): domain Eukaryota; kingdom Metazoa; phylum Chordata; class Mammalia; order Artiodactyla; family Bovidae; genus Raphicerus; species Raphicerus campestris. Next base: position 503,044 of record SJYW01051989.1, read on the forward strand.
CCCTTTTTGAGCCTCAGACCACAGTCTATGAAGTGCAGGTTCAGAGAGGGTTTTTTTTGGTTAAGTATGCTGAGCTTGTAATCTCCTAAAAGCAAAGCACAGGGGGGGCACTTTACCTTCAGCCGCTCCCCACTGGTGCCGGTCGCTGAGCACCGCTCACTGCCAGCCAGGTCCACGAGGTTTATGCGGCTCTGAATTCTGTGGTCCAGCTCCTCCCCCTCCACAAATTCTGTCTGGAGCAAAAAGGCATTAAAATAACACATCATAAGTTCCTTCATGACTTGCTATCAGCATAAGTCTGCAAAACAGAAAGTTATGCAAGATTCAAACACAGGGATAAAGACACTGTGTTCCCTTGACTCCGTGACAGTTTATCAGAACACACCACGCAGCGGGGGGACAATGCCAAAATAAGAGACGACTGTAAAGGGCTAAGAGCCTGTAACTACTTAATCACATTAAGAAACAACGATAAATCGAGAAAACGCTTAGTTTATACAAGTGTTGCTTATCCCAGCACTGAAGTAGCAAAATGTCTAAAAGCAACATAAATGTCCAACATCAGAGAAAAACCTGAGGACTTTTAACAGTCAAAGGAATACTATGTAGCTATGAAAAATAGTATTTTGCAAATAATTTTAAAGGCATGAAATCATTACAGATTTTGTAAATTTGTGATGTGTGATTGTAAAACAATTGAAAGATTATATACCACACTGTTGCAGGTTTATCTGAGTGGTGGAACCTATACCACACTGTTGCGGGTTTGTCTGAGTGGTGGAACCTATACCACACTGTCGCAGGGTTATCTGAGTGGACCCCCGGCTGCATTTGCGCCGGCTGTGCTGGGCTCCACACGGCTCCGGGGCCTCTCAAGTCGCAGCACGCAGGCTCTAGGGTGAGACGGCTCAGAAGTTTCGGTGTGCTGGGTCTTAGCTACAACATGTGGAATCAAACCCGGTCCCCTGCATTGGGAACGCAGAATCTTATCCATCGGACCAAGGGAGTCCCTACATGATTTAAAATCCTTTACTTTCTGACATGTTTTTGCAAATACAAGCATTCTGTATTACTGATAACATATTGCCATGTACTGATGTGATGCGAGCCGTTGTGTGTATGTGCTAAAGCCCACTCACGTCACATGCCTGTGTGGCGATGGTTCCACCTCTGACTGAAAGGAGGCAATAAGGACAACATGCACCTGAACACAGCGAGCGCCTTTCCTACGCAAGCCCTCGGCGACACGCTACCTTGGCCTGCGTCATCACCAGCGTGAGCACGGAGTGCGAGCGCGAGCTCTTGTCGTTCATGCCGGTGGCGGCCGTGGCCTTCTGCTTGTTCCCCAGCTGCAGCCAGACCTGGCGAGGGAGGCGGGCCAGAGCTCAGACGGTGCCAACCGGGGCCAAGTGTGAAGCAAGCACATATAGACACACCAGTGATCGTAATCACTTTGCAAAATAAAATTATCCACACATATTCCTTTACTCATTTGTATTATCATTTTCTAGTAGTTCATTTTCTCTGNAGCAAGCACATATAGACACACCAGTGATCGTAATCACTTTGCAAAATAAAATTATCCACACATATTCCTTTACTCATTTGTATTATCATTTTCTAGTAGTTCATTTTCTCTCTCAGAAACGTGAATCAGGAGATAATACCTTAGAAAGGTTATTTCTACAACTCTCAACTGACATGATAACCAATCAAAATTCTTAGTTTAGAAGAGTATTTCTTTTTATTAAAGTTTACACAAACAAAATCAGCTGATTATAAATTAACAAGATTAACCTTTTATTTATGAGAACAGCAAGTTAGGGGAAATAATCTCGTAAGTATTTACGACCCTGATCTTTCTATCTAGTGGAGAGAAGACANCGCGCTCGGGAGGGAGCGGGGGCGCGCTCGGGGGGTGCTTGGCGGAGGACCCGGACGTTGATGCGCTTGTCCAGCCCCGGAGCAAAATGAGCACCCTCCGTCCGCGTCGCCCCAGGACCTCTCTGTGCAGAAATAACTGCGTGCCGCCTCGGTAGCCGCAGCCATTCACGGTTTTCTAGGATTTCGGGTGCAAAGCCTAGTGATGGGAAGTGCGCTGAATGTCTTAGATGGAAGTTTCTCATTTAATCCTGAATACCTTACCAGGTAAATATTAACATGATCCCCCAGTTTACCAATGAGAGGCTGAGGTTTACAATTAAACTTGTGAAAAATTAGACAACTAGCTGGCGGTACAACTAGAATTACAAGCCCACCTCGTGAGATATACCTCAGTTTCTAGAAATATCCTAATAAGGTTTTGAAGCACGAAAAAAATAAGTATACTTGCTGAAAACTAACCAGATGAAGGAGAGGAACTCTAGTCGAAAAGATATTTTAAAGTAACTTTTTTAAATAGCGAAAAGTGCAGGTAAAGAAAGTGGATTCAGTGGGATAGAAAGAGAAATTAGAAGGGACTCTGTCTGAATGCATAGAAAAATTGAATGTATAATAAAATGCTCATTCTAAAACTCCCTCTAAAAGTCATTCTAAAATTTATTGAAATTAAGTTATAGAGCAACCATCAGAAAAAAAGAATGTAGTATTTATCAGGTCTATGGGAAAATAAGTCTAGAGAGCAAAAGAAGATATGGCAAAGGAGAAGACTGACAAACACAAATACATAAAAATTCTAAACTCATACATAGTTCAAAATAATGAAAATAAAATGTAAACTAGAAAAATACATTAAATACGACAGAAGATATAAAGATACCTTTCAATATTACAAGTAAAAGAAGTTTATAAGTAGAAACGGATAGTTCAGTTCAGTCGCTCAGTCGTGTCCAACTCTTTGTGACCCCATGAACCACAACATGCCAGGCCTCCTTGTCCATTGCCAAATTCTGGAGCTTGCTCAAACTCATGTCCATTGAGTGGGGGATGATGCCATCCAACAATCTCATCCTCTGGCATCCCCTTCTCCTCCTGCCTTCAATCTTTCCCAGCATCAGAGTCTTTTCATGAGTCTGTTCTTCACATCTGGCCAAAGTATTGGAGTTTCAGCTTCAGCATCAGTCCTTCCAATGAACACCCAGGACTGATCCCCTTTAGAATGGACTAGCTGGATCTCCTTGCAGTCCAAGGGACTCTCCAGAGTCTTCTCCAACACCACAGTTCAAAAGCATCAGTTCTTCGGCACTCAGCTATCCTTATAGTCCAACTCTCACATCCATACATGACCACTGGAAAAACCATAGCCTTGACTAGACGGACCTTTGTTGACTGTGTAATGTCTCTGCTTTTGAATATGCTGTCTAGGTTGGTCACAACTTTCCTTCCAAGGAGTAAGCATCTTTTAATTTCATGGCTGCAATCACCACCTGCAGTGATTTTGGAGCCCCCCAAAATAAAGTCTGCCACTGTTTCCCCATTTATTTGCCATGAAGTGATAGGACTGGATTCCATGATCTTTGTTTTCTGAATGTTGAGCTTTAAGCCAACTTTTTCACTCTCCTCTTTCACTATTTACTCAACAAGTATTTATTAAGCTTCTTTTACATGTCAGACCTTAGACTAAGCAGTAGGGGTAGAAGTGAGTGGGTGTGGACCTTCCTCTCAAGCAGCTTACCAATTTCTGTCGCTAGAAATGTGCACTTTTAATTCTGATGCAAAAATCACTGGTACTGAATTTTTAAAACTTTTTTTTACACTTATACCTAATTTTTTTTTACAGTTGCGTTTAATAACTGGGTTTTACAGTTTATTTTTATCTGAATTATTTTTGTGTGTACAGCCACTCACTTCTACCCCTACTGCTTAGTGTGAGCTCTGACATGTAAAAGAAGCTTAATAAATACTTGTTGAGTAAACACCAGACCCCTCTAGAAACCAATATGATCATTTATAGAAGGAAACATAAAGAGATTCATATTTTTTGTCCTAGTTACTGCACTACAAAAAATTTATTCTTAGAAAATGTTTCAGTAGAAACCAAATAGTTTGTGGGCCCCAAACAGAAAAACTCTCCATGGCTTACCATGAAAGCATGCATTAAATGATTAAAAATAAGGGGAAAAATAATAAATTATATTACAACACGTTTTAAAGTCATTAGAGTTACAATGACAAATTGACTAGCAGACAGTGCATGGCCTAAGGACCTGCTTCTGCCCCAGACTGTGAGCACAAGATGGAGCAGGGCTTTGTCCGTGTCCCCCGGGACCCCCGTGCCTGGCACAGAGCACCCTCACAGGACATGCTTCCTGGACACACTTCCCCTTTCTCCTTCTTGCTCTGCATGAAGCTCCTGATTTAACTCCAACTATGGGAACAATCCTCAGCAGAATCAAGGGCCCCCTCTGAGCCAGCTCCAGGTCACGCAAGAGGGATTACGTGCCTTTTATTTATCACACTGAGATGGGGCTCCTCTCTTCAGCTCCTGCCCACAGCTCGCCTGCAGGGAAAGCCACTTCCGGGCCTCCGCTTCTGCATCTGGGAATTGCAGACGCAAATGCCACCTACCTTAGAGAGTCTCGTGAGGATTAGATTATGCACGCAAAGTGCTTATCGGGGAGCTGGGCACAGGATTATGCTCTACAAATGTAAGCTACTAAATCGCATTGCCTAAAAGCATTCTCCAAAATGCCGCAAAGCCCTGGCCAGTGCTGGCGAACTGCGATCATGCACACGCAGGCTGTCTGCCACCATGATGACACATTTTACTTTACGAAGCTTAAGGATTATGACCTAATCCCTAGAAATAACTGCAAGATGAAATAGCTCATTCTTTTGTGCTGGACTCACTGGACTCTATTAAAAATCAGGAGAGCGCAATGAAAAACCATCTCCAAGGGGAAGCAGAACTAATCTCCATTTTGCTCTAATATGATTAACATTTTTCAGAACTTCGGATCTTCTATGCGTTTTGATGGAAGACAAGAAAAAGGAATCTATACACCTGAAACATGGTATTGTAAATCAACTGTACTTCATTAAAAAAAATAATATCGAACTAAAAAAGGAGTCGAGAAAATGCAGGTTCAAGGGTGAGCAGCCCGCGGGCACTGACCTTCACCTCAAGCCCTGGGGCCTCTAGTCTAGACTTTGGGGACACGTCATCTCCTCCAGCATCCATACATGTGGCCTCAGAGCACCGCCCCTCCCTCAGTTCAGGCAGACGGAATATTTCCTCACTATGACACAGCTGCTGGTTAAAAGGCCCTGTAGTTCAAACCTGTCTTCAGCTTTGACTCATTAAAATAATAGCTCCCCGAGGAATCTAAAGTCATACAATCTTGCCACTTGGATCACTTTACCTCTCTATCCCTTGGCTTCTTGGCCCGTAAAAGGAGGAGATGTCAATAATAACGAGAAAAACCAAACCAGATCATGTAAGAGAAATGAATAGAAACAGATGGCACATGACTGCAAATTTTAATTGATGCATTTTGCTTTATTGATGACACCAAAGCCTCTGACAGCGTGGATCACAACAGACTGGAAAATTCTTTAAAAATTCTTAAAAAGATGGCAGTACCAGATGATCTGACCTGCCTCCTGAGAAATCTGTATGCAGGTTAGGAAGCAACAGTTAGAACTGGACACGGAACAACAGACTGGTTCCAAATAGGGAAAGGAGTACATCAAGACTGTATATTGTCACCCTGTTTATTCAACTTATATACAGAGTACATCATGAGAAACGCTGGACTAAAAGAAACACAAGCTGGAATCAAGATAGCCGGAAGAAATATCAATAACCTCAGATATGCAGATGACACCACCCTTATGGCAGAGAGTGAAGAGGAGCTAAAAAGCCTCTTGATGAAAGTGAAAGAGGAGAGTAAAAAAGTTGGCTTAAAACAACATTCAGAAAACTTAAATCATGGCATCCAGTCCCATCACTTCATGGGAAATAGATGGGGAAACAGTGGAAACAGTGGCTGACTTTATTTTGGGGGGCTCCAAAATCACTGCAGATGGTGATTGCATCCATGAAATTAAAAGACACTTACTCCTTGGAAGAAAAGCTATGACCAACCTAGACAGCATATTAAAAAGCAGAGACATTACTTTGCCAACAAAAGTCGTAGTTAAAGCTATGGCTTTTTCAGTAGTCATGTGTGGATGTGAGAGTTAGACTGTGAAGAAAGCTGAGCGACGAAGAATTGATGCTTTTGAACTGTGGTGTTGGAGAAGACTCTTGAGAGTCCCTTGGACTGCAAGAAGATCCAACTAGCCCATCCTAAAGGAGATTAGTCCTGAATATTCATTGGAAGGACTGATGCTGAAGCTGAAACTCCAGTACTTTGGCCAGATGTGAAGAACCGACATTGGAAAAGACCCTGATGCTGGGAAAGATTGAAGGTAGGAGGAGAAGGGGACGACAGAGGATGAGATGGTTGGATGGCATCACCGACTTGATAGACATGAATTTGAGCAAACTCCAGGAGGTGGTGATGGACAGCGAGGCTGGCCTGCTGCAGTCCATGGGGTTGCAGTAAGACGTGACTGAGAGACTGAACTGAACTTCTTTAATCCACCAGAGGGAGACAAACCAAAAGAAAACGTGTAGAAAGTGTTCAGAAGTAAATCGAGCACATTCAAAGACTTCTATTATGCTAAGATAAAGAAAACTGATTAACTCATGCTGATCAATGGTCGTAGCACACAAATCTATCTCAATTTATCCAAATTCATAATTTTTAAATTATTAAAATAAGGGCATATTATCTGGATGTACACACAAAAGAAAACACCCACAGGTGTTTGTATTTGGTTGCATTTTAGGCTCCGTGATAAAAAAAGAAAAAAGTGCAACAGGACTATGGGAATTAATTTTAAAGCCCAGAACAGCAGTGGAGAAAAAGTGATCAGCACTGAACTCCATCACCTCTCAATGGAGGGACCCAAGGCAGGCCTCCCTGTATAGTTCCCTCACCTCTGCATCCGATTTCTGGATTAAACTATCCAGTGAGAGTGAAAGGTGCTCGGTCGAGTCCGACTCTCTTCGACCCCGTGGATTGTGGCCCCCAGGTTCCTCTGTCCATGGAATTCTCCAGGCAAGAGTCCTGGGGTGGGTAGCCGTCCCCTTCTCAAGGGAACCTTCCCAACCCAGGGACTGAACCCAGGTCTCCTGTGTGGCAGACAGATTCTTTACCTGTCTGAGCCACCAGGGAAGTCCCTAAATTATCCAATAAGCCAGCAGTTCCTAATCCCTTCTTTATGGAAGCTGTGTCTGTTATCTCATTTAATCTGCCTATAAGGGTGGTGCTGTGATCACATTACTGCTGTTTCAGGATTGAGGAGACTGAGCTTCCAGGCAGCCAGATCATCCGCTGTTAGTACTGGCCTATTTAAGTCAAGGAGCCAAGCTCAGGAGTCAGGGAATGGGGCTTCCTCCCTGGCGCCCTGCAGGGCTCCCCTGAACTGCTGTTTTTACAGAGATTCTGAGTCCCACATTTCTGTGACACTGTGATAAGCACAGGAGTTAACAAACTTAAGGGTGGTTTGAATCCCATGGATGGAGGAGCCTGGCGGGTCTTCGCAAAGAGTCTGACACTGCTGAGCGACTTCACTTTCACTTTCAAGGGTGGTTTTAAGTCTGTCATATTTTGTATTTTCTCTCTAAATTCTGATACACATTAGACTGAGTCTTAGAAGCAGGCACATCACAGGCTTGTGTTTGGATGCGACTGATGAAATCTTTATTATGTACTCAGCGACATCAGCGAAATACATTTAGCAACACTGCCAGGATTTTTAAAAAGAAACAATTACATTAAGCAAGTAATCCTTTTTTTAATAGAAAAAGAAAAGGACTCAGGGATTAGTCAATGTTCCAGACACTCTTTTCTCTTTGAATGGTTTGCTGGTTTCATTCCAGAGAAGATTAGTAAGATTTAAAACCATTGGCAACCCCAAAGCTTACAGGGTAACCTAATTCTACATAAAGGGAGCTCTGGGACGCACGAAGAGTGTTTCTGTTTTTCTAAAAAAAAAAAAAAGGCTGAGCTTGACCTTGGATCAGGGTGTCTTCTCCCCACGGTGGTTTGCCAACATGGCCCAAGGTCATTTCTGACATCTTGTTAAAAACACTGCTGACCTTTCCAAGTAGAATTGGAGCTGTTTTTCTAAAGTGGGGAATGAAAGAGTTTGGTGCCTCGTCACTTTCAACAAGTTTAAAAACATGGTCTCAGTAAGAATGTTGAATTTGTATAAATCATTCAGCTTTCCATCTTAAGCCCCAAGTAGCTTACCCTCACATAGCGTTCACTGGTAAATTGAGGCTACAGAATTGTCTAAACTGATACAGAGTTAGTGTGTTCACATTAATCAGTCTTCTCACTTAAAAAACAGCATAAAAAAGATTGTCCAAGTGACGGCTGGCCTCGCTTGTGGCTTTCAGAGGGCAGCTGCCAGATGAGAGGCCACCTGGAGAGCAAGAATCATCCATCACAGCCTTGCAGTGGGAGAAGGGCGTGCTCACCAGCCTTGCACCTTCATGAATAATTCCACACCCGTCCACAGGCCTTTGCTCGTTTGCAGAAGGCTTAATTTTTTCTTTTCTCTTAGACCACAGTCTGTTCTCTGACTCACTCAGGGCAGGAAAAAAAGAAATCCGCCATCAGAAAGAGTTCTGCATTTCTTTTTCAGATCCAATGGTCTGGATGCAACAGAGAGTGTAGTGTCTGTTTGGATTAATGTTTCTCAGTTCTGGCAGCGCGGGATGAATAAGGATGGTATTTTCTTTCTCTGTGACGACAGTGTTCCCCCACGCCGTGATGGGGTTTGTGTGCACTTTATGGGTTTAATTCGTATGAATGCCCAAAGAACTAGTCTTCTCCACTGTCCTCTATTTCTCCCAGCTGCCTGTCTCCAATATTATTAATTAAATCACCACTATTCACTGGCCCCAAACGCCCACTCCAGATGACGACAGTATNTCTCATGTTTTATCCCTTGCTATATTCACAGACTCTACAGGAAGAAGCTACTTCACATCCCAGGACAAAGAGGAAGAAAGGTTTCGTCCTCAACTAGCAACAGCCCAGTCAATGAAAAACTAGCAGCTCAGCCACTAGGAGGTCATCACCACCCCGGCTGCCCCTCTCCTCTGATGGACTGTCATTGAATTCCCTCCTTTTCTCCACACAGGCAGGCCTCATCTGGCTTAGGGGCTTCGCTTTGTTGCCCCTTCTGCATTTTTGTTACAAACTGAATGTTTGTAGCAACCGTGTGTCAACAAGTCAGTGCCATTTTCCCAAGTGAGCACCTGCTCACTTCAGGTCTGTGTCACAGCTCTGGAAATTCTCACACTTTAAACGTTCCCATTAGATGCTACTGGTCAAGGTGATCTGTGGCCAGTGGTCTTTGATGTTAGTAGGAGGACTCGCTGAAGGTTCTGATGATGGTTACCATTTTTACCAACCAAGTGTTCTAAATGAAGGTATATACATTGTTCTTTAGACATAATACTATTGCACACATAACGGGCTACAATATAGCACATGTGTAACTCTTCAATGAAACAAAACATGCAGGGCGGTCTCCCCGAGCCCACCCAATCTGGGAGGCGGACCAGCTGCCCCTCTCCTGGGGCTGGTCCCCACGTGAAGCTGCCCTGAGCTGCAGCTCTCTGCTGCGCCCACATAGACTCTTCCTGTTAGTACAGCAACTAGCCGTCGTATTTTTAAAATCATCCCCACAGATCATGACTCTGGAGGTACAAAACAACCCTGTGCAAGTTCTAAATCATTAACAATCATGCCAGGATCGAAGCATCTCCCATCACCTTCTAACTAAAAGCAGGCAATCTTTTAGATAAAGATTTCCTGATGACGGAAGTAAATACAGAAGCGAGAAGAACTGAGGATTTGACCCGCAGCTGAAAACCGGCTGCGATTTCCAAGGAGCACGACAGCTCTGGGTCTGGGGAGGGGCGGTGGTGCGCCCCGGGACACTGGAGGGAAGGGGCGCCCAGACCCCGAGGTGGGTTCTCAGCGGCCACCCCGCCGCCCGGCGGCCACGCGGCCGGAAGACGCCCTCCGAGGGGTCCGCGGCCCATCCGATCCCGCCCGCGGCCCTCCCGGGAGAACCCCGGCCCGCCCCGCTTGGGACCCCGCTCCCCTCCCCGGGGACCCCTGGCCCTCCCGGACTCCCGAGCTGCCCACCCACCCCAGCCTCGCCCGCACCGACGACGCGCCGCCCCCGACCGCAGCCCACCTCGCAGGCTCCGGCCTCCTCGCGCCGCTCACGCCTCCGCTGCCGCCCCGCGGTTTGAATACGCGCCCCGCCCTCTGATTGGCTGCCGGGCGCCGCGCACGCACGTCTTCCCGGAAACGCGCGCGCATCTCCTAGGCAACGGCCCCGCCCCCTGGGCTGCGCGGCGGTCCTGGCACAGGGACGCGGGCGGCCGGGGCGCGGACTGCGGGCGGGGAGCGCGCTCGAGGGGGCGGGGGCGCGCTCGGGAGGGAGCGGGGGCGCGCTCGGGGGGTGCTTGGCGGAGGACCCGGACGTTGATGCGCTTGTCCAGCCCCGGAGCAAAATGAGCACCCTCCGTCCGCGTCGCCCCAGGACCTCTCTGTGCAGAAATAACTGCGTGCCGCCTCGGTAGCCGCAGCCATTCACGGTTTTCTAGGATTTCGGGTGCAAAGCCTAGTGATGGGAAGTGCGCTGAATGTCTTAGATGGAAGTTTCTCATTTAATCCTGAATACCTTACCAGGTAAATATTAACATGATCCCCCAGTTTACCAATGAGAGGCTGAGGTTTACAATTAAACTTGTGAAAAATTAGACAACTAGCTGGCGGTACAACTAGAATTACAAGCCCACCTCGTGAGATATACCTCAGTTTCTAGAAATATCCTAATAAGGTTTTGAAGCACGAAAAAAATAAGTATACTTGCTGAAAACTAACCAGATGAAGGAGAGGAACTCTAGTCGAAAAGATATTTTAAAGTAACTTTTTTAAATAGCGAAAAGTGCAGGTAAAGAAAGTGGATTCAGTGGGATAGAAAGAGAAATTAGAAGGGACTCTGTCTGAATGCATAGAAAAATTGAATGTATAATAAAATGCTCATTCTAAAACTCCCTCTAAAAGTCATTCTAAAATTTATTGAAATTAAGTTATAGAGCAACCATCAGAAAAAAAGAATGTAGTATTTATCAGGTCTATGGGAAAATAAGTCTAGAGAGCAAAAGAAGATATGGCAAAGGAGAAGACTGACAAACACAAATACATAAAAATTCTAAACTCATACATAGTTCAAAATAATGAAAATAAAATGTAAACTAGAAAAATACATTAAATACGACAGAAGATATAAAGATACCTTTCAATATTACAAGTAAAAGAAGTTTATAAGTAGAAACGGATAGTTCAGTTCAGTCGCTCAGTCGTGTCCAACTCTTTGTGACCCCATGAACCACAACATGCCAGGCCTCCTTGTCCATTGCCAAATTCTGGAGCTTGCTCAAACTCATGTCCATTGAGTGGGGGATGCCATCCAACAATCTCATCCTCTGGCATCCCCTTCTCCTCCTGCCTTCAATCTTTCCCAGCATCAGAGTCTTTTCATGAGTCTGTTCTTCACATCTGGCCAAAGTATTGGAGTTTCAGCTTCAGCATCAGTCCTTCCAATGAACACCCAGGACTGATCCCCTTTAGAATGGACTAGCTGGATCTCCTTGCAGTCCAAGGGACTCTCCAGAGTCTTCTCCAACACCACAGTTCAAAAGCATCAGTTCTTCGGCACTCAGCTATCCTTATAGTCTAACTCTCACATCCATACATGACCACTGGAAAAACCATAGCCTTGACTAGACGGACCTTTGTTGACTGTGTAATGTCTCTGCTTTTGAATATGCTGTCTAGGTTGGTCACAACTTTCCTTCCAAGGAGTAAGCATCTTTTAATTTCATGGCTGCAATCACCACCTGCAGTGATTTTGGAGCCCCCCAAAATAAAGTCTGCCACTGTTTCCCCATTTATTTGCCATGAAGTGATAGGACTGGATTCCATGATCTTTGTTTTCTGAATGTTGAGCTTTAAGCCAACTTTTTCACTCTCCTCTTTCACTATTTACTCAACAAGTATTTATTAAGCTTCTTTTACATGTCAGACCTTAGACTAAGCAGTAGGGGTAGAAGTGAGTGGGTGTGGACCTTCCTCTCAAGCAGCTTACCAATTTCTGTCGCTAGAAATGTGCACTTTTAATTCTGATGCAAAAATCACTGGTACTGAATTTTTAAAACTTTTTTTTACACTTATACCTAATTTTTTTTTACAGTTGCGTTTAATAACTGGGTTTTACAGTTTATTTTTATCTGAATTATTTTTGTGTGTACAGCCACTCACTTCTACCCCTACTGCTTAGTGTGAGCTCTGACATGTAAAAGAAGCTTAATAAATACTTGTTGAGTAAACACCAGACCCCTCTAGAAACCAATATGATCATTTATAGAAGGAAACATAAAGAGATTCATATTTTTTGTCCTAGTTACTGCACTACAAAAAATTTATTCTTAGAAAATGTTTCAGTAGAAACCAAATAGTTTGTGGGCCCCAAACAGAAAAACTCTCCATGGCTTACCATGAAAGCATGCATTAAATGATTAAAAATAAGGGGAAAAATAATAAATTATATTACAACACGTTTTAAAGTCATTAGAGTTACAATGACAAATTGACTAGCAGACAGTGCATGGCCTAAGGACCTGCTTCTGCCCCAGACTGTGAGCACAAGATGGAGCAGGGCTTTGTCCGTGTCCCCCGGGACCCCCGTGCCTGGCACAGAGCACCCTCACAGGACATGCTTCCTGGACACACTTCCCCCTTCTCCTTCTTGCTCTGCATGAAGCTCCTGATTTAACTCCAACTATGGGAACAATCCTCAGCAGAATCAAGGGCCCCCTCTGAGCCAGCTCCAGGTCACGCAAGAGGGATTACGTGCCTTTTATTTATCACACTGAGATGGGGCTCCTCTCTTCAGCTCCTGCCCACAGCTCGCCTGCAGGGAAAGCCACTTCCGGGCCTCCGCTTCTGCATCTGGGAATTGCAGACGCAAATGCCACCTACCTTAGAGAGTCTCGTGAGGATTAGATTATGCACGCAAAGTGCTTATCGGGGAGCTGGGCACAGGATTATGCTCTACAAATGTAAGCTACTAAATCGCATTGCCTAAAAGCATTCTCCAAAATGCCGCAAAGCCCTGGCCAGTGCTGGCGAACTGCGATCATGCACACGCAGGCTGTCTGCCACCATGATGACACATTTTACTTTACGAAGCTTAAGGATTATGACCTAATCCCTAGAAATAACTGCAAGATGAAATAGCTCATTCTTTTGTGCTGGACTCACTGGACTCTATTAAAAATCAGGAGAGCGCAATGAAAAACCATCTCCAAGGGGAAGCAGAACTAATCTCCATTTTGCTCTAATATGATTAACATTTTTCAGAACTTCGGATCTTCTATGCGTTTTGATGGAAGACAAGAAAAAGGAATCTATACACCTGAAACATGGTATTGTAAATCAACTGTACTTCATTAAAAAAAATAATATCGAACTAAAAAAGGAGTCGAGAAAATGCAGGTTCAAGGGTGAGCAGCCCGCGGGCACTGACCTTCACCTCAAGCCCTGGGGCCTCTAGTCTAGACTTTGGGGACACGTCATCTCCTCCAGCATCCATACATGTGGCCTCAGAGCACCGCCCCTCCCTCAGTTCAGGCAGACGGAATATTTCCTCACTATGACACAGCTGCTGGTTAAAAGGCCCTGTAGTTCAAACCTGTCTTCAGCTTTGACTCATTAAAATAATAGCTCCCCGAGGAATCTAAAGTCATACAATCTTGCCACTTGGATCACTTTACCTCTCTATCCCTTGGCTTCTTGGCCCGTAAAAGGAGGAGATGTCAATAATAACGAGAAAAACCAAACCAGATCATGTAAGAGAAATGAATAGAAACAGATGGCACATGACTGCAAATTTTAATTGATGCATTTTGCTTTATTGATGACACCAAAGCCTCTGACAGCGTGGATCACAACAGACTGGAAAATTCTTTAAAAATTCTTAAAAAGATGGCAGTACCAGATGATCTGACCTGCCTCCTGAGAAATCTGTATGCAGGTTAGGAAGCAACAGTTAGAACTGGACACGGAACAACAGACTGGTTCCAAATAGGGAAAGGAGTACATCAAGACTGTATATTGTCACCCTGTTTATTCAACTTATATACAGAGTACATCATGAGAAACGCTGGACTAAAAGAAACACAAGCTGGAATCAAGATAGCCGGAAGAAATATCAATAACCTCAGATATGCAGATGACACCACCCTTATGGCAGAGAGTGAAGAGGAGCTAAAAAGCCTCTTGATGAAAGTGAAAGAGGAGAGTAAAAAAGTTGGCTTAAAACAACATTCAGAAAACTTAAATCATGGCATCCAGTCCCATCACTTCATGGGAAATAGNAGTGGTCAGGACCTCGAGCTCCCAGCACAGGGGCCGACTCCTGGCTTCCAGTCCTGGCTGGGCGTCTAAGGTTCTGCAGGCTGCAGGGAAATACACGGAAAGCAGAGTTGCCCGCTCTTTCTGGCTGGTGAGACTTGGAGGGTGGAAGAAAGGAGCCACGATCGACACCCAAGTTGCTTTATTCTAACCACAGAAAAGGGCAGAAAGATTAAAACTTCTATAGAAATGAATTTAATATGCACAACAGCATGATAAATATTTTATTGTTAATTTAGAACCATTTTCCTACCAATTTTGAACACACCATAGAGTTGATGGTCTCATTCATCTATATTATTTCTTCTGCCCAAACTCCTGGCACAAGTATAGTCACAGAACTGCGTAATTCTGGACGGTGAAGTTTCTGGGACACCAAATGAGGAGGTATCTACTTAAAACTAGGTCTGTATTACAAATCCAAAATTTCATCCTAAAACTTTAACTTACGAAGATGCCACTAGATGGTTAGAAAAATCAGACTGGTACTGAGCTGTTGTCGAGGATAAAGAAAATTTTTTCTCTACCCTTCTAAGTCCTCTGGGTGGTCTAAGAAGTAAATTGACATGATCCTGGGGCCAGTGGCTAAAACTCCTCACTCCCAATGCAGGGATCGCAGGTTTGGTTCCTGGTGGAGGAACCAAGATCCCACATGCCACACAGCGCGGCCGAAAGTGTTTTTAAAAAATACCAAGTGTTCCTGTGGCTCAGCTGGTAAAGAATCTGCTTGCGATGTGGGAGAGCTGTGNGGATCGCAGGTTTGGTTCCTGGTGGAGGAACCAAGATCCCACATGCCACACAGCGCGGCCGAAAGTGTTTTTAAAAAATACCAAGTGTTCCTGTGGCTCAGCTGGTAAAGAATCTGCTTGCGATGTGGGAGAGCTGTGTTCGATCCCTGGGTCAGGAAGATCCCCTGGAGAAGGAAATGGCAACCCACTCCAATACTCTTGCCTGGAAAATCCCATGGGTGGAGGAGCCTGGTAGGCTACAGTCCACAGGGTCGCAAAGAGTCGGACACGACTGAGCGACTTCACTTTCACTACGAAGGAACTGGAACCTTCCCAGATTGCCAATGGGAATGTAAAGTAGTACACCCCATTCTGGAAAATAATTTGGCAGTTCCTCAAAATGTTAAGCACAGAGTCGCCGCGTAACCCAGAAACCCCACTTGGATGCTGAGAGCCTCCACAGCAGGTGTTCAAACAAGAATTTGCACAGAAGTATTCAGAGGAGCAATATTTGCAACAGAACCCAGAGACCAGTGTCCGTTATAAATGGGTAAGTAAAATGTGGCCTGTCGTTACAGTANGGATGCTGAGAGCCTCCACAGCAGGTGTTCAAACAAGAACTTGCACAGAAGTATTCAGAGGAGCAATATTTGCAACAGAACCCGGAGACCAGTGTCCGAGATAAATGGGTAAGTAAAATGTGGCCTGTCGTTACAGTAGAATATTATTCAGCAATAAAAAAACTGAGTGCTGATACGTGCTGCGATTTGGAAAAGCCTGGGGAACACTGAGCTAATGAAAGACATCAATCAGAGAAGACCCCACGTGAGGACTCTGCTTATCTGAGAGGTCTAGACTAAGCATGTGCGCAGAGACGGGAAGCACCAAGGAGCGGGGAGGGGGGTGGGTGGGAAGAAATGAGAAGTGACTGCTAGTGGTTTCCTTCTGGAGTGATGGAATGTTCTAACAGTAGACTGTGGCGATGGTGAAGTACAGCCCAGTACATAGATCTTAAAATAATTATATATACACTTAACATGGGTGCATCGTATGGTATGTGGATCTCCAGAAGCCTTTTTAAAGTGAATGGAGCGGCTCTCCCTGGATGCTGAGCTTTTTTGCTTTTATCTTTTTGCTTTATCTTTTTGTGAGCAAGTGTTTCTAGTTGTCAGAAAAAGGGAAGTTATTAGTTTAAATGGCTTGTCACGGCGCGGTAACTTCTTAGAATTAAGGAGCGAAGTTCATGGGTTTAAGACCAGTAACTGCAGAGGAAACTGCTCCTTTCTCCCAGACTATTGCCCGCATCTCATTGTCCTCTACTGGAGGGGATGGTTTTTCTTTTTCTTTTTCCACCAAATAATGAAATCTGGAGGGTGCTCCTACTCTTCCCGTGCTGTGTGGTGATCCATTCCAGCTGAACGCCTTTACAGATTGACTTTTCATTGTTTGCTGCAGCCCGAGAACCTCTGTGCTTTAAGATCTTAGCTTGGATGGTAATGCATTCAGTGTGGTTTCACAAATTGGGTTTAAGACTTTAATCCACTTCAGCACTTCCTGCCCTGACTCCATGACCAGTTAGCATTTGGGGTAATCCCTTCACAGTGATAAATACAAGCAACAGCAATGTGTTTTGCCAAAAAAATATCTTAAATTTCAGTTTGACAGCATAATAATATACTGTGGGAATTAAAATGACTGTGTTAAAATAGATTATAAATAGTCTGAAAGATTATATAAAAGTATTTTGAAGAATTGGAGATTTTCTCTTTATTGTAGCATAAGTTAATATGTTGATTAATTCTTTTTGGCAGGTGAGTGAATCATTCAGTATCAGATGATAACTGGGCTTAAGGAAAATAACTGTGGAGTCACACTTGCTTAAAAGAGATATACTTGGTCGAAAGGTTACATTGCTTAAACAGAAAAATCCATGAAGAACTAATAATATCAGATTTTCTTCTTAGAAACCATGAAGTTAGAAATGACTACATTAATACTGGCGGGGGCCACACATCACAGAATCTGATACAGTTCATTGAAAGGCAATTCCAAAAGCTGAAAGCATTATAAAATGTAATTACTAAAAGCATTATAAAATAGTATTATTATGTGAAGCACGAAGATATATTTGCATGAAATTTTGCAAAAAACTTCAGGTCTCAGGCTTTCGCCCCTGTTTGAATTTGTATCCTTGAAGTCAGTTCTGTGAAAAACAGCAGGAGTTCTGCAGAGGCTCCTGGAAACGGGGAATGTGGGCGGCAGCCTTCAGTTTTCTACCAAGGGGTGATTTCATTTCAGTACTGGGTCAGGAGTTTATT